>CM031244.1:674118076-674505576 GCA_018340775.1 Taxus wallichiana var. yunnanensis | reverse complement strand
TCTTTCCTTTTATTACAATTTTAAAAATAATTCTAACATTTTGATTTTTTGGGGTTTGATTAGGTGACCAAACTGAAAGATGGAATTGCATTGGCAATCACAGTGAACCACTCAGTTGCAGATGGAACTTCCATTTGGCATTTTGTCAGATCTTGGGCCCAACTATGCAAGGAATCATCCAACATTCCTCTCCTTCCCTGCACACCCGTTGTTTCAACACAATTTCTCCAATTTCTCTCCACCTCCCTTGACTGAAAAAGTATTTCATTTCAGCGGGCAAACAATCTCTCGCCTTAAAGAAGAAGCCATGGAGATGTACAAAGACAAATCCATCTCCATCTCCTCCTTCCAAGCCCTATGTGGGCATTTGTGGCAGAGCATCACACGAGCTCGAGGAGGTTCTCCCAGTGAACCAACTACCATACAAATTACAATGAATTGTCGACCCAGAATGGTCCCTCCATTGCCTAACTCATACTTTGGCAATGCACTCCAAGTGGTTGAGATCACCATGACTGCAGGAGCGCTTTTGAGAAATGGTAAGGCTTGTGCAGCCCAAATACTGCACCAAAAATATCAGCACACCAAGATGCACAAATCAGAGCAGAATTGGACAAGCCTCCAAAAATTGTCCCTATGAATGAATTTGTTTCAAAGAATTCGATCATCATGGCAGGTTCTCCTAGATTTCCTATTTATAATAATGATTTTGGATGTGGAAGGCCTCTAAGTGTGAGGAGTGGGTCTAAGTTTGATGGGAAAGTGATAACTTATCCTGGATGCAAGGAAAAAGAAAGTGTAGATATTGAGATTTGTCTTCATCCTCAAGCCATGACCGCTCTATTGTCTGATCAACATTTTCTATCTCCCTTCAGTGAGTAGAACAAAACTATTTTGTTTGGGATCACCTTTCTTGTGTGATGCTGTTCCATAAATGCTAGTCTTGGGATGAAATACGTAGCTATTATATGTAAAAATAAAATCTCAAAATAAGAATGGAAGATATCTAAGGTATCCATGCTTAGATAGTAAGGATTTTAAGTTTAAATTGATTTTTGGATTGTGATTCTATTCTAAATGTGTCGTATCCAAATGTAAGGTATTTTTATGATGTATTATGGTGTGTTTTTATATGTTTTTTATTAGTATATTATTGTATTTAAAATAAGATCACTGTTTTTCATCAAAAATTAGAATCACTACCTAAAGGTGCTTGCAAATGGACAATAGGCACACATTTATAGGCTTATTAGCTCTACCCTCTATAAATGTCTTTCTAATAAATAAGTGTGCACGACCAAACCAATATGCCTATAAATATAGGTTCCTAAAGGGCATTCACAAGCTCATTTAGATGCATCTAGTTTACATGTCTATACATTTGGATACACACATTTACAAGGCACATAAATAAAAATTACGATTTATTTTCAAATATATTTACAAAAAGTTAGTCATATCGTGAATGCACATTTGTCTATTTGGATAAAGTGGCCTATACTATCACGTCCATGATTTTGACACACAAATATACAACCAAAATACTTGAATAATATTTTTTTAGTCTTTCATTACTTGATACATGACACCAAATACCAAAATAAACCCTAATATGATTATGTGCATTTTCTATTTATATACAACCCTCACATGAATTTTGTGTTGTTATACACTAATGAAAATGTGAAGAAACTTTATATAATTAGATAATCATTTTTTGAATGCATAAATGCAATCAAACATAGTAAAATTGGGTAGTGTAGGTATTATGTGAATTTGGTTTTCTATCAAAAATTTATATTGTAGTATGTTATTACTCGGTATTGTCTAAATCTCATTAAACTCTCAAAATATATCATTATTTGTTTTCATTAAATGGTTAATGTGCAAATGTAATTGGCGGTTTTTTGCAAGGGTATTCTGGTTATGTTGTTGGTATTTTATTCACATATGTATTTTTGCAAAATTTTAGTTTTTCTTTAGCTTACAACGACATTTCTTTGTAATGTTTCTTACCCATATTTATGTGTGCATGTAGGTTTTTTTTAGTGAATATTAGTGGAGTGGTAGAATAGAATATGGAATATTGTTTAGGGTTTATAATAACAAAATCTTGAAGTTTCATTTCATAAGTGTTTCTTTACAATTTCATTGTTTTATAACTACACATGCTTCAATTGGGTTTTATCATTATCTTTCTCTTGTTAGAGTTATGTTTCTAGTTACGCACTTTCCGAAAACTTTAATTGAAAAAAAAACTTAAACAAAAAACAATAACTTATTACTTAAAACCCCTAACCAAAAACAAATTACAAGTTACCTTCAAAAAAATAACAAAAATCAAGACATTAAACCCCTAACCAAGAAATCTAACACACTTACATAATGCATAGACCCGTGAAATAAATAGGAACAAAGATTAAATTTTTTGAAAGAAAATAATGTTTACATAATACATGCTACTACAATCAAGAGCATTGTGTATATACCCATTAAAGAAACAAAAAATGTGTGTGTGTGTGTGTGTGTGTGTGTGTGTGTGCGCATGTGTGTGTAACAAAATATTGTTTTAAATGAATTAGACGTACCTCAATTTTTCATAAACTTAAACTATAATAGTAACCGAATAATCTTCTTATAATTAAAATGATAAGGAATATATTTACCTTTATATAACATCATAAATTTCCCAAATACCTCAAGGATTCCTATGAATATGTCTCTTGTATGAAAACCTACGATTTTTATTTGGTGGGATCGCGAGTTATTTTGTGATGACCTTCCTTCTTTGCATTTTTGCAACAAATGGAACAAATACCTCCTCTAGAATTGATGGATGGCCTCGATGGTTTTAAGTTGACAGCTGAGGACCCATCATTTTTGTAGGCTATTCGGTCTAGCTAAGTGATTGTGTAATATTGTATATATAACTAGACCAAATTTCTATATATAAGAGGATTTGGAGGCATGTCACTGCATGGTAGCATGTTTGGCGATATTGGTTAGTAGCATGTTTGGCACCATCGATCGGTACTAAAGTACAACTAGTTGGTAGCATGTTTGGTGTTACCATTTAACATCATGCTTGGTGCTCTAGCTGATGGTAGGTAGAATTCTACCGACCAAAAACACCAAGCATGCTACCGACCGATAAAACCAAACATGCTACTTGCTGATTGCACCCTTTGTGCTACAAGATGGTAGCATTCTACATACTACCTTCCTAAAGCACACATTATGTTACGCGCCCGTAGTATATTGTATGTTATTGGTGAATAGCACACACGATGCTACCATCTAGTAACATTATGTATGCTACTAGCTGCAGTAGCATTTATTAATATGTATGCTACCGGATGATAACATATAGATTGTTTTCATTCGGTAGCATAAAAAATTCTTTTGATGCAACCCTAGAAATACTCTCTCTTAATGTTGAAATTTTTTTACCAACCCAATAAATAAATTTTCCTATGATTTGTCATACTTTCGAAAGTTGTTTTTGAAAATTTTCCAAATAATTTCTATGGTTTTTTAGAGCTCCAAAAATTACCCTAGATTTAATTTTATATAGCATCATAACTTTCCCAAATACCTCAAGGATTCATATGAATTTAACTTTTGACATTGCCAACTTATCAATAATACATAAATACCCTCAAACCATAACCTAATAATTACTACTAAAAAAATATTTCACTTCATCCCTAAATGCTTACTTGAAATTCATAATAATAATAAAATATATATCAAATGCAAGTTACATATTTGTGAGTACATTGGCTCTTTCCTAATAATTTGATTTGATATCTTATTGGTGTTATAAGGTTGGTTAAAAAAATACTCCACCTTTCTACTTCATATCTTCTTGAGATATTACTATCTAATAAATATAAATTAATATTATGATCACATCACCATGTGGAAGTGGAAGGTATATTATTAGTTGGCATGTTTGTAAAATAAACTTAAGGAAATATTTATCTTCCTCTAACAGAGCAATCAAATGGGGCCTACCACCAAACACATTTAACCACGAGGCATTTTGTATGTTCTATACATTGTACAATATATGTTAGCAAAGCATAATCTTACCTTCAATTTCTTAATTATATTCTCTTGGCCAATATGAATGTGGATAAAATATATATAACATATTACAAAGATGCTTTTATCATCTCGAAATACAAACTTACCTATTCAAATATGTAATTCTCATACATTACTTAGTATCATAGAAAACTCGTATATTCCATGCCCAACAACACTTATATATTGATAGTAATGAAAAGAAAGAGAAATTTGAAAAAGCATATGCCTTTGGATTTTGGCCTTACTAAAATCATCATTGAGAACTTTCCTGTTATCTCTTTTACCTAATGGTGCTCTTAACATATATTTTACACTTTATGTCATTAGTAGTAGTTTAGGTAATATAACACCCAACCTTATCTCTTATTTAACAATGTTGTAAGGGATTCAACAAGCTCCATGTGAGCTAACTTTTTCCATTGTAGTTAGTTTGTAAAACATGTGTTTGATGTGGTTTATAGACTGATTGGAATATATTGGGTGATTATTGAATTGAGACCAAAAATATTATAGGCTACTCATGTAGAGTTAGAATTGTTAACCTTGAGGAAGGGTCATGCAAAAAAAGTACAATTGCATCCTTTAAAATATTAATCGTTAATGACTGACCTTGGGATATTTGTGGAACAAGTCAATGAAAAAATATCTTTCCCTAAAAAGAGATCACACTACAATCTTTTTGACAAATTTGTAATGATTTTTCCATAAATTAGGCCTCAATATTGCACATCTCAAGCATGAGAGAAATTTGGGTTACATAAAAAGGAGTTAGGATCTAGTTTCCAAGTCCAAAGGTGATACAAATGGAATTGAATTGTGGGTTGATGTCATATCTTGAACTACCACCTATTGTAGAGTGTATGGAAAGAAATAAACCATCTACCATTAGCATGTTCATGAAGCCTCGTACCATGATTTTATTATAATTTCATAGAAACTTGATAAATCTAAAATTCAGACATAAACTCTAAAATTGAGGAAACTTATAAATCTAGGAGATCTCAACTCAGAGATGGAATGCATTGGTTTAAAGTGGATGATAGGGTTACCAAATAATTATTTTTCCTTCTATGTTCTTAACAAGTTGTAGATAAAATTAAAGTTTGCAAAGATATGAATTTTAGCTTAACCAAACTTCCTAACATCATTTAAGATTTTGTTCATCGTTATCATTGAAAATTTTCTACCAACGTTTATTTTTCTTCTTCTTCTTCTTCATAAGGAACTTCCTTCAATTCCTTCAATCTATCTTGTACTATATTTCTAAAGCCTAAAGAGTTATTTTTGATAGAATTTTTTGTTTGAACGATTTCTAAAAAGTGGACATGCAAGTGATTATTTATAAATATGTTAGATTTGATTGTTTCCCTTTTGTATTTTACTAAACTCTTTGGTATATGGTTATATTGGACCTTCATAAATCCTAATTTTAAGTTGTTCGAGAAACTCTTTGGTATCTCTCATCAATCAAGATAATGTTCACTCAAAAGGCTAGAGATCGAAAACTCATTACTAAGTAGAAACCTATCATTCTCTTGAATGTTCCCTTTGATAATTTAAGTACGAGAGTTTCACACTATCGAATTAATACATCTTCTTTTACTTTAGTTCATTGTATGGAAGGTATTTATACAATATTTCATTCCTATAAAATGAGAGAGATTGAATATCTTCTTCAACCACTTAGACTATTAAAAATGAGTTGCTTTAATAAACTAACTCATAGTTATATAATTGTTCACTCAGTCTTGACATGATGTTTGATTTTATAATGAATTTGAACACAATTTTGACACTTACAATGACCTTGATGAAATTGATGTGACAATGAAGCTTTAATAATGCCACTTATGTATTAGCCAAGCAGCTCACTACCCCATTAGAAAAAAAAATCCTTGAAAGGATATTGTACTTAATGATGAAAGTTTTTTGTTCATTGTGGAAAAATAAATAAATAAATAAGAAATTCACGTCCATATCTTGATTTGATATCAATAATGGTTTGATTTGACTCTCCATTTTGAAAGCACATGAAAAAATATTTAAATAAAATGCATGATGGTGATTTTCGATCGTACATGAGCTCCACCTTCAAGCTGCTGGCTACCCTTCACTTATAATGCGCTCGATCATCCCTAGTCAATGCATCATGTTGCCTATTACGAATAAACAGTCATGATGCATTGACCATTGTTGACCGGGTGCATTATGAGTGAAGGGTAGCCTCCTCCCCACCTTCAGGGTTTTGTCACCATTATAAAATATTCTTTTACATGTGCAAATTTGCAATATGTTTTTAATTGATCACACTCACTTCTTTTCATATGCTTTTGGAAAGGAGTGTTTTTAATCAATAAAAAAATGTCCTTTCCTTTTGAGTCTAACAAACTTCAAACTTAATGAAATATTAATAAAATAATTTCATTCTCTTTTGAAGTTCATCGAAAGGTTTTGTAGTGAGAGAAAGAAACATCAAAAGGCTAAACATAGGAGAAGCTTAGTCTCTTTCATGATTTTTCATATAGCAAGGTAGGTGTTAATTTGGTAGAATGTAAAGAAGTGAACATAGATAAAGGTAAGAGAGGATAAATAATCTAATTATGAAAGGGGTACAAGAGTATGGCAAAAATGAAAACACACCGTTTGGAAAGTGACTTTTTAAGAGACAAACTACAATGGCAAGGGTCGATCATGCAAGCAAGGAGAATTGGAAAGGTAGATGAAGAAAGGTCTAGACCTATCAAAGTTGTCATGAGAAGATTAGAAGACAAGTACCAATTTTTGAGTAAGAAGGGACTCTTGAGGGGGTCAAATTTCTTTTTAGATGATGATTTAACTTCAATACAATTAGAGGATAGAAGGAAAGAATTAACTAAAGTAAGAGCAACAAGAGACGAAGGTAAAAGAGCATGGTTGTACAATGGAAAAGCCGTTATTAGCAAGATAATGTCATAGTATTCTTTGCAAATGGATGACAACAAGAGAACAACGAAATTGATGTCAACAAGGGTGATGTAGGCTAATCGTGGATGTAAAGTTGTGAGAATCATTCTTCGAGTTCTCAACACCAAAATAAATAGGAATCAAGGCCCTCCCAAGTATTGTTAAAAATTTCATGTTGGAATTGAAGAGGTTAATCTTGGAGAAGGGGACTGGGTTAGAGCCGATAATACAAGGGAGAGATGTAATTTGTCTCATGGAAACTCATGAGCATGATGGTTGAAAGCATCCTTCTTGAAGGGTATAGGAATTTTGCATTCTGGAAGGAGGTAGCTAGCAATGGGAAAGGTTTGGGAGGTATAATGGTTTTACTTAGAGAAGTGGAGGGTAGAAAGATTCAACAGGTAAGAGAGGATAGAAGCAAACAATTCATATGGTTTAGAATATCAGAAAATGAGAGTAACATTAGAATATCAACTTGTTAATTTGCACCTCAGGTCTCAAAAACATACAAAAAAGGTGGGCTATATGGGAAAGATACTTATGCATCCATAAAGAAAGATATATAAGAGTTTTCACAAGGGCAAGTTCTTATTTTAGGTGATTTCAATGTGAGGACTACAAATGAGCAAACTAACACTTGGAGTAGTAAGGAGAACGATAATCCACTATGGCTCATGGAAGAAGATAATTAGTAGTGGGAAAGATGGTTAGAAGACAATTGGGACATTAATCATTTTGGAGAAGAATTATTAAATCTTTATGGCATGTTTGATTTGATTATTTACTATGGTATGGAAAGATGACATAAATATGGAAATTTTACTTGTAAAACCTACAATGGGGCCAATGTTGTTGATTATGTACTTTTTTCGCAAAGTTTTATTGAAAGGATAAAATAAATGGAGATTGATGATTCTATCAGGGACCTAAAGTCAGATCATAATATAATTTCCATAGTGGTAGATTGGTCGAGCAAGAATCAGCTCACAAGGAAAGAATAATCGACATCTTCCAGAAAAAGAAGGATTCTTGTAACACAAGAAAATTTTGATATCTCTAAAGTGGCGTTGAGCCACTTAATGCAAGAGGAGAAAGTAAGATCACAAGGCCTTAAAAGTTACGTGTTAACAAACATAATTAAGAAGACCCTTACAAGTTGTAAAAGAACAAAAAATAAGAAGCAAACAAATTATTTTCCGATAAATAGATGGTTTGATGAGGATTGTAAAGTGGAAAGGAGAGCTATTAAAGAAATAGGAAAAGAGAAGTTAAACACAAAGTTGTACAAATAGATCATAAAGAAAAAAAAAATGAGTTCATGACCATAAGGAGGGAAGAGCTTATACACTTAGGGAAACATAACCCAAAATTATTTTGGAAGGAACTTTAATCAAATAAAAAACATATAGAAATGACAACAATATCACAACCAATTAGTGGTTTGAGTTTGCAAAACAAATTTATGAGCAAGATCCAGAAGTTGAAGGCCCCCCTTTGGTCAACACAACAACAAAGCTTTTTACTGTGCAAGAAGTTGAAGAGGGTATTATGAAATATGGGGGTTGGAAAATCCAAATACTTGGAGGAGTTTCAGGAAGAATATTTAAAATGGGGGAAATAATTTCTCACTCCTCACATTTCAAGTATATTCAACAACATCATTCAACAATATTTTCCTAGAGATTGGACCACTAGTCTTGCGATACCTCTTTTTAAGAGTGGAGATGTTAACAATCCTTTTAATTATAGAACCATCATGATCAACCCATTATTTACAAAGTTGTTTAGTAGCATGGTGGAATGCAAAATCAACCAAGTGGGCAGAAGAAAAAGGTAAGAGACCAAAAGGGAAAGCAAGGTTCAAACCTAAGTATTCAATAATAGATCATGGTATCACTTTGAGGCACATTATTGATTTTTTTTGGAATGATAAAGAAGAAGCTTATTTCTATTTTTTTGAATTCAAGAAGGTTTTTGACATAGTTCCTTCATACAAGCTATGGGATAGAATGAAGGAGCTTGGTATTCCAGTACATCATGAGAAATTTTTCATAGACTTTATGAAAAGGTACGAGTCAAAATTAGAACTCAAACTGGTATCTCAGAAAGTTTCAGGAGTGATATTGGGGTTAAACAAGGATTCCCATTATCACCTACTTTATTTGGCCTATATATCGACAAACTTGAGGAATGGTTAAATATGCAGAGTGAAGATGGTGTTCACCTAGGAGAGTATGTTGTAAGACTTCTCCTTTATGTTGATGATCTTATCTTGATTTCTAGGTCTGCTCAAGGCCTTCAAAAACATTTATGTGTGCTTGAGCACTTTTGTAAAGAAGTGGGGATGCAAGTCAACACCAATAAGACCAAGATTATGATCTTCTCAATAGAAAGAAAAGAAATCAAGTATGATTTCTATTTTATGGAAACATTTTAGAGGAAGTAATAGAGTATAAATATCTTAGTTTGACTTTAATAAAAGTTCAGTTGGGAGATTTGTAGTAAAAAGAACTTTAGGGGGTTGGGGAGACTTTTATGCTTTCAAAACAAATGCGAGAGAGGTGGAATTATGGGATTGGAAAACTATGTAGACTTTGTTTGGGCTTTTAGCAACTCCAGTGGTGCTTTATGTATGTGATGTTTGGGTTAGCAACATTTCAAACTCAAGGTGGAAACAATTTGAGAGGATTCAAAAAAAAACATGATTGAAAGTTCAAATTAAAGATCTCGGTCCCATATGAGAATTATTCTGAAATGGGAGTTATACCTCTAGAATCTATTTTTATGGTTCGTCTCATAACACATTTAAAAAGGATTGAAAAAATGGAAGGTAGTAGATGGCCTAAGGTTGTCCTCATGAATTTTTGGAGAAAGAAAGAAGTCATGGATGAATCATAAGATCAAATGACTTTAAAAATGGAACATTTACTTGAATGCATGTCCTAATAATAGCCAAGAGATAAATTTTTTTGTTAAAGATAATGTGGGAAATCCATGAAGGAGCAGGGAAAAGAAGGTATTATTTGGAAGAATTTATCTCTACATGTGATTATCAACAAAAGGCTTTTATATCGGCTATTATCCTGTGGAAAGAAAATATTTTCATAGCCCAATTAAGAATAAGTTCACATCGTCTTCGGTGTGAAATAGGAAGATGGAAAAGACCTAAAGAGACATGGGAAGAGAGAATTTGTGTCTTTTGCACATCTGGTGCAGTGGAGTTAGAGAAACATTTCATGTTGGAGTGTAATGCTTATAATGACATTAGGGTGTAGTTTTCTAATACGGTTGCCACTACATCCTATCAAGATATTTTTAGTGAGAATATGGTGTAAAAAAGGGCGAGATGATTATCAAACTCACCAACAAGATATTTGAATGCAAGAAATATCTTTAGCAATATCTATTGTCCCATTTCCTATTTTGGTAGCCTCATGGGCATTAAAATATTCTTCTTCTTCTTCTTCTATATTAAATTTTCATTACTACGCCCGGTAGGACTTTCTGTAAGAGTGAACCAAGCCATTTCGACACTTGTAGGCAATATACATGGCTAAAAATTAATATGTTGTACAATACATTGATTGAATAGATCATAACCCGTCAAATAATCTAACATGTCATTCCTAAACGTAATTTTGTGGAGGCGTTCACCTTTGAAGAAGCCCTTGCTAGAAAGTGTAAAATTCGATGGGTTTTTCATTTGGCTAATTTTTTTGGCTAGTGTTCATCATTAAATTTGTGTACTTTATGATTTGTGCATGCTTTAGTTGGTTTCATGCAGATGAGTATTAACTTGTCCCTTTCAAATTCAATTGATTCCCATATTTTTGTATACCTCGTGTTCAACAAAATGTATATTAAAGTCTACATAAATGATACCTCATGTTCCTTTTTCAATATTTTTTTGATGAAAATGTCTCTTTTTCAACCAACACATTTAAAATATTCTTTTAAATTCATATATCTCATAATCGTAGAAAAAAAAAAGAAAAGACAAAATAATTGTTAATCCATTGTACATGTAGTAATTATATAACTATGTTCATCCATGTACAAGATTGATTCTTGGTAAGTGCATGAAGTTGGTGGACAATTCCGTGGACATAAAAACCCAAAATAAAGGAACCACGATCGCGGTTTTAAAATCACGATTGCAGTTCTCGAATTCTAGGTTCGGTAATTACCGCACGAACCTAAAACCCGATCGCGGTTTAGAACTACGAGTGCAATTATAAACCGCGATCGCGCGAACTCTGAGACAAAATTTAGAAATCCTGCGACTCCTTATTTTCCTCATTTGTCATTTCAAACTACGATTTTTCCTAAATATTTTTCACTCACGCTTTCAATACCACCTCAAAAATTGCTCATCGGACTTTTGGATAGTGATAGATTCAACCATGCCGCCAAGACAAGGAGGTAAGTCCCGATTGTAATCATTTTTTTTTTGCATTTTAGGTTTTTTTTTGCATTTTAGGTTTTTTTTTGCATTTTCATGGGTTTTTTGAAATGTTTGTTTATGTATACAATTTTCTTGTTTTATCAGTTGGTCGGCAAGCTCGAAATCGTGCAAACCGTCAAAACATTCCTCAAAACCCACCGAACATTCCTCAAAACCCTCCAAACATTCCTCAAAACCCTCCTCCAAACATAGATCCACCTCCTGTGGCTCCTTCTGTCCCCACTGAGCCAGCAGGAACGCAAGATAATATCATTGGAAGAATCCGAGAAAATAAAATTGTCATTGAGAACCTAATTCAAACTATAAGACAAAATCATGCTACAAATCCATCCCGCATGACTTTAGCCAATACATTGCAAACATTGATTGGTGAAGTCGAGTCTACAACCAACCAAATACATAGATGGAACACCTTTAGAAATGACTATAGGTAGTGGTATGCGGATAAACTATCCCATGCGACCATCAAAGCCAAAAAAATGGAAAAGACCTCATTTGTGCATTATTTACCGACCCTCGAACCAATGTCCCCCCTGTAGTTACTTGCAAACGGTTCCCAATCCATTGGTGCCATGATGACAGAATCAAAAAAAAAATTTGGGACCAATGGTGGATGGTTTTTATTATCCACCATGCAACAACAATGAGGTTCCTCTTTATTTTTGAAGAAATTATATTGTGAGTTCATGCTCAATGAGGTCCCGAATTATTTTGACTTTTACGAATTTTTTTGGTCAAGGAGGTGGCTCTACACAGAGAGACACTGGTGCACGTGTAGGTCGGCCTAGGATCCCCATGACTCAAAACCCCCACTTGCGCTTTAGTTATCCCTCCTACGGTGAAGGAGGTTGTGGAGATTCATACATTACATGCATTAAGGAGCTCACCGACACTCTCACCAAGACATAGTGACCGATTGCATCTCGGTGATATTGAGTGAGGCGCCGATTCTAGTGCACCACACCACTTTTGTGGATCATGTGGTGCCGTATGCACTGCAGGTGAGACATCATTTGTTAGTTCACATGATTTCTTTTCTATAGATGAGATCTTTGGGGAATGTTTTTGGAACTAGTGCCACTAATATTGGTCTTTCACGGGTAAATTTCAAATAAATTTAAATTATATATATATACAATAGTTTAATTCACATGAATTGAATTATATATATATATATATATATATATATATATTTGATTGTACGTCATGTACATACATGTAAAAACTAATTTTTATTTTATCTTAAATAGCAAGAGCCAATGAAGGAAACATCCATTGGCGTCGACATGCTAAATTTCTACTGGTGGTTTGGCGTGTTTCAAATGTAAGTTTCAAGTTGTACAAACTTACATTTTTAATTTCATTTGATTGCACTAGATTATTATTATAATGTTTCACGTGTATGATGTACATATATTAATATTTTTCTCTTTTATACACAGGAGCCTAGCGGGTCATCATCTGCTTAGGGAACTGAGGCTACTGGCATGCCTCACATGATTTTTACGCAGGTTAGTAAATCTCTTTACACTTTGTTTCTAATTACTGGAAGTTCACGTGGATTACATGCTTTGGACCTCTGTCATGTAGATTTTAATATTGATTTGTACATGTTTTTTGTATAGCTTATGACTGCTAGAGAGACTCCTCCATATATGCAGACTGTGGAGGTTGTTGTAGATACTGCCATAGCATCTGCAGATCCACTAACTGAGGTACAATTTTTTAAATTTGTTAAATTTTGGAGGTTCATTATTTCTTATTAAACTTAAATCTACAATATCAAATTTTGTAGGTATATGTGAAATATTTAATTTGAAAATTAATTATTTGTATGTAGCTTACCCCTCGTGAGTCTATTGTTGTCCCTACGACGCGTCAATAACAAATTGATAGGGATCATGACATTCATTGTAAGATTTCACATGCATTTTAACTAAATTATACAAGTTTCTAAATTTTGAATGTATTTTAAAATTTTGGGTGTTAAAAACTTGTTGTTTATGAATGTGTAGGTTAGGTTGCAGGCATGCTTAGAGACACCTAGGACCACATGGATGAAATCCGTAGTGGCATCTCCCTCCACTACATCCCTAGGTCATGGACGTGCTACTTCTAGCAGGGCGAAGAGAGGGAAGATGTTTCATGAGTAGATTTATAGTCCACCTGGATGGACATATGTGGTCATGAGTAGATTCATAGTCCATTGTATATATATAGACTTTTGTGACCGCATGTGGTCCCATATGTACATTATGACACGTACTTAGTTCAAGATGTACACATACATTATGAACTTATATATATATATATATATATATATATATATATATATATATATATTCGAGACGTGCGTCTGGAGCACACTTAGTTTGATTCTTATATATATATCCATGTGTGTTGGTTTTCATATTTATGACTTTTTAGTTCTTCTTTAACAAGCAAGTGTAACGTTGGGATGCATATTTCTTAACTTCTGCTTTATGGGTTTAGCATCTAAGTGCACAACAAGGTTGTGCATGACCAATTTTGGGTCTAAAAAAGTCATATCTATGTATGACCATGAAAATATATATTCATATTCTCATAATAATGCTATGAAAACATTTTTTTCTTTTGTTGAAAGTGAAGCTCCAAGATTTATCATTTGAGGCTCCTCTTTTGTACAAATATTAACACTAATCATTTCTTTAACAAGCATCTTAGAAACATCTTCCATACATTTAGGATCAAGGGGAAGAGTAAGATCAACCTCCATAGGTGGTTAATCATCATCTTTGAATGGGTATACCAATTTTTCTATATGTTCTTTGTCTTGTTTGTTTACTAATGACTCAAAGAGGATTTCACTATGAGACTTATGTTTGTTTTTCTTGCAAGGATTTTCAGAAGTAGTCTTGATTTTTCTTATACTCTTTTTATTCAAGTGTTCACACATCTGTAATTTTTATCCAAAGTATGCACAATCATCTAGGTTGATGGGAAAATATTTCTTATGATCCCCCTTCAAAATAGAATCCCTGATTCCCATGAATTCTGCAAATGTCTCATCATTATCAAAGAAATAAATTGGCATGTGAAATTTTTTATTCCAATCTATCGGTTCAGGATATAGTAGGGTAAATTTTCAATTGGATGGAGTATCTAATTATGACAAGGTAAAAAGAACTCAATTAGGAAATATGTTACTTGAGTAAAGATCCTCGTATAGTCTCCATTGGGAATATGCATCGTTGTCAAAATGAGATGAGCCATCCTCATTTTTTGAATAGGTTGTGTCTATCTCATAAGGTGGATCATTATGGGGCCTGATTCCAAGGCCATGTTTGTTCAATTTAAAATAAGGAATGGGAATAGGTTCCAACCTTCTTTGTGCGTTGATTTTGCATCCAAATCCATTATAACCCATGACATATGTACCATGCAGTGGACTTTAATATACTGTGGATCTTGATGACATGATGACATCATGCCATGGTACCCTAAGGTACCCTCCTAGTGGGATCTTCTATCATATTCTCCTCAGATAGGAGACCACTGGAAATAAACTTCTCCAATGGTTTAGGGCATCTATCTCTAGTGATTTTGAATTGGAAGCATGGTTTTCCACGTGTTATGAGAGACACTGAGAGATCTTATATTAATAAGGCATGTTGAGGACTTAATTTATCATCTAGACCATTCTTTTGATATGTTGCCTCCAACAATGTTAAGGGATTGACCAATGATGGAAATTTCTTATTACAACGGAGTGAGTACATTTGGAACCAAATGTTCTTTGATAACTTTTTTTTTATAATGGGACAACAATATCCATAGAAGGACATTCAAAAGTTTCACGAAAAAAAAATGCAATTCTCTACAATGTGTGAATGGTTCTAGATCACTTGGGATGGTGATTATCTAACCTTCATGCCATAAATTCATACACTGATGGAAGATGGTGTCTTTTCCAATTATTCTATTAAGTTATATTGGACTTGTTGCGGAATAGGTAGGGGATAAATGGTATTACCAAACTAGAATGTATTGTATCCACATCACAACTTTTCTCTAAGATCCTAATGGTATTTACTTGTTCATTAGATGAATGGACACATCCTATAAGGGATTAAAATTGTTTATCATTTTTTGGATAGATGTAGGTAGTATTCCGATAGTCATTACAAGCTTGTCCATGATCTGAATTTTTGTTCTTTTTATCTCCATGGTTAGGATATGGTTATTTGAATATACCCATCTTCTCGTTAGGACCATGTCTTGATTCACATGGTGAATCTACTCTGATCTTACCCCCTTTGATGAGGTCTTGTATATAATTCTGCAATCTTAGCCATCTATCAGTTTTGTGTCCTTTGACATGTAGTGGAAATCATAGTACTCATGATCTTTGAACCAACCAATTTTAGGTGCATCTTCTAGATATGGTACTGTTGATGGTGAATCATAGCACCCCTAAATGTCTGCAACTCGATGGGTTGAGACTCTCAGTGTGATTGCATAACATGGAGCTTTTCCCAAGTGTGGGACCTTGCGAAATCGAAAAGCTCTCCGGATGAAGGCCGGTTCCTATTCCTCTGTTCAGATGCACACGTAAAATGCAGAGGATTTACTCAAAACCTAAACTAACTTTCCAAGGAGACAGGGTAATAAGATGCATAAAATAAAACCTAAACTACAAAGGTGATGCACCAAGGAATGAAGAACACCGTCTTGCCAATAAACACAAACCATGAAAACGCAATGCAAGATCATGCCTGAGATAACTGATTCACGGTGAAAGATCGGGAGGATGCAAATGAACACAGAGAGGGTTGAGAATCATCATGAGACATGCATTATTTTCTCCAAGATTGATACAATACACTACAAAATGCCAAGAGGCAAAGTTGCATTACTGAGTTTTAAATGGGTGGTTTGAACTCCACAAAATCACCTGGCAAAGAGAAGAAGGGAGGGGCAAAACAAGAATTTCCAAACTTTAGAAAGAAGCCCCTCCTTAAAATTTATAGGAAGAATGAGAGAGGAAATCCAAAACTACCCCAACCACCTCTAGGTTGCATTTAATTCATCTCATTATGGTGGTAGGTGAGAACCCTAGTGACCCCAAAAAGTGGCGAACTGTATTTTGAATTTTTAAGAATTTTTTCTCACCTAATTAAATATATCTAGTCGTATTTGGACAGAGGACCTTGTAAGCTTTCCGAAAAGTCCAACCTTGCGTTAATCCGAGCTCCCTGTGAAAATTTATGGCCATCTGAATATTTGGGTCAGGGTCTGCTTCCTGTCAACGCTCAAAATGTTGCGCCTCCTGAAGGTGCGCCTTGGCACATCCATCCTTATGTCAACATACCATTACGTGCACCAAGGTGTAAATTTTTCCATGTTGAAACTCGCTTTGTGTGCCCTTAACTCCGCACCTTGGCGCATCCATGTTTGTGTCAACACCTTTTGTCGTGCGCCTCTTACTTGCACCAAGGGCACATCCATTTTCGTGTCGACACCTTCTGTCATGCACCTCTTACCTGCACCAAGGGCGCATCCATTTTCATGTCAACACCTTCTGTCATGCACCTCTTACCTATGCCAAGGGTGCATCCATTTTTGTGTCGACACCTTCTGTCATGCGCCTCTTACCTGCGCCAAGGGCGCATCCATTTTCATGTCGACACCTTCTGTCGTGCGCCTCTTACCTGCGCCAAGGGCGCATCCATTTTTGTGTCGACACCTTCTATCGTGCACCTCTTACCTGTGCCAAGGGCACATCCATTTTCGTGTCGACACCTTCTGTCGTGCGCCTCTTACTGCGCCATGGCATGAATTTCTTCGTGTCGACATTTTCTTACCTGCGCCATGGGTTGTTGGTGATGCAATAAATATCGGGCTTTGATTTTCTCGATTTCCATATTCTTCTGCTTGTCTATATCTACCCGGGGAAAGATATATACAACAATTTGGCGACTCAACGGGATCACCTGCCTGCTAGGTAGAAGATCAGTGGCCTTTTAGCAATCCATTGGGCATGGAGTCATAAGCAATAACCTAAAACCAACCTGATATCTGATCCCGAGCTTGATACCGCA
The DNA here is from genome assembly GCA_018340775.1 of Taxus wallichiana var. yunnanensis. NCBI lineage: Eukaryota > Viridiplantae > Streptophyta > Pinopsida > Cupressales > Taxaceae > Taxus > Taxus wallichiana. The sequence goes on along the minus strand of CM031244.1, from coordinate 674,487,993 downwards.
ACTTCTTCTTTGACAGCACGCTGAACTGTAGAAATTCAACCTGAGAGGAACAAAACTTGTGCCGAAGCACTTAGGGAAAACGAAACCTAACTATAACAAGACAATGTGCATACGCACTTAGAGGAATTGAAATCTAGGCTAATATTTACAAGGGTAAACCTTTTCTTTTTAGTAGCAATGTTTAAGATAGATTCCGTTAACCGGAATCGGGAGTTCTTCTCCATCTAATGTAGACAATTGGAAGGCATTACTACTTTTACATCTTGTGACCATGTAGGGGCCACTCCAAATGGCATCAAACTTGGAATGCCTTCCTGGTTTTGCCCGATCTGCATCCCATTTCAGAACTAGGTCCCCTTCCTGGAAGGTCTTTTCTCTTGCCTTCTTATCAAACCATCTTTTTACTAAGGCCTGATCCTTTTCAATCATCAGAACTACATGTTCTCTTATTTCTTCCAATTCTATCAACTCTGCATACCTGGCCTCCATTGGTTCGAACTCGACAACTCCAAGCGCTTCATGAGCTCCAATCTTTGGCAATTCTAATGATATAGGCAATACCGCCTCTTTCCCATAGACCAATTTGTAGGGAGAACTACCTATAAACCTCTTTGGCGTTATCCTGTCAGCCCATAATGCTGATTTTAGCTTGGTATGCCATGTCCTTTGGTTTTCATCCAGAGTCCTTCTGATGATTCTTAGCAAATTCTTATTCATGGACTCTGCTTGTCCATTACCTGCGGGTAATAATTTGAAGAGGTGCTCAAATAGATTCCATTCTTGACAGCCCATTCTGTAATCTTGGAACCTATGAATGCCAATGCATTGTCTGATATGATAGTGGCGGCACACCGAACACGGTCACTATTCCTTCACAAAAGTCTAGTATGTTAGACTCATTTACCTCTTTGAGCGCTACTGCTTTGGTCCACTTGGTGAAATAGTCTGTTGCCATGAGAATCCACTTGTGGCCTTGGCTTGAGTTTGGATTTATGACCCCAATGAAGTCCAATCCCCATTGCATAAATGGTTGGTCAACCAAAATTGGGTGCAATGGAAGCGCTGCTAGTCTTTCTTTTCTGTGAAGAGTGCACATTTCTTGCACTTTCTTATCCATGTATAGCGATCCTTTGAAGGCTGTCGGACCAATAATACCCTGCCTTCATTATCTTGAGAGCTATTACTCATGGGGCGAAATGTCCTCCGGAATCTCCATCGTGAAAATATCGTAACACCCTCTCAATTTGACCTGTCCCAATGCACCTCAATAGAACTCCATTGATGTCTTTTTTAAACAAAACACCATCAACAAGCACATATGGAATGGCTTGTAATCTGAAGTATCTCCTCTTTGCTTTGCTCATTTCTAGAGGGCATAGGCCTATCTGTAGGAAGTGTATCATATTCTGAGTCCAATAAGGAGTCGGGCACGTCATCATTTTCCTGTTCTTGACCATCCTGTAGTACCAAGACAGTCTCTTTTTCATCACCCGCTTCAACTTGCCGACTCAAAGCTAGTTGTTCACATAATCCCTTTCCACGGACCAGATTAGTGACCTTAATTTCGATGTCATATTCCATGACACGAGTGATCCATCCTGCACGTTTCTCATTTAGATCCTTGTTTAAAAGGAATTTCTTGACTCCTGCATGAGAGACCAATAATTGGATCTTGTTGTTTGAGACTAGGTGCTTGAATTTCTTTAAGCTCCTGATCACTACAAGGACATGCTTTTCAATGAAAGAGTACCTAGTTTCATATTCCTCCAAGCCTTGACTAAAGAAAGCAACTGGTTGTTCTAATCCTTCTTTGTTTTGCTGAACCAGGATTGCAGAAATTGTGTCTCCACCACCAAAGGCATATAACATGAAATCCTTGGAGAAGTTTGGGTTGACGAGAGTCGGAGCTTAAGATATAGCCTCTTTTATTGCCTCGAAACTTGCCTTGCCTTCAGCTATCCACTTAAATGCCATGCTCTTCTTCAAGATCAACGTTATTGGCTTTACGAGAGCTGCAAAGTTTGGAACAAACCTGCGGACAAAATTGATCCTTCCCAAGAAGCTTTGAAGAGCCTTCTTGTGACTTGGTAATGGCAACGCTCGAATTGCTTCAACTCTTTCTGGGTCAATCATCAATCCCTCCTTTGAAACAATATGGCCTAGAAGTTTTCTTTCGTGGGCCAGGAATAAGCATTTTTTGGGATTTAATGATACCCCAAATCTTCTACACCTCTAAAATACTTGCCTCAAATGACAGAGGTGATCTGCTGCATTTTTTGAGAATACAGTAATGTCGTCAAGATATATCAGAACTATTTTATTGATCAACCCCTTGAATGCCATATCCATTGCCCTTTGGAAAGTGGCTCCAACATTTGATAGTCCAAATGGCATCTTCTTGTAGGCATAGGTGCCCCATTTGGTGGTGAAAGCCGTCTTGAACTGGTCATCTTCTTTCACCATTACCTGATTATACCCTGAGTAGCCATCTAGGAGAGAGAATCTCTCCGAACCGGATACCACTTGCAATATTTGTTCCATTGAAGGAAGTGGGTAATGGTCTTTAAGAGATGCCCTATTGAGGTCTCGGAAGTCCACACACAACCTGATTTCTCCACTCTTCTTTCTGACCGGAACCAAGTTTGCAACCCAGCTTGAGTGCTTGATCGGGAATATAATGCTTGCCTCTATTAGCTTGTTTAGCTCTTTCTTCATTAGAGGCTCAATGTGGGGTTGACTAGTCTCTGCTTCTACCTGATGGGTTTAGCATCTGGATCCAATTCTATGGTATGTTGTGCCAACTTTGGATTGAAACCTCTCAAGTCTTCATAGCTCCAAGCGAAGACATCTAGAAATTCTTGGCAAAGTTGTATGAAATCTGATTTCTCCTGCTCAGTGGCCACTTTGCCAATTTGAAGTGTTTTTCCTTCTCCAACTAGAATTGGCTCTGAATCTTCTCTCTTGACCTGTATGTTAGCCTTTTCCTTACGGAACTAGTCGTTAGGGTTGAAGATAGACTCTAATGTTACTAAACCCTTGGGAAGCTTGTTTGTCCGTAGCTGCACTACTTGATCCCCATACTGCTGCTCTAATCTATCTTGATTCCTAGCTAAGAATTCAGCCTCTTCTTGTAAGAAATTGACAATCTGTTGATCATTCTCAAACACCTGCCAGCTTGTGTTATTATCTGGAACTGCTGGCCTCACAATCACATGGATATGTGGTGTGTTTTTCTCTTTTGATGTTGTCAACCACATCAAATGTTGCTCCAACTGCTGCGAGCCTATCCGTGGCTTCATTTTTCTTCCTGGGTATGGACATGATGTTGAAAGCTTTGAAATCCTCAATGAGGTCCCATACCCTGTTTTTGTAGTTCTTCAGCAGGTCATTCTTTGTAGCATGTTGTCCCCTGACTTGATTGATGATCAGCTCGCTATCCCCGAACACCTGCAAGTTCTTTATGCCCTTTTTTCTGGCCCAATGAAGTCCATGAATCAAGGCCTCATATTCAACTGTGTTGTTTGAACAGGAAAACTGGAAACGGAAAGCTGAATAATATTTGATGCCTTGAGGTGAAACAAGCATAGCTCCTCCTCCTGCGCCTTGCCTACTCCTTGATCCATCGAAAAATAATTGCCATACCTCATTGTCATCCTTATGGTCTGGTTTGGTGATGCTAGGAATAGGTTGGTTTCCTTCATGTATGCAATAGACTCCTAGCTCAGATTCTTCTACTTCTTGGTAGGGATCAAAAGCATGTACCTTGCTTGCCCATTCATCAAGAGTCAAATCTGGAATGCTTCCAACTTTGGTGTCAGCTTCATCTGTGCCTGGATAATCTTCTTGATCAAAAGTTGAACAGTTGGCATTGATTTGGCTTGGAGTATGAGGCTCAATATGAAAGTTTGCAATTGGTTCGGATCTGATTGTGACCTTAGTACCATATCTTGTTCTGAACAACATGTGTGACCAATCAGCAGATAAGTAGCCTCCAATTTTGGCTGTGAAATCCCTTGATAAGCATAGGGCAAAGAGTGGTGGCAAATCTATCACTGACACATCTTGCAAAACGGTAACGTTGGGGCATGCATGCAAGGTAAGATTCAAACCTCTAATCACTCCCACCGTTGCTACTGTTGTCCCATCCAATTGAACTACCCCCTTTGATATGACTTCATATTGAAGACCAGTTGATCAGCTATTTGCTTGGGCATGACGTAACTACTCGCCGAGAATCAATCATGCAATTGTGTACTAGTTTATTGCCAATGATTAATGAAACATAGAATGGAGGGGTTTCAAAACTTTACCTTGTTGTCCTCCATGATTCCCTTCAGTGAGAAGCATTTGTGAGGACATTCTCTTCCATATGGACTCCTCTTTGGTTCGAAGTTGACCAATTCTTCATGGCAGCGTGTAGAAGATCTCTTTGGCACAGGGATGGATAAAGATTCCCACATTGATATATTCACATTTGTCTTCTTCATTTGATCAATGATGCTAAATGGGGATGAAAGATCTCTTTTCTGTCCTTTAGCTTTGCACATTCCTTTCTTGTGCATGGGTAGCAACAGCTAGCATTTGAGTTGGTTTAGAAGGTGGTTTGGATTGTCCTTGCATGTTTGGAGCTATATTTTACTTACCGACACCTTGTGGAGTGATGGAAGGTTGTAGATCACTTGTAGCCAATGACTGCCCTTCACCAATATTCCTCTTCTTTGATCTTGTGTTAGCTACTACACTCTGAGAAATTGTTTGATTTATGCCACAAAAATCCTCAGCTTGCCAATTTGCAAGTGCGGTATCATTTGGAGGTGTGTTTTGTTGAGATGTCCCTTGTTGCTGATTTGCTTCTTGACTCACTTCACCCTCTACGCCAGTAGTTGTCACCATCAAGACTTGGTTCAAAGCACCATTGAAGCACATAGATTGGTTATAAGGTTCATGCATGGGAAACACCAATCATACTCTTGAGCTATGTTGTTTTGGACTGGCACTAATGCTTTAGAAGCATATACAACATTGGGGTTATAGGGCTGAAATGGTCTATTGGCGGGAGGCCTTACTTGTCTTTGATTTTGATTTGTAGCTGATTTGGTGGTCTATTTTGTTGGTATGGGGCCTAGTCTCTGCAGTGCTGGCTTGAGGCGATACGGTCTAGCACTTTGAGCTTGCTGTCTTTTGATAGTCACCAGCTCATTTCCAAGGTTCTGCAATTGTTTCATAACCTCTTGGAGTTCATTTGAAGCACTAGAGGATGAAGTAGAAGTTTCATTTGAACTTTGATTTCTAGGAGTGGGAATAGGAGCCAAAGTGGGTGTTTGACTAGTGCTTGGATTTTCTAAGTTTGGATACAAGGGCATGGGAGGCCTAGGAGCCAGCTTACCAGCTTGAATAAGACAGTTTTCAGCCCTAATGGCAATGCTATAAGCAGCAGGTAAGGTTGTGCCTCCCATAGATTGAATTAACATAGAAATATCAGAATTCAAAGCTTTAAGATAATATAGAAAAGCACCTTCAGCTGTTGGCCTAATGGCCACTGGAATCCTATCCCAAGACCTTTGAAATCTGAAGTTGAAGTCAGTCAGCTGCTCATTGGGAGCTCTCTTGATAGTCGTCAATTGTTCTAGTAGAGACAAATTGTCTCCCTTTTCTCCAAACTGCTCATGGAGAACTATGCATAACTGATTCCAAATTTGGATGGAACCCGGTTGCAAGGCTCCTAAACCATTGTAATGCCTTCCCTTTGAACGAAGATGCTAGCAATTTGACAGCAACATCCATTTCATTTATCTCGTGGATTGCACAAACGTTAGCAATGTCTTTGACATGATCACCAGGAGTGGTATGATTTTCTCCAGTGAAAAATGGAATGTTCTTCAATGTTGCAATTGGAACTAGATTTTGTGCATTGAGGGCAAGTGGGCTGCTTCCAGTGAAGTTGACAAAGGGATTTGGTGGTTGCACCATTCTGATTGGCCTAAGAACCCTTGTTGATTGGAGAAAAGGTCTACCAGGTGGAGGTGTAGACAAAGTCCGGTTAGGTGGAGATGGTGACCTTTGTGGTCTTCTTCCTCTCCTTCCTCTGCCTGGTGATAGCTGCAAGTGAACAAATAGCCCCTCTTCTTGAGTATCAGACCTAGTTTGAATTCTTCTCATATGCCTGGGTAACTTTTGCTGCTACACCACTGAATTATATCCCCTTCGGAGTCGCCAGATGTGTTATAGAATGAGCCTCAAAAGGCTAGATTTTGCCAAGTTACACACCAAACTTGACAATATTTAAACTCAAAATTTTAAAAGACCTATATTTTTGAGAATTTAGGGTTTGGAATTTGATTTGGAATGACAGTCCGAAAACCCAAAAATGCCAGACTTCTGAAATCCCGAAATCGAAATACCAAAAACCATGAAATTTTGAAAGTCAAAATCTCAAAAAACTAAGAATACCCTTTTGAATATTATCCCCGATCTATCAACTGGTGAAATTTTGACTTGTTTCGAGCAAGTTAAGTCCTTGAAAATTGATTTCAAAGTTCAGCCCAGAAGGTGAAAATATGAAATTGTAAAACCTGCAATTTCTAAGTCCAAATTTCTTGAAAATTCCTTCAAATCTTGTGGAATGACCTCTTGGTCCCACCAGGCGTGCCAAAACTATTGATGGTGAATCACAGCACCCCTAAATGTCTGCAACTCGATGGGTTGAGACTCTCAGTGCGATTGCATAACATGGAGCTTTTCCCAAGTGTGGGACCTTGCGAAATCGGAAAAGCTCTCCGGATGAAGGCCGGTTCCTATTCCTCTGTTCAGATGCACACGTAAAAATGCAGAGGTTTTACTCAAAACCTAAACTAACTTTCCAAGGAGACAGGGTAAGAAGATGCATAAAATAAAACCTAAACTACAAAGGTGATGCACCGAGGAATGAAGAACACCTGTCTTGCCAATAAACACAAACCATGAAAATGCAATGCAAGATCATGCACAGATAACCAGATTCATAGTGAAAGATCAGGAGGATGCAAATGAACATAGAGAGGGTTGAGAATCATCCACAGACATGCATTATTTGCTCCAAGATTGATACAATACACTACAAAATGCCAAGAGGCAAAGTTGCATTACAGTTTTAAATGGGAGGTTTGAACTCCACAAATTCACCTGCCAAAGAGAAGAAGGGAGGGGCAAAACAAGAATGTCCAACCTTTAGAAAGAAGCCCCTCCTTACAATTTATAGGAAGAATGAGAGAGAAAAGAGAGAGGAAATCCAAAACTACCCCAACCACCTCTAGGTTGTATTTAATTCATCTCATTATGGTGGTAGGTGAGAACCCTAGCGACCCCAAAAAGTGGCGAACTATATTTTGTATTTTTAAGAATTTGTTCTCACCTAATTAAAGATATCCAGTCGTAGTTGGATAGAGGACCTCGTAAGCTTTCCGAAAATTCCAACCTTGCGTTAATCCGAGCTCCCTGTGAAAAGTTATGGCCATCTGAATATCTGGGTCAGGGTTTGCTTCCTGTCAGCGCTCAAAATGTTGCGCCTCCTAAAGGTGTGCCTTGGCACATCCATCCTTATGTCTACATACCCTTACGTGCACCAAGGCACAAATTTTTCCATGTCGACACTCTGTGTTGTGCACCCTTAACATGCGCCTTGGCGCATCCATGTTTGTGTCGACACCTTTCTCGCCGTGCACCTCTTACTGCGCGAGGGCGCATCCATTTTCATGTCGACACCTTCTGTCGTGCGCCTCTTACCTGTGCCAAGGGCGCATCCATTTTCGTGTTGACACCTTCTGTCATGCGCCTCTTACTGCGCCTATGGGTGCATCCATTTTCGTGTCGACACCTTCTGTCGTGCGCCTCTTACCTGTGCCAAGGGCGCATCCATTTTTGTGTCGACACCTTCTGTCGTGCACCTCTTACCTGCGCCAAGGGTGCATCCATTTTCGTGTCGACACCTTCTGTCATGCACCTCTTACCTACGCCATGGCACGAATTTCTTCGTGTTGACATTTTCTTACCTTCACCATGGGGTACATTGGTGACTTGCAATAAATATCGGGCTTTGATTTTGTCTGATTTCCATATTCTTTCGCTTGTCTATATCTACCTAGGGGAGAAAGATATATACAACAATACCATTGTGGTTGGGTATTGCACCATATTACTATGTCTAACTTTTTAAGTATGGTGGATAATGATTCATTTAGAGGTGCAAATGTAAATTTTGTGGGTTCCTTTGGGTGAGGTACTTGTGAAAGCTTTGATATTTAATGTACCACTCTATACAACCTAGACTCTCTTAGAGTATGTGATTCCATCGCCAATGACATGTTTGTTCTTATTAAATAAATTTTGTTTGTCTGCGGCTTTTGTCTCGTGTTTTTCTTTCAAAATGGGTTTAAGTGTCCCCTTTGCAATTAGAGCCTTTTCTATTTGGATGCCTTTCTCTATAAATTCTTTGAAGCTAACACCGCAGTCCATTTATAAGTGAAAGGCTATTTCCGGGTTTAATTTGGGGAAAATTATATTTATAATTTGTATTTCTTGAAGGACACAAGGGAAACAACTTTCCAATCCAAGACATCACTATAAGAAACCTGCGAATGTCACATTAGGTTTATGTTTTGTGTTGCAAATTTTGTCCATTGTGATATCATTATCCATATTGAAAGAGAAATGTCACAAAAATGTTTCAGCAAGTGCAGGCCATGTTTTTATCGATCCTTTAGGTATACTGAAGAACCATTCTAGCGCTTGTTCTCGTAGGCTAGGAAATATATGTATCAAATAGTTATCACTGTAAGTGACTTCTTGGAGACCCATGTAAAATTATTTGATGTAATCATGAGGATTACCTTTGATTTTATAATTTTTGAATTTAGGGATGTCTAAATTCTTTGCAAATTGTTGTAGCAACATATCTTTATCAAATGGGTAAGGAAATAGCTTTTTGTATAGATATTTTCTATTGTGTCCTACATTTCTTTCTTGTAAAGTGGTTAGCGTATTCTTCATTGAATGCAACTCTTGTTGAATCATTTTTTCCTTTGTGGGTGATATATTGGTCTATTCACTTTAGCAACTTTGAAATTTTCTTCATTAGATGGATAAATGTGAAATTCACCTAACTTTATCTTGAGTCTATCCTTGCATGTATTCCTATTCAAGTAACATAAGGTCACTAAATTTTGACCGAGTTTTAGTATTTGTCTTTGAATGATCTCCTCTTCGAATAAGGGATCATCTTCATCATAAAATCTAGGAGGAGGTGAGTCTTTGTGACTATGTTCAATCTTGAATCTACGTGAAGCCTTAAAGTAAGGTTTTCATGAATCACTTGTTGGTTTTGGTGGGTGATCCTCAACATTTTTTTTACGTTTTATTGAAGTGGAAGAATAACCTATATTAAAATGGATGTCCATTTCTATGAGGGATGGTCATTTTGGATCTTCTGCTTTGTGATTCATGGTCTTAATTGCCACTTCATACTCTTGTAATAGTCTACCTCCTAACTCAAGGACTCTTGCAAGTACTTCGTCTCTATTGTAGTAAAGGAGCTCATGAAAGAAAGATAGATCTAATTTGTTTTGGTCTTCGTATGAATTAGATTCTTCTCCACTATGACCAACCAAAGGTTCCGTGTCTTTGACTTGTGAGAAGAGGGTTTCTAAATATTTTCGACTGAATGGGTATGTTGAATTAAAAGGATTTACCTTTAAGTTGGGTTCATCTCGTTTAGACATCATTTTTGTGATTTTTGGCATCACTCGGACTCCGTGGCACCTAGAGAGGCCTCGTCTGATCCAACACCTCAGTGTAGGGACCCTCTACAATAGCCTCTCTTAGTTTTTTTCCTTCTCATTTGGTGCTCTCGCTGTCCTACTATTTGTAAATGCGTGAAATAGTGCAGTTGGAGCCAGTGTAAGGTTGTCAAATGCTATATTTTGCAAATGGTGGGTCGTGGCATCAAAATGAATGCACCACGACGTCTAGGTGGCCAGGTGAATGCTAGAGGAGGCAGTGTTTTGGTGCACGAAAGGGTCGTTGCTTCGAGCTACTTCGTTTGGGCGTAGTCCCTTAAGAGCCCTGAGACCAAAATATCGTTCAACTTTGACAGGTGACTACTCGGACTCCATGGCACCTAGAGAGGCCTCGTCGATCTAACACCTCATTTAGGGACCCTATACAATAGAATCTCTCAGTTTTTTCCTTCTCATTTTGGTGCTCTCGCTATCCTATTGTTTGTAAATGCGTGAAATAGTGCAGTTGGAGCCAATGTAAGGTTGTCAAACGCTATATTTTGCAAACGGTGGGTCATGGCACCGAACCGACTATGCCGGCACATCCGGGTGGCTAGGTGAATGCTAGAGGAGGTAGTTTTTGGTGCGCGAAAGGGTTGTTGCTTCCGGGCTACTTCGTTCGAGCGTAGTCCCTTAAGAGCCCTAAGACCAAAATATTGTTCAACTTACGGGTGACTACTCAGACTCCGTGGTAGCTAGAGATGCCTCGTCTGATCCAAAACCTTAGTGTAGGAACCATTTACAATAGCCTCTATCAGTTTTTTCCTTCTCATTTCGGTGCTCTCGTTGTCTTACTATTTGCAAATGTGTGAAATAGTGCAGTTGGAGCCAGTGTAAGGTTGTTAAATGCTATATTTTGCAAACGGTGGGTCATGGCACCGAACCAAGCTGTGTGAGCATGTCCAGGTGGCCAGGTGAATGCTAGAGGAGGTAGTGTTTTGGTGCACGAAAAGGGTCGTTGCTTCCGGGCTACTTCGTTCGGGCGTAGTCCATTAAGAGCCACGAGACCAAAATATCGTTCGGCTTCGACGGTGACTACTCAAACTTTGTGACACCTAGTGAGGCCTCGTCGATCCAACACCTTGGCATAGGGACCATATACAATAACCTATCTTATTTTTTTCCTTCTCATTTCGGTGCTCTCGTTGTCCTATTGTTTGTAAACGCGCGAAATAGTACAGTTAGAGCCAATGTAAGGTTGTCAAATGCTATATTTTACAAACGGTGGGTCGTGGCACTGAACCAACTATGCCGGCATGTCTAGGTGGCTAGGTGAATGCTAGAGGAGGTGGTGTTTTAGTGCGAAAGGGTCGTTGCTTCCGGGCTACTTCGTTCAGGTGTAGTCCCTTAAGAGCCCTGAGACCAAAATATCGTTCAACTTTGACGGGTGACTACTCAGACTCCGTGGCACCTAGAGAGGCCTCGTCTAATCTAATACCTTTACGTAGGGACCCTCTACAATAGCCTCTCTCAGTTTTTCGTTTCTCATTTGGTGCTTTCTTTGTCCCTTTTGTTTTTGCAAACGCATGAAATAGTGCGATTGGAGCAGTGTAAGGTTGTCAAACGCTATATTTTGCAAACAAACGAACTACACCGGAACATCCGGGTGGCGGGTGAATGCTAGAGGAGGTGGTGTTTCGGTGCGTGAAAGGGTCATTGCTTAGGGCTACTTCGTTCAGGGGTAGTCCCTTAAGAGCCTTAATACCAAAATATTGTTCAACTTCGACGGGTGACTACTCGAACTCCGTGGCACCTAGAGAGGCCTTGTTTGATCGACACCTTAGCATAGGGACCCTCTATAATAGCCTCTCTCAGTTTTTTCCTTCTCATTTCGATGCTCTCATTGTCCTACATTTGTTTGCAAACGCATGAAATAGTGCAGTTGGAGCCAGTGTAAGGTTGTCAAACGCTATATTTTGCAAACAAAAAAACTACACCGGAATATCTCGGTGGCGGGTGAATGCTAGAGGAGGTGGTGTTTTGGTGCGAAAGGGTCGTTGCTTCCGGGCTACTTCGTTCGGGCATAGTCCCTTAAGAGCCTTAAGACCAAAATATTGTTCAACTTCGACGGGTGACTACTCGGACTCCGTGGCACCTAGAGAGGCCTTGTTTGATCGACACCTCAGCATAGGGACCCTCTACAATAGCCTCTCTCATTTTTTTCCTTCTCATTTCGGTGCTCTCACTGTCCTACTATTTACAAATGCATGAAATAGTGCAGTTGGAGCTAGTATAAGGTTGTCAAACACTATATTTTACAAATGGTGGGTTGTGGCACCGAACCATTGTCCGACACGTCTGGGTGGCAGGTGAGCGTTAGAGGAGGTGGTATTTTGGTGCGTGAAAGGGTTGTTGCTTCGGGCTACTTCGTTCGGGCGTAGTCCCTTAAGAGCCACGAGACCAAAATATCATTCAACTCAACGGGTGACTACTCGAACTCTGTGGCACCTAGAGAGGCCTTGTCGATCCGGCACCTCGGTGTAGAGACCCTCTACAATAGTCTGTCTCGGTTTTTTCCTTATCATTTCGGTACACACACATAGGTATGGTCTTGTAAACACTTGGGGAGGAGTCGTTTTCAAAATTTACAACATTTTCAAAATTTACAACATTTTCAAAATTTACAAATTTTTCAAAATTTACAACTTTTTCAAAATTTACAACTTTTTCAAAATTTACAACTTTTTCAAACAATGAAAGCTTCTCTTAGCTTCGAGAATTTAAAATTCTCTACTAACAGTGCCAACCACGTGAAGGTGGAAGCTTTTCTGGCACCACTAACCTAAACATAAAAGTGTTAGTCAAAGAAATTTAAGTTTCAAATCAAAACCATATACTATCTATATATGTACAAAATACACAAATTTAAAATAAAATATATTCAAACTTAAATCTAGATCTTTAAACTAAAAATTTTATATATATATATTGAAAAGAAATTATATATACCAGACATGAGCATTGTAAATTCATTCCAATGAACCATCAGGATCGGATCTACTCTGAATAGCAGACAAGATTGCTTCATGATCTGACTCTCGAACCTTCCAAAGAATCTTATTATTAGGCCTTCCTCGATATCTATACAGCTGAATATTTGTCACTAGAACTAGATGTGAATATAAGAGTATTTTCTGTGTGTCTCAAAGTCTTCAAACACCCAAACAGAGGAGTTTTTTAATGGATACCGTCGAAGCCAAGTTCCAGTAACTACCACTGACCCTGTAGGATACTCAATATCTTCGCCATCTATAATAGGAGAAGTCAACTTCTTTCTTTCTTTGATGCAATGACATAAGAAATAGTATGTTCCTTCTTCATTGTCTTTTGTCGCAATTACTGCAAACACATGTCCTAAAAAAATAACCAAGGTTGAAAAACTCAAATTTAAATTACATATTAAAATTTCAATGGACATAACTCAATACAAAAATTAAATAAATAACCATAAATACCTTGTCGCACCAAAATCAAAATTTCGTCAATGTCCTTGGATGTTGTAACTTCATCTGCAGAAACAAGTCGTAATGCTTGTGGAGGTTAATAACTAGGAAGTGGAGTTAGAGGCCTTGTTATCACTGAATCATAGCACCCCTGTGTTTATACAAGTGCATATACTTGAACTCACAATGTGATTGGATAACATGGGTACTATCTCCAAGTTGTGGGACTTGCTACTTGAGATAGACCTCTAGAGAAAGCTGGTTCTTGCTCCTAAACTACCTGCCACAATCTACTCTAATGCAGGGGAAACTAACTATTCTAATCTAAATTTCCAAGGGACCAGGGAGAGAGAATGCATAAAATGAAAGCCTACACTAAAGCGGTGATACACCAGAAAAGGAGGGTGTGAGAGTAGTTCTCCAAATGTGTGAAATACAGAAGCAAAGTGCACACTAGAAGAGGTGATGACAGTTCTCCATAATCTAGCAAAATGCATTCACAACGATACTCTAAGCATACACAATGATAATGGATCCCTGCAAGAACATAATAATAGACACAATATTCTTGTAGAAATATTAAAGGGGCAAGAAGAATGCAAGAGAAAACACATAGCAGGGGAAGATACATCCACAAACTGATATTTTATTACTTCATGATATGCACAGTTCAATCTATTACAAGATAAGGGCCTGGATCACCATGCAAGGAGTCCACTACAAAGGCCTACAGCACATTGGCTTCACAAAGCAATTTTGTGAGCTTTGCTATCCGAAACTCTCCCTCTTACTGATGAGCCCAACACTCCAATTTATAGAAAAATGAGAAGGAAAAGAGAAGGGAAAATGGAAATCCGGAAATCTGTCCTTCAACAACCTGTAAGAGGTATTAAATGGAGTGAAATGATTGTATATCACTTGCAAAAGGCCCCCCATACTGTCCCAGGTGCTGCAGCAAAGAAAGAATGATGACCATGCCTCTTAATTGCACTCCCAACCACCAAATGAAACACTGTTATGAACTCAGCCACGTTTTATAAAAACTCTCCATCAATTTCTCATTAAATCTAGAATTTCTTGATTTTTGTGCATCAGGATCAGAGCCATGATTCCAACGGTACCAATTTTGTGTGATTTCGTTGAGAAATGCAAAAGTTATGGCCTTGAGTACGAAGGCTGAGCTATTTTAGGTCGTCCTGGGCGTTTTTACGTCATTTGACGGGAATGAGCATTAACTAATTGGAGCCGAATATGTTTCTTTTATTTAAATATATCTACCCTCATTAAAAATAAGAAATTCTAATTTTTGTGGCATAGAGGATGTCATGCTCATTCTAGAAAGTCCAATTTTGTGAAAATCGGAGCTCGGAGTCAAAAGTTATGGCCGTTTGAAGTTTCACAGGTCAAACATTGACTTTTCTTCTTTGCCTTCAGCCACTTCAGCTTTTCGCGTCCCCACGTACTCTTGGTCTACATGTCCCAAACTTCACCGGGACGAAAGTCTCCTCTTTTGGCCCAAATCGGCTGTTCACGTCCTTCACGTACTTTTGTCCCGAGATGTCCCAAACTTGACAATTTTTCTCTCGGCGGATTCGGATTTTCGCGTCCGCGTGTACCTGGCCCGGATGTCCCAAATTGTCCTTCGGATTTTCGGCCGGTTCACGTCCTCCGCGTACTTTTGGCCCGGCTGTCCCAAAGTGTGAAAACAACACTTAGTCGATTTTTTCCACTTTTCGGCCGGTTCGCCTTTTCGGCGTCCAGCGGCGTCCTCATGGCCCGAATGTCCCTTTGCTCTGCGGACCGCTTTGGCGCCCTTTCGGTCGATTCACGCCCTGACGTCCCAACTGTCCCAAGGACCGCCTAGACTAGGACTTAGCCATTTGTTGTGATTTTTTCTGGCCCAAGCTTGTTTTTTGCAACTTTTTCACCTTTTCTCGAGAACTTACTCCTTTCTTCTTCAACAGAGAGTTAGAAAAAATCGAGGGGACCCTAGAAAAATGATTTTTACCTTGCATCAATCTATTTACAGGACTTGAGAATTTAATGCATGTTATCAAAATTACCTTTAGGGGTGAATTTTGGATAATGAGCCTACAAATCCATCCTTCCACCCATTCTTGTGAATCACACTCAGTAGTGACAAATTCGATACAAGATGCACAAAAACATGTCAACTTTCTTGTCCATATGGCCCACGAAGTAGCGTCTAAGCTACAAAATGAGTGCATATCACTGGACCTAGTGAGTGTCATACAATTCTCGTAGTTAGAAATATGTTGTTCCTCTATCAACCAAAAATATCTATGAACTGTGGAATTTTCTTGAGAACCTCGGGCCATGTTGTTAGTACACCATTCCACTATGCTCTTTGCATCTTTTAATTTAGCACCATCTTTGTACTTCAACTCTTCTCTTGCAAGATCTCTTTTCACACATGCCCCTGCATCGTCATGCTCTCCTTTTCCATGTCTAGCCTCAATGAAACTCTAAATATGTTGCACACCCATCTTGACGTGCATTCTTAAACTGAGACGTGTAATTATCTGACCATATATAATGTTGTTTGAAGTGGATGTCCCTATCAGACAAGTTTCCATAAAATAACTGGAAACACCCTTGCAGAAATTCAGTAGAATGAGTATGATCATCACTGATATAAAAGTGGTACTCTCTTAAAAAAATCAATCATTCTCTGTACTGTCAGGAGAATGTAGAAATGTTATATGCACAAAAATGGCAACTTATACTGAGTTGTAATATTGCGATTAAACCTCCATTTGTGGTTGTAATGTGTAATTCTCTGTAAAATCGACCACTAAAACAATAGTACCAATAGGAAATGTGTCTTTGCATAGCTTGAATTATTCATCCAACCATCGAGCTCTATGTGTATGCCTCGCATACTCATAAACAATTTCATCCTTAAATTTTCTCATAAATTGAAAAATGGGCATTTGTTCTGTAACTAGCTCACACCATTTCGACTCTTTTCCATCTTTCAACTGGTATGCAACTGATTTATATTTATCAAACTCAACTAAATTATGTCCTATTGTACCTTCAATTTTCTCATGGATGCAACTTTCCAATTTAGGTAATCCACCGCATCTACAACTTCCATCTAAACAATCCTGACTATAAAAAAATTGTCCAACTTCTTTTTCACAAAATATAGTAGGAATGAAATCCCTGGAAGATATTGGTGGAACTTGAACACCACATTCAGATAACATAGTTTCAGAATGAAAATTAGAATGAATACATAAAACTTTAGCATAATGCATCGCAAATTCAACATGTTGCCTACAACAACAAGTGGTCCAAGCATGGTTGATTTTTACATAGAATGGTTTCAACATTTCAAAAACGTTGACTAATTTTAATTTCCAGATTCTCTTGTTCAAACTTACAAAAAAATTGAGTTTGAGTCATATCTAAGAAATGCTTTGGATGTGGTTCACGATTAGTAAAACCAACTCTCCATTTTATAACATCTCTTGTATTAGGTGAAACTCTAGTGTTATCATGCCAAAATTTAATAACAACTTCTCTTATAGCATCAGAATTATTTTTGTCCTTATGCGGTACTCTAGCAGAAAATGCCCAAAAATCGGCATTATTGAGTGATTGAAGGATATTACGTCTTTCAATTGCTTTCATTAGAGTTTTTCGATTAACTTGCAACATTCGACTTGTTTGCATAATCAAACGTTATTTTTTTATTGATTCACTTACAACACTAGTAGCAAGTACATGACGCACAATATTACTATCCCTAGTGTATCTCGACACCAACAAAGTGTGATATGCATCATGAAGGTTTTCAATAATTGTATAGGTTTGACCACGTATATTAGATGTTGTCAATCCTAAGGTGTTTAATGTAGGTCTCATTTTAATCAATTTCATCAAACTAACCAACAACTGACATATTTGGGAATCATTTAAAATTTCAAAATGATTATCCCAAATTTCAGTGGCTTTTCTTCTGATTTGTCGTTCAGAAATTTTGTCAGACATTGGTTTCAAAATATTTTCATCAATTTCAATAAAAAAATTAGGTTTCTTGCGTAAATCCTAGGTGTTTTTGTCAAATTTTGCTTGTGTACAGTTTCAACAAGAATTTCCTTATTCACATTTTCATTGTCTCCTTCAATTTCAACATTTGCTACATCATGAGTATTTAATTCTTCTTCAACATTGACAAGATAAAAACATTTTCATCACAAGTATTTAATTCAACTTCAACATTGTAAAGAGAAACATTACCTAGTTCTTCATTGCTTACAATAGTTGGGATTGAAGATGAACCTCTTCTAGATTCACAAAGTTTCCGCATTCGCTCAACATTTTGAATTTTGTTGGCCTCTAATTCGTTTGGTGTTTTTTTACTTAATGAATTCCTTTTTTGACTTCATTTTTGTCTCCCATGATGTTTTACTTCCGGTGATAAGAAAAACATGCAGAAAAAGACATAATTTCATAGTAATTCATATGGTAAGGTCAGAGAGTAAAAATCACATGGTAATTCAGACATTGGGATGTGTGTAAATATGATTTATGAACCGTGAGCACGCTTTATAAACCGTGATCGTGGTTTATAAAGCGCACTCGCGGTTTATGTTAAAAAACCGCGATCGCACTTTATAAACCACGATCGTGGATCTATCTGCCGAACCTAAGCCTCGGAAAATCTTTGTTTTTCCCCAACCAAAGCTATGGAAGGTCATTATGAAGTGTAAAAGGTCAAAAAACCTCAAATCTGCTCTTCCAAAGACTTGAACCATGCTAAAAAATTGAAAACATTTCACAAAAATGGTGCCATCACGTAGGGGAGACTCTTAGCTTTGTAGAAATATTGTTTTTAAAGTGAATAGAATAAGATAAATATCATTTTATAATTTTTTACTAACAATAGGTCTTTAAGACATTTTTTCCTGTGAATGTTCATGTCTACGTTTAAGACTGTAACTTTTGTTTCACTTATCAAAATATGATAAAACTTATACCATCCCAAGCATGGACAAATTCTATACACGTTAAAATATATATATATATATATATATATATATATATATATATATATATATATATATATATATATTTATCCATCCCAAGATAGACAACTACATCTAACGTTTCACCGAAGAAAAAAATAACAAGATTTGGTCATCCAAAATGCGGGCAAATGGACTACAATCTTATAAGTTTTTTCAAAAAAAAAAACTAAGTCATATAATTTTAAGTGTTTAATATAGCTAAACTTGTCCATTTTTAAAAAAATTAGTATTTTAGAAACTAGATTCTGAATGCTATGATTCATATTTATATAATTTTTTCTAATTTAGAGTGCGTGTATAGCTAATAATCCCTACAAGCTGAGATTTCATTGTTTTTCTAAAATGACGTCCATGGATGACCCTATATTTGTCCATCAACTTCCTGCACTTACCCTTCTATGAGTGTTTAGTTTTAAAATAAATTCTAGCTTCCTCGATATTTGTTTGATTGGCTAAGAGATAATAATTTTGTAGTAGAATATGGCTACAAATGTTTGTGTAAGTTTTGCAATCCAAATACATAGCAATAAGTTTTCAAAATTGTTAAGATTTCCGAATTTTGAGACCTCATCTGAACACTACTCAATTATGATGATGATGACTATTAAGAACCCTTGGTCTTGCTAAATACTAGAAAAACAATATATGGAAAAATGATTGTTACCATCTTTAATCCTATAGGACTTATCAAAGTATATTTATCACTGTAGAAGGTTGATTCTATGAGACTTTAACATTAAATTTATATTCCAGGTTGCTCGAGCTCTGTTTGATTTGCTTGATTTAAGATGTATGTAGCTTGTGACTGCAAATATTCTCTTTTGTAAGGGAATATTCTCATTTAATCTTGTATGGTTTAAAGTTGTATGTTTTTTGAGGTGGACGTATGCACTATTTGCTTTGGACTGATACTATTTTCCTGTAGTCATATGTCCATCCTTTATTAATGCATGTCTCATCTAAAAGAAGTGGTAAAGTAAAGTTTGATTTACCCTTACCGACTCCCTGATTAGGCATGCATTTAATGTTAACCACTACAACAACGCTCATAATAACTATTTAAAAAATATATCTCCCCCTATAAATACTTTGATGTATATGCATTCTATCCTAAACAAACATCTCATTAAACCTTCTCCGTGTTACTCACCCAAGCTCATCTACTTGCATGGTATGCAACCACTTTGTCATGTTTATTTGTTTTCAATACAGTCTTATGCCTACCATGTTTAGTAGCTGCATTTTATGTGTATAACTACCATGTTATCTGATGGTTTTTCTTGATGTTGTTTCCATGGTTAGGTTTCTATTTGACCGTGGGGATTTAGGATTGTTAATATCTTAACAAAAGACAAGTTTTCTCAAGCTTCGTGCATGCCCATCTTACCTAAACATTTATTGTGTTAAAAATGACTATATGTATTATTTGATGCATGTATTCATTGATAATTGAAACTTCATTCTTTCCAACTTGTAGGATTTTTATGGGCTTACTTGATTTATCTATTGGGTGTTGTGTTTGAAATTGTATTTTTCCTCATTTTGGAGCATTTCTGGTCTTATTTGATTTATATGTTGGTTGTGGTTGGAATGTTGAAAATTTTGGACAAATTAGGATCAAAACATATAGGAGTTTCTCTACCGGCAAGCTACTTGCCCACCACCCTCAATCACAACTCAAGTGAGGTTCTAGCCAAACACTAACAATGACTCTGGTGCCTTGATGAAAATATTGGACAATCTAAGATTCAAATCCGGATGACTCCCCACTGGAAAGTTACTTGCCATTTCATTAGTTTTTAATAATTTTTGGGAAGTGTGGATTTAAATCCGTATTACCAACCCTCATGCCACTATCCATGTGTTAACACCAATTCTGATTGAAAATTTCTTGATTCCTCTTACCATGATGCATCGTGATTCTGCACAACTTCTACATACTTTCTCTCCATCAATTATATGCATACCACTTCAGATTTACTCATGTTTCACCATCACCTTAATTTATGCAAAAGTTGGGAATGTATCCAAAACCAATCACCATGCCTTTTTCCTAATGCCTTACAAGTCATGCAAACTATTTAATTTTCCATACCTTGCCAATTTCAAGGCATAATGTGGTAAATGTCATCATGTGTGGATGTGTAGAGCCAAGAAATGGAAATAAAGGTTTTATTCCATGTTCATCTTGCCAAGGTAATTTTCTTAGTATGAATGATTATTATCATTTCTTTCCTTTTATTATTGCAGATAAATCAATACTATATCAAGTTGAACCAGTAATAGAATCACCTAAGAAAACTAGTAAATAGATTGTGCAAAACATCAAAATGTTAGAAAATGACTAAATAGACCACGAGAGAAAATATAAAAACAAATAAGAGTCACCTAATCAAGCTCGTTGGGTGCCTCTACAATTCTTTCAAGCAAATCCGTGTTCAATTCTTTCTGGTACAATTCTTTCATTGCCTTTATATTTAACAATTTATTGAGTTTTTCGTGTTTAGGTTTTTAAAATAAATTCTTCGATCTTTGATTTGTTTGATTAACTTGATTAAAAATATGCGAACTAGGGACATTATCAGATAATATATGGCCTAGATTTTGTTACATGGAGAATAGGTCACCACTTGTGATTGACATCAACAAAATAATGAACCACTTGCATTGAAGCACTTATATTAGCAAAACTTATATGCATCTATTCAATCAGAAATTTTAAGTTAAAACAATGCTTCATTTTCCTCGAGTCTTTTACAGTATTTCTTTTATGCAGAAGTGTGCAACTCCACATTATTTATTTTAACACAACCACCTTTCCTCTTATCTTATCACATTAGTCTTCAATCTATCTACCCTTTGTATCAATTTCTTAACACGTGCAAATCCTCTCGTCATGTGTGTAATGTGCAGTTCCTTTACTTAGCTATGACAATGCTAGAGTTTTTAATGGAGTTGGCTTAATCGAATGCCAACATCCCCATATACCAAAGATGTGTTGCATCCATCTAATACTTTGTCACATGCCTTAGCACCAAATCGTCAAGAGATGGAGGTGAAATAATCGATGAAGCACTAATCCTAAAGGTTTTCATTAGGTATAAATTCCTTTCATAAAATTACCTTGCGATACATGGTGATAATTTCGAGGAGGTGGGTTTCAAGGTTGATATGCCCGTAGAGGAAATACATTGAGCCAACAAAGCTTGTTGGTGCATAACTATAGGTTCGTAAGAATAAATTTTGATTTTTTCAGATCCGTATTCGAGATCCTACAATTTAGTTGTATTTAAGTCAGTTACTGCTCTTTAGTTTATCATTTCCCTATATCTTAGAAAAATGCCAATTGAAATTCTAGGATTTGGAGTATTCAAACTCAGGTTGTCTTTCTATCATGTCTAAATAATATTATTCTTCAATAACTCTTTTTTCACCTTCAATACTACACAAATTATTGAAATTCATAACATATATATGTATATTTATTTATGTAATTGTCAGTAGAAACATGCTTTATATTTAACAAATTTGTTGGTATTTTCAGGTACTATGGCCACTCCAAATGGAAGCCCGACCATTATCACAATATCCGATGATACCTCTGGTGTCATTGTCAGAACCCACCTAGCAATCTGGTAGCTTCAAATGGGTCCCCTCATTCATATGCAACCTAGGTGGCCACCGACCAGAGCTCAATACATAGTGTCCAACCACCACTTGCAACTTTTGTGCATTCTTTGGCTACTTCTATGCAACTACATGCTCAACCATTTCGATAGGATATCAAAGTCTCTAATCCCATTAGTGATGGTTATCGATAGTGATTTAACCATTGTGTTAGACATGATGCACAAGGTAGATGACACATACCTTCACCTTGAAGCCTTGTACACTTTCCTTCATGTGTTACAATACTACTATGGTAGAAATGAGCAATATATTAGAGAAACATTCAATGCTTACCTTACATCCCTATAATTTTATTACCTACCTCTCCTCTACTACAACTTTGTAATTCTCATACATATGCCATATGCTTAATGTATTATAGTATGCCAGAAAAATACTTTACGTTAACTCGTTTGTTTATTCATTTACATTGTATTTTATTATTTAGGAACCAACACCATCACAAGCTCCATTGCATATGATGTTGTGCCTCCCCAACTAGCCATAAACATGCTAACATCCCGCATTGATACTTTGGCACCAGCTGCTCATGAAGGACACCCTACAGAATGCATGCAACTCGCGCCAATAAAGTCACTAAATCCTTACCAAATCCTTTGGTCTATTGAAGGCAGTGGTCATAAAAAAGGCTACCAAAACAAATATAACACGAGAAAAATGCACAGGAAAGTACTTAGCTTTGACATCATCGAAAAAAGTAGTGCAGATATAGTGGTGACTTATTTTCACCAAGCTATAGATTTTTACTTGTTGGTCCGAGAAGCTATCGGTTAGCAGTCATCGGAAGCAGCCAATAGTGTGCGGGCATAGCCCCTCTTTGAGACAACAAAGCGAAATTGGTTTATTGCTAATCTATCAAGCAGGAATTTGTGCAAATCTACACTATTCTAACTTCAGAGGGTTTGGGATCTCATCCCGGTAGAGAGGTAGTTCCAATATTGAGCAGTAAAGGTAGCAAGGAAGGAACATAGTAGGGGTAGATCCAAAGGAAGAAAAGAAATGAATTCTAAGACAGAAAGGTCAAAAGGTTTATGCTTTGGTTTGGTAGTAAAAAAAGCCAAAATTACTTGCATAAATAATTAAAACAATATTGATGAACAGATGACAATAGTAGGAATGAATCTAATAGAATAAAAACATAGATCTAACTTAAGAAAGATCTGATGCAAATAACACACACATTAAGCACAAAGTCTGAATATGTGTATTAATATTTCTTTTGTTGCAAGAAAACACAAAGTCTTTCTCTCCTCACTTCTCTTTTCATACAAAAATGTTCACCTGAATACAACAAGTATTCTAGTATTTATAGAAGGAGAGGAGGAAAGAAGACAAAAGCAAACCCACAACTACAAAATATCTTACAAGATATTTACAAAATATCTAAAAAGTCAACAATTGACTTGGGCAAGTTTTGGATGGCAACATCCCATGGTGCAACATGGATGAGGTCATCATGTATGCCAACATGCTTTTTAAATATTTTACAAAAATGATCAACGGATCCTAGAAAGAAGAAAAAAATTCCCCTTTGTAAAATGGTACAACTTTTTGCACATTGACACGACAAAAATTCCCTTTGTAAAATGGTGCAACTTTTTGCATGTCAACACGACAAAAATTCCTCTTTGTAAAATGGCGCAACTTTCGTATGTCAACACAACAAAAATTCCCCTTTGTAAAATGGCGCAACTTTCTGCATGTCAACATGACAAAAATTCCCCTTTGTAAAATGGTGCAACTTTCTGCACGTCAACACGACATTTTCTCCCCTTTGTAAATGTGCACATTTTTCTGCATGTCAACACACTGATTTCTCCCCTTTGTAAATGGGTGCAAAAATGGCTAAGTCCTGAAACAACTTGATTTTTGAAAGGTATTTTTGGGCTATTTCGAATGTTTTCAAACTTCCTTGGGGGCCAAAACAAAATTATTGGTATGGTTACCCGCAAATTTCCCTTGTCAATTTTGCAGGATAACAACTGGCTCTTTTTGGGGACTATCTTTGAGTGAAACTTAAGGGTAGAGAATCCCAGATTTTTCATGTGCCTATCCATTGGGTTACAGAGAGTCAAAAATAAGGGCGATGAAAAAGAAAGGGAACACACAACAAACAGAAAGCAAACACACAACGAAAGCAAAATGTACAAAGAAGAGAGCAAGCTCTACTTCCTGAAGATCTTCAAGTGCTACCCACTATAGGGAAGTGGGAGCTCGGTTCCGTCCAGATATGAGAGATAGAAACTATTCCCTCCATTGAGTTGCTTGATCTTGTATGGCCCTCTCCAAAGAGAGTCAAACTTCCGTGCATACCTTTCGGTTCTCTTCATTTGTCCCACAGAAGAACAAGATCTCCCACTTGGAAATCTCTCTGCTTAGCTTTCTTGTCAAACAACCTCTTAACTTGATTTTGATGTTCAGTGATCTTGTCGACCACTTTCACTCACTTTTCTTCAAGTTCTGTCAGGTACATAATCCTCTTTTCAAGAGAATTATGAAAAGTTTCATCTTCAATTGCTCGAGCCAAGCGCAGAGTAGGAAGTTCCACGGAGATAGGGATTTTAGCATTGATCCCATATAACACCTAGAAAGGTGACATGCCGAGAGACCTCTTTGGAGTGATACGATCCGCCCATAAAGCATCATATAATGATTTGTGCCAGGACCGCTGGTTTTCATCAACTAGCTTCCGTATGATAGTCACCAGGTTCTTGTTGTTGGATTCTGCCTGACCATTTCCCTAAGGATAATAATCAGAAGCATGAGCCAAGGTTATTCCGTATCCATAACAAAAACCAATTACTTCTCATGAAGAGAAGTTGGAAGCGTTATCAGCAACAATTTTATGTGGAATGCCAAATCTCACAATAATATTCTCTTTGATGAAGTTACAAACAACTTCAGAAGTGGCATGCTTGATAGGTATGGCCTCCACCCATTTCGTGAAGTAATCCATTGTTGTTAGGACGTAACTATGTCTAGCACTCAATTGAGGATTGAGTGCTCCAATGAAATCAATTCCCCATTGCCTGAATGGTTTATCAATGATGATGGGCCTGAGGGGAAACGTAACCAGCTTTGGTTTGCCAACGAACTATTGGCAAAGTTCACATTTCGCTACCCAGGTGGTTGTATCTTGAAATAGCGTCGGCCAGTAGTACCTAGCCCGAATGATTTTATGTGCTATCACTGATGAGGAGAAGTGACCACCGCAGGCTGAGTCATGAAAACTCTCCAACAATTTTACCTACTACGGCTTATCAACACATCATAGAAAAATGCCGTCAATTCCACGTTTGTACAATCCATCATCCCATATGACATATCTTGCGGCTCTGAGCTTCACCATTCACTTTTCCTTTATGGTTAGGTGAGTTGGGCACTCACCATAGGTGAGAAAGAACACGATGTCAGAATACCATTTGTTGTTGGTGGAAAAAATAGAACCATAGGCAAAGAATCCACTTTCTCAAGTTTGTTTTGTTCTCCATCAATGTGATCAACTTTCTCTTTAGGTACCTCTGAGTCTTTATTTTCAACCATTAGCTGACACAGGCCCTTACCTCTTACCAACTTAGTTGGTTTGATGTCTAGATCATATTCTTGGACTTTTACAATCCAATTCCCTCGTAAGCTCCCTAACTCCTGTTGAGTCAAGATAGACTTAACGACCATGTCAGAACTAGTACTACTATATGAGAATTCGGATTATAGTAGCGGAAGTTCTTGATTTGCTTTTACCATAGCAAAGGCATGATTTTCCAATTGCGACATCTTCAGTTCATAAGGCTTAAGAGGAGAACTCATGAAAGCAATTGGGGATTCAATATCCTCGAAGTTATTTTGCATCAAGATAGTTGATACAGTATGTGCAGACGCATAGCTATACATGATGAAGTCTGTGCTAAAGTTAGGACACACTGAATAGGTGCATGAGCAACAAAGGTTTTTATGTCTTCGAATGATGTCTTGCCTTCCTCACTCCATCGAATGTTTGGGACCCTTTCATCATATTAGATATATGACGAGTCTTCTCAGCAAAATTAGGAACGAAGCATCTAAGAAAATTTACCTTTCAAGAAAGAGTGAACACCAGTCTTGCTTATAGGAAAAGTAAGGCTCTGAATAGCCTTGACCCTTTCGACATCTATCTTAGTTCCTTCTCTGTCGACGACATGTCCTAGTAGCTTTCCTTCGGTGACTCCAAAAACTGACTTCTTAGGATTTAGCAAAATCCCGTGCTCTCGCATCCGATCAAAACTTGTTTTAAATGATCACAGTGATCACTTCGTCTCTTGGAGAACACGGTTAGGTCATCTAGGTAAACTACGATGACTTTTCTCATCATAGCTTTGAATGTAAAGTCCATTGCTCATTGAAAGGTGGCATTGATGTTGATCAAACCGAACGGCATTCTCTTGTAGGTGAAGGTACCCCAAGGAGTGGTGAACATTGTTTTAAATTGACCTTCAGGCGTGACTTCAATTTGATTGTAACCTGAAAAACCATCAAGCATAGACAACATTTCTAAACCGGTTACTGCTTGTAGCACTTGATCCATTATCGACAGTGGATAGTTATCTTTTAAGGATGACTGGTTCAAGTTATGAAAGTCCACGCATATGCGTATCTCGCCATTCTTCTTCTCGCACAGGAACAATATTTATAACCCAGGTACTATGATGAATTGGAAAAATAATTCTTGCATCCAACATCTTCTGAATTTCAGCCTAGATGGTACCTGAGATTTTGGGGTTGTAATGCCTTTGCTTTTGATGAAAAGGCTTGACATTGTAATTGAGTGGAATGTCACCGAATGTCTTTTGGCTTAAAAGACTTCAGATCATCATAAGACCATGCTAACACATCCATGTACTTTTTTAGCAACTTAACGAATTTTCACTTTTCTTCAAGCGTACAACACTTCCCGATATTCATCGAACGAGGATGTTCCACAATACCTAGATTGACGGATTCAGTTTCTCGGAGAAGAGCAAGGATCATCCTGTTGCTTTTTCTTCAAAAAATAGTCATGATTATCAAATAATCATTCTAAGGAAACCAAACCTTTTGGATTCTTATTTCCTTTTTGCTATACCATTGTATCTTTTTCAGATTCATGTGTTTGACTGGTGAGAGACTCACAACATGTAGAAGTTGATCCATGAAATGGATTTCTTTGAAATTGTCATCTTTATCCAAAAAAAGTAATAAGTTAGTTATCATCATTAAACACTTGCTAGTGTTGTGAGTTATTTGGCACACTTAGGTGAAAAACCAGTTCAATGGTATATGTATTCATTTTTAACCCTGGGTGAGGGAGCATGAGAGAGGCTGAGATGACCAATGAATCAGCCATGCCATTTTGAGCTTGCGGAACTACTTTGATTGAGAAAGTGTCAAACTCTTCAATGATGTCCCATACTACATTGCGGTAGTGTCTCGAGCGATCATTGTTTACTTGGTATATCCCTTTACCGATTGATAATTAGCTCCGCATCACCTTGCACTCTTAGATTCTTGATTCCCTTCTCTTTTGCAGCTTGCATGCCAAGTAACAAGGATTCATACTCGGTAGTATTATTCATATTGAAGAACTGCAACTTGAAAGAAAAAGGGAAAATATCCTCTTCAGGAGATATTAGAACAGCCCCAACACCACATCCACTTGTTGTGCAACTGCCATCAAACTGCAATGTCCATACTTTGTTGAGATCCTCTTTTTGGACAAGAACATTCATTTTATCTGAGTTGGTGGACAAAAAGTAGTTCCCATCCCTAACGATTTGAAAAGAATTTGAGCCTTAGGGTCATTAGAGTTGGTGACTAGATATTTCTTTTGTGACTTTGGTTCTAATGTCTGCATCACCCCTTTGACAGGAATCCTGGCTTTGGACTAGTCCATATGAATTTCCCCACCAACTTCTTTACAAAAGCTCCTCCCTAGCAATATCACGTATGCTATTGGAATGTTAGCTAGGAGAATAGTAATTTTTACCCTTTTAGCATGCTTAACTCCGACCAATCAATGGTACCTGTTTGGTTTCCATGGAGTAGAATCTGCTAAAAGTTTTAGTAAGTGTGAGGCCCAAAGCATGGGCGACCTTTTACCGCATAACATTGTTAGAAGCTCCGGAATCAATTACACAGTTACTTAGTTTATGACCATTGATCAGGAGAGATAGGTAAAAAGGTTCAATTTTCCCTGACGCAGAAGTCGAGGCAATGTTTACATGAGACGTAGGAGGAATGGGAAGAATTCCTTTTGGAGAAATGGGAGGGGGGATAGCACCCTGACTTTGAATATACTTTGTTAATCTTATAAGCTATTCTGGGTTGGACTGAAGATACTCAACTTCAGACATCGGGATCTTGGTGTTTTTGGCGTGATCAATTATATTGAATGCGACCAAGGGTTGTGCTAATGAAGGAATGAGTCCTTCATTTTACGTTTGTAGAGGAGGATTATTGGTCTTTATGGGACTGGAGGAAGGCTGAATTAGAGGAGAAACATGAGGAAAATATTTCTTCACAAAAGGTTTAATAGGAGGTTGAGTAGGAAGGGGATTACCTCTTTTAGCAATCATTGGAGGAGTTACCACAACCTTTTCCTTTTGTTTTTCAGCAACAACCTTTGCTTCTTTTCCTTGTGAGCGAGTGAAAACTGCGTATGATTGTCCACTCGCATACCCTTGGGTACCCTCTTCTTCATCAGATTCCTCATCTTCAAATTCCATATACCCAATAGTAGAGTCACCAGTCGGTTCATCGACATCTTGGTCATCTTCACCTTGCGATGAAGGTTCTTCGTAATTTGGATCATCTTCTTCGATTTCAACCAAAGCATTAATCGAAGGGGCTTCAATTGCTAACCTTGGAGACATAGCAAGAAAACGCAGCCTTTGGGGGCATTGTTGAGAGTGAAGTTCCTCCGTGGGATATCCCAGTACGGAGTAGTAGACAATGTTTAAGCCAATTGCTTCTTTAATGAGAGCAAGTCATTTTCCATCTTTTGGAATTTGGATCTCGATGAGGTATCCCGAGAAGAAGTTGAAGCCTTTAATTTTGACGGCTCTCCAAATGGCCATAGCTTGAGCAAGGACCAAGGTGGGTATTTGTTCCTGTAAAAGTAAGAAACTTACTTTCAAACTCATGGCGTTCAAGAAGAAACACTTTTGATTCTCTAATGTCGACATCATGGCAAGCGGCTCACAGATTGATCAGCGAATCAATCGGGCGATAAATACATGCATGGTTTCATCGGTCTCCTTCTTCATGTGAGTGATTTATGACAATAACGTAAATGTGTCTTCAAGGCTTGTATTCGTCCTCAAATGCAACTGCAATGTGGCCCAACTAGTGACGGATCTCGGCTAGTAAATGTTGGAACCACTCCGATGCAGCCCTTGTAAGATCTACAAAAAGAGACGTCGATACGTCTTCATGAGTCACGCCTAGAATACTGCATGACATAATAAACATTGCTATATGCGCATTCATGCTTTGATTTCCGCTCCCATCAAATTTTGGGAAATTCTTATGATTTCCGCTAGGGAGGGGGTGGACTAGATGCGGTAGTGCTAGATGACCCATGGCGTTTCCCCATGGTACAGGAAAATTAACTTCCATTTGAAACACGGAAAAAGAACATGAGTAAGGAGTGTGGTTCCACTTAGCAAAAGAGCACTGCAAGTTGATGTCGAGGCACCCTATGAAATTAAGTTCTTTCGTGGAGGTGAGGCACTTCTTGCTAATCGATCCGATGAGTTCAGTGATGTGAATCATGCTGGAGTGATACTGAAATTGTGCCTTCGAAGTAGATCAAAATTGGATCAACTTCCCCATGAGCTCTTCTCGTTGTGAGTAAATGGTTTGTCCACCCAGTATGCCGTTCAGATCTGCGACAATCGGGAGTAGATTTATAACAATCTTTTTGTTTATACTTGTTGATTTTCTGATTTTTCTCGGTAAAAATCAACAAAGCATGTACTTTTTTTTAATATTTAATTTACCGTTTCTAATAACAACCGATTGCAGGTTTTCTCGACAAAGATTAATAAGGATAAAAGTGGGTCAACTTAGTAGATCTGATTTTTTGATCTTTGACCTGAATTTTGTAAGGTTTTGAAAATAACATAAAATGTCGAATCTCGATCAACTAAAATGTGCAAGTTTTTGTAAAAACTCAGCGAACTAAAAGTTTCTATCTGGTCCAGATCTATGGATTTTCATAAGGAAATTTTCAGTTTTCATCACTTATGTAAAAATTTTGATTTTTAATAAAGGGTTAAAATTTGCAATCTGGTAGTGATTTTTACAGTTTTTTAGTTATTTCCTTAGTTCGATCCCCAATAGAGTCGCCAAAACTGTTGGTCCGAAAACCGCTTGCTAGGCAAGTCGTGGGGAAATAGGCCAATAGTGTGCAAGGCATAGCCCTCTTTGAGACAACAAAGCAAATTTGGTTTATTGCTAATCTATCAAGCAGGAATCTGTGTAAATCTACACTATTCAAACTTCAAGGGTTTGCGATCTCATCCCAAAGAGAGGTAGTTCCAACAATGAATAGAAAGGTAGGAAGGAAGGAACGGAGGAGGATAGATCTAAAGGAAGAAAAGAAATGAAGTCCAAGACGGAAAGGTCAGAAGGTTTATGCTTTGGGCTGGTAGTAAACAAAGTCAAACTTACTTGCATAAACAATTAAAGCAATACTAATCAATAGATAAAAATAGTAGGATGAATCTAATAGAATAAAAACATAGATCTAATCAAGAAAGATCGATGTAAATAACACACACATTAAGCACAAATTCTAAATATGTATATTAATATTTCTTCTATTACAAGAAAACACAAAGTCTTTCTCTCCTCACTTCTATTTTCATACAAAAAATGTTCACCAGAATACAACAAGTATTCTAGTATTTATAGAAGGAGAGGAGGAAAGAAGACAAAAGCAAAAACCACTACAAAATATCTTACAAGATATTTACAAAATATCTAAAAAGTAAACAGTTGACTTAGGCAAGTTTTTGGATGGCAACATCCCATGGTGCAACATGGATGAGGTCATCGTGTATGCCAACATGCTTTTTAAATATTTTACAAAAATGATCAACGGATTCCAGAAAGAAGAAACAAAAATTCCCCTTTGTAAAATGGCACAACTTTCTGCACGTCGACACAATAAAAATTCCCCTTTGTAAATTGGCGCAACTTTCTTCACATAGACATGACAAAAATTCCCCTTTGTAAAATGGTGCAACTTTCTGCATGTCAACACAACAAAAATTCCTCTTTGTAAAATGGCGCAATTTTCTGCATGTCAACATGACAAAAATTCCCCTTTGTAAAATGGTGTGACTTTCTACACGTCAACACAACATTTTCTCCCCTTTGTAAATGGGCGCATTTTTCTACATGTCAACACATTGATTTCTCCCCTTTGTAAATGGGCGCAAAAATGGCTAAGTCCTTAAACAACTTGATTTCTGAAAGGAATTTTTGGGCTATTTCGAATGTTTTCAAACTTCCTTGGGGCCAAAACAATTTTTTTGTATGGTTACCCGCAAATTGCCCTTGTCAATTTTGTAGGATAACATTACTTCAACCAAATACAAATACGAAAAACATACACAATTAAAGGAGGCACCTTGCGACGATCAGTAAAAAAATATTATAATGATTCCACAACTCCCCGGGACATCATCCTAGACTTAGAATCCTCTATAAATCTCAAGACAAATCCGTGAACATTTCTCAATATATTTTTCCTTTCTAAATAATAGGAAAAATCAACTCCTTTCCCGCCAAATCCACCATTGATGTCCTTGCTATTACACTATCCATTACTTCCACCTCCACTATAAGGAAAAGTGATAGTACTTTCAACCACAAACAAACGGTTCTACTTAGTGATAACTTGAAACTATGTATTGAGGCAACATTATGGGGTGCTTTTAGTGACAATGAGGGAAAACTTCTAAGTGAACTGTGTGCTTCACATACACCAGTAAGACCCATTCTTGCAATTAAGAGAGAAAAAATTACATCTTTCAAAGGAACAATCTGTTATCACCGAATCACAGCACCCTCCGATTTACACAAGTGTGTGTGCTTGAGCTCACGGTGTGATTGGGTAACATGGGTACTATCTCCAAGTTGTGGGACTTTCTACTTGAGATAGACCTCCAGAGAAAGTTGGTTCTTCTTCCTACTCCTAATGCAACCTAACTCTACTGAAATGAAGCTGATGATTATCTCTATCCTATAATTTCCAAGGGACCAAGGAGAGAGGAAAAACATGAAAATGAAGGAAACTACACTACAGAGGTGATGCACCAAAAGAAGGGTATGAGAATAGTCTCTAATGTGTGGAAATGGAAGCAAGATGCAGATTAGAGAGGGTGATGACAGTTCTCCACAGTCTAATGACAACATTCATAATGACATTTCCATGCGTGCACAATAGTAATGAATCCTTGCAAGAGCATAAAGTAGGCACAATACACCTGCAAGTGAAATAAAGAGGCAAGAAGAATGTAATAAACACAGACAAGGGAAGAGAATATCCACAAATTTACATCTACTGCTTCATTGACATGCATAATTCATTTACAAAGCAAGAGAAAGGCCTGGATCAACATGCAAGAAGTCCACTATAAAGGCTTGTAACTTCATGGGTGGTTTATTAACCCATGGGTAATGGGTAACCGTTATGGGCTGGTTTTGGGCCCATGGCTTTTCGGTACCCATTGTTTTGTAAAACCACCTCTTCAACTACCTATTGATGTACTTATAAATAGATGGACATACAATAGGATTGATATGAGTGTTTTTGTGAAGGTGAATAGTGTGTGTGAATTCAAGTGCAAATTCGGGAGGGTTTGTTGAGCATGAGCTCCAAACAAGATCTGATTATTGTAACTGCGAAGACTATTGGCTTGTCATAAAATCTGAGCAAGTGTTCTTGGTGGATGTAGCCCACATTGGGTGAACCACATTAAATATTGTCTTAGTGTTGTGAATATTTCATTTCGTAATTCTATTCATACTTCTTATTATTGCGATTATGAGGAAATATTCTCGCATTAGATATTAATAATTCCTAACAAGAAGTCCACTACAAAGGCCTCGTAACACATCAACTTCATAGAAACAAAATAATAGAGTTTTGCTACTCAAAACCATCCTCCCTTTACAATGAGCCGAACACTCTAATTTATATAATTCGAGAGGAGAGAGAGAGAGGGAGGGATGCAAATACAAAAATTTGAATTCCAACCACTTTCAATGTGCAATAAATGACATGGAATGATGGTATGTTTCTTGTAAAAGGTTCCCATGTCGTCCTTTAACTTGCAGCAATGAAAGAATGATTTCCCATGCTCATTAATTACACTCACGACCACTAATAAAATTACTAGTATGAACTTGACCACATTTTAAGAAACATCACGAAATTCTGCATTTCTTAATCTTTTTGCATCAAAGCTTAGAGCAGTGCTTCCAACGGTATCAATTTTGTGCAATTTCATTGAGAAGTGAAAAGTTATGGCATTTTGAGTGTGAGAAGCTATTTTGTTTTGCTAGGGATTTGTTGCATTTTACGGGAATGAGTATTTAATTTTTTAGAGCTGAGATTTTTTTTTTTTTCACGCATCTACCCTCATTAAAAATAATAAACCCATTTTTTTGGTGTAGAGGATGTCGGTCCCTTTCCGAAAAGTCCAATTTTGTGAAAATCGAGTTCGGGGCAAACGTTATGCACATTTGAACATGAGGGTGCCATATTGTTATAAATGCAAGTAGTTGGCTCTCTGTTTTTGGCGCTTCAACCTTTTCAGTCCATGTGTCTCATTGCTTGGGAAATTTTTCTCTCGCCATCTCTCGCACTTCAAAGCTGGTTAATTTTATTTTGGATTTTTCTGTGTCCGTGCATACTTTCGTTCCAACTATCCCTCAGACCGCTCGGGACATTTTTTCTGCCTTTTCCATAATGAATCTGGCTCCTTCATTGATTGACGACTTCAGCGATGCGGGAAATGGTGGCCCGATCGAACCTATGTTGCTCGGGATGTCGAGAGATGACTTAGCTGTAATACACTACCTTCTTTGCAAATCAGACCCGAACTAGGTACGATGAACCCTGGTACAATCCCCATTGGTTCCATCCGCAGCCCACAGACCGATTTGCACTAAAATAAGCCCTTGACTTCATTTTTTCAAATTTTTGAAAATTTTCACTAACTCCTTGGATTTTTCTTTGGATAGGGAAGTTAGAGAAAATCCAAGGGATCCCTCAAAACCTTATTTTGGGCCTCAAACCATTTATGCTTGCTCAAGCCTGAAGAAATTGTGCAAGTTATCAAAATTACCTTGGGGGTGAATTTTGGATAAGAACAACATTAGCCATGGGCCCTAATACAAAAATCTTCATTGATTCTGAAATAACCGAGGCTCACGTAATTCTGCATGGTTTACTTCGCTTGGCTCAACACATGCATACCCATCAGTGAGTATTGACAAAATTGAAGAAACAAATATCACAGGCATAAAATCCTCCTCGCAACAGGTAAAGCAATCACCTTCTCCACTACGAAAACAATTATACACATGAATATTTCCTCATTTAGCTATCCAACTTGCACATCAATTGTTAACAACAACCAATGTAAGAAAAACTTGAGCTAACTACAAAATCCTCTTGGTATTGCCAAAAATGCAAGCATGGTGTCTCTAATTGCGACTACAAATATGCATTACACTTCATCATTGAGGACACCACAACAACAACATGGATGACTGCTTTTGATGAAGTTGCTACATCGATAATGGGTATATCAGCACAAGAGATTCAACTTCTTGCACCAACACCCGACATGTTTTGGCCTATTGTTAAGCCAATTCTATTCCACAACAACATGTTTAAATATCCACGAAGCTAGAGGGATACAACTCACAAGATAAATCCCAATGCACTCTTGTCGCTGCAGTTAAGGACGTGACCTTTAACATACATAAATCCCCATTAGATGCATTCCTTGCATCCCTCCGTAACTATGTATTCATGAAAAAAATCCTACACTACCTCATAATAAATTCACCCCACTATAGTCTCTCTATTTACCCAAAGAAGAAATACTATACTTTACACACACAATGCTAGGTATTTTCCAATATATATTTACCATATCACCTACTCCACATATAGGTGTTTGCATTCGCAAGTTTGGTTCCATTTGTTACACACACATTTTCTGGTCTCACATGTCTTGAATGTAAAAAAAAGTCACTCTTTTACAGGAATGCAAACTCTATCAAAATTATTAAACATCAATATGTGGTTTTGATATATAGTGTTGCACGTCACATGAAACAAACAAAAGTACTTATAATTTTTGCATACATTCACTTTCTTCTATACCTAATTACAATTTCCACTTTTCCTCATTCTACGTAGGCTTGACACGAACTGAAAAAAATACAAAGGCAATTTGAAGTACGCAAGCAACAAAAAAACCTAAATGAACATCGTCGTCATATAGCTTGCATCAAACGACAAAATATGAACACACAGAAACAAACCTATGTAACCACCCATGTCAACCTTCTTGAAGAACATACTCCAGATTGACATTCACTTCAAGCTACACAACACCAATTTTGTCAAAGATTAGATCACCTCCCACCTCCAAGCACGTGTTCATGTTGTAAAGAATTATATATTGGGATACATACAAGGGTTTACAAAGGTGGAAATACGTGTCATAGATGAATTTCTAAAAAGATGATCTCCACTTCTCAAATTGGAATAACATGGATCGAAGCCAAAACTAAAGTTCTATCCTCACATAATTTGAGGAAATTTTGATAACAAGGGTCAACCCAATATTACAGGTGACTCATGCTATAGAGGTTCAATACAAATACGGGGCCACACCATATGCTTCCCCCAAGATGTTTCATCCATAACTAGACACTTTCCTCGGTGCATCGTAGAATTGAACATCTTAATTATCAAAAGAATTGGAGTAACACATGTAAAGCTTACAAATGTTTTGTAAGTAGATCTTGTGTTTTAGCTGAATTACATTTCAAAATAGCTCGTGACCCTTACTATGAGGATGTTGTCCTAGACAATAATGCATTATATTCCCTACCACCTCACAAGATCTTGATATATCTACTTCCCTACCATACTTCAATTCAACTATCCCGCATAACAATTCTCGCGAGAATCATAAGTAGACCTTCTCCTAGGTTCCCCAACACATACCCATGAGTGAAAAACATCATCTTTTGTGTCCTCCCTCCCTCCAAACACTACAAAATTTGACCAAATAACAAATTTCATTCAAGCAAAAGAACCAAGCTCCACTATAGTCATTTGAGTGGCCACACATTGGTTCATCCACAGTCAATGAATACAACACCAAGGGTTTTCTCTATATGGCTTTTCCAACATTGTTCCCTACATGGATTGCATTGTTCCACCAAGCAAGTGTCAAAAGGGCATGAATACACATTGCACCTAATGCGTTACCATGATAACATATTTGGAAGCCATCCGCGCTTTCACTACTTCATTCTCAACATTATGTTGCACCATAGAAGCCAAGCAACATTTGTTGTTTTCATAGACCTCACACGCAATGGGAATACACTACCACTTGTTTCTCCACCTACCCAATTAGATGCTCTCCCACTATCATCAAAACAACATCGTGCATACTCAAGTGTACTTTTCCATGCAACTCAACAAGGGAAACACCCACCATGAAGATGATCATTCATGGAACCGATGATACAAGAAAATCATACCTCATACAATGCATCGAAATGGGCTTCAAAATATCACAGAAACATTAAATCTTCCATTCTTGTACTAGCCCCAACAGTTTTGCTGCATTCAACATAAAATCATCTACTATACATTCTAGGGTTCACTTTAAGAGACATCTTGGAAATTAGAGGTGGAAAATATTTGGTGAATATCTCTGGAACCGATTTCGTTGGAAAGGAAATTTTTGGGGTTTGTGTGCAAATTTTTCACCTGAAAGAAGCTTTCATTTTCAAGTTGTGTGATAGAAAGGCTGCAGATGCGCGACAAGAGATTTGTTTTTACACGATAGCAAATCTTATATCATAGATCTACTGACTTCCTCCCTCATGTCTCCTATCAACAAACTCTCCTTGTTGTGCATCAACAAACTCTCCTTGTTGCATGTCTACAACCTCCACCCTCCTATCACGTGGACCAATAAACTCTCCTTGTCCCACGTCAACAAACTCTTCTTTTCATGCATCTCGTAGCCTCTACCCTCCTGTCACAAGTTAAATAAATTTGTTGTCGCGCATCAACAAACTCTCCTTATCGCGCATCAACAAACTCTCTATCGCACCTCTACAACCTCTCGCCTCCCATCATGGTCAACAAACTCTCCTTGTCACGTGTCAACAAACTCTCCTTGTTGTGCGTCAACAAACTCTCCTTGTCGCGCGTCAGTGGAACTTTCTTGTTGTGCATCTGAGAACAATACTTGTCGCCCAACTACAAATCTGATGAATATCTATAAAACTACACTTTGTGTACTGGCCTCTGTTGCTTCGCAAGTTTATTGTACTTGATAATAGATATGCCCCTAGGTGGTATGAGTGAGTTAGTAGTGTTCTACCTGGTGAATAATCTAGGATTATATAGGGGATATTTTCAAGGGTAGGCAAAGCCGACCCCTAAAAAAAATTAAACTATAATTTTTAGGTGAACAAGTCACTGACCTACACCAAAAAATTTGCCTTTTCAAAACTTTCAAAAATGGAATATTCACCATTTTATGAATGTTCGCCACTAAATAAAACCCTACAATATTCCAAGAGCGTATGAGTGTCATAAAATACATACTCGAGATGAAATGAGCTTTATAAGTCCAACAATGTTAAACAACATCAACAACAAACTTTGTGAGGCATTCACCCAACAAAATAACCATACATTCGGCAACGGTTCAATGATTTTGGTGGGTGACTTAGGCCAGCTCCCTCCTATCAATGATGCACCATTATATGTAGGAAACAAAATAAATAAAGGCCAGTTGGCATGATTTTGATACAGTAATTACCTTGGACACAAACTTTAGGCAACAAGGATTGAACCCGACACAACTTGAATTCAGAGAAATGTTGACCAACATCAGAAATGCAGAAGCAACAATTAAGGATTGGTCTCTTCTCATGTCACGTACAAAGTTGTGCATGTCTACCTCAGAGCAATCCAACTTCACAACTAAGAAGCACCTATTTACAACAAAGGACCTAGCAGGCAAGCACAATAAACAAATGCTAAAATCCTTACACGTGCCAATTGCAAGGAGCATCGCAGAACAAAGCAAACATAACTCGATTGACATCAATGACACTCAACTAGAGCCAATAGTGTTCCTATGCACGGACATGAGGTCATGTTGACATCTAACTTGTGGGTTAGCTCAGGATCGATTAATGGTGCATTAGGGTAAGTGATCGATGTGGTGTATAATCCAGAATCACACCCACCAAACTTTCCATCGTTTGTTGTTGTCAACTTCAGACACTACCAAGGGCCCCCATGGGACATACTCAACCCAACGCACTTTCCCCTACCTCCTGTCACACGCGGAAATTGTCGCCAAATTCCACTAAAAAATGTCTTGGGGCCTCAACATCTACAAATCACAAGGCCTAACTCTTGACAAGGCCATAGTAGACATCGAAAATTTTGACCGTCAGGGACTGACATTCACGGGAATGTCAAGAGTGCACGCCATCAAATATCTGTAGATCTTACCATCTTTTACATTTGAATGCTACACAAGAATGAGGTATACAAAGAATGTAAAAGCACGCAAGGAAGAGGAGCAAAGACTATGTAACGCACAACTGCCACTTGACGTACAACGCATGTGCACCCTACTACCTACATCATACCCATAGTAGTGTGTCCAGATCTTGCTTCCAACCTACATATATAAGTAAAGTGTTCCACACACACACACATACAAAACCCACTTGTAATGCAATACAAATAAAAGTCACCTTTAGTTTGCATCCAAACCATATTGTACACACAAAATTCAAGCCCTCTCTAGCGTAACTTGCAACTCATTTGTAATTGCTAGTTTTTACAACTTGTAGGACGCAGCCATCTTATTCTAGACATAAACTTCAAAGTACATGCATGGAAAAAAATCATATCTACACCGTCAAGTTAGCTTCGAACATGTTTTCTATACCTTTGAAGCGTATTATTTTCCTATTTTCTGAAATCTCGACTGGGGAGCAGCTGGTAGCATGCTTTCGCGCCACACATTCATATGACATATGATAATTTGTGGACATTCGAGAAAGTTTGGTGGTCTGAGTTGGTAACCAGTTTGCATTACATTCATATTTCACCAAAGCTCAGTGTGGCTGAGTCGGCCATGCTCATGAATTGCAGTTTTTGTTGGAAACCCGACGCTGAATATGAAATCAAGGAATTCTTCTCTGAGAACACTTGTACCATTTACACTAACAACCCCCACATGCCCGTAAGCTATAAAATTTACTTGGAAAGCTATATTTATTATGATTTATACCGACTGTTGTATGAAGTGATTTTGATCGATGATTTATATGGTGAACTGTTATTTTATTTTGTTTGAAGTGGTTTTGATTATGAATCGATTCAGTCACTTATTATTTTTCATTGAAAAGGTTTATGTCATAGTTTACATGTTGTTTTTTCTAACTTATTTTATGGATTTATCTTTGTTGTTACCGCCAAGAACATGTCATCTTAAAAGCATTTCCCTTCATTTAACAATGCTCGGGGTTTGAAAAAGGCTTGGTTGTATCGATTTCCATGTCACATGTATCTGTATTTGGATATGGTTCAAAGAAGTTGGTAACACGTGTATAGAAATTACATGAAATGTGATGTAGGCAATTCTGATATAGTAAAATTTAATTTATCAAAATACCCAATTTATGGAAACCTTGATTATACAAAATTATATTCTTATATTAGAAAGAATACCTAATTTTTGATAAATAGCTTGGATGATGCTCAATTCAACATACAACCTTTCAAGATAGTAAGTCAATTCGACCTTTTTTTTTTCTTAAGTGAGTTTGAGTATTTTGATGAAAAAGATCTTATATTATATTAATGCAATAAGATACAAGATAGCTTTCAACAAAAAAGTGGGTGGTATGAGAGCACGCCCAAAACCACGAACAAACTAGGTCGAGCCTAGAACAACAAAATTCAAACTAGGCCGAGCCTAGGAAAGTACAAAAAATAAAAATCATTTCCCTGACAAAAAACAAAGGGAAAATCAAGTAAAGCAACAACAAACATGCCCGAGGTGGTGGATCCTTATCATTTCCCACCTCGAAACAGAAGATCTTTGTCGTTTCTTAAGTCTCCCATCTAGTAGCAAGTTCTTCCTCGTGGTCATCTTCCTTATGCATAGGAATGGCGAGGTGAGCCACGGAATTGGCAAGGGTGGCGGTGGTTGCCAAATGGCCTAGTGTGAAGTGATAGTAGGATGAGAACCTAGCCTGCCGGTGAGCCGACGATTCCGACAGAGACCCCCACCCATGATGCCTAGGTGGTGAGCCTAGACTGCTAGTGAGCCGAGGAGTGCGGCGATGAGCCCTAGCCTTGATGGCGCATAGGTGAATGACTATGCCAATGACTTAGCCCTGGAGAGCAATGGGTTTGACTAAAGGCATCACATTGGGATCTTCTATGTTGGCCTCCATAGGGTGAAGGCACCTAGTGGGAGAAGGGGGTACTCGAGCAACGTTGCACGGGGCTCCTCCCAAAGATTGAAGCAAAGTCGGAGGTGTTCCACCTCCATCGCCACCTTGTTTTCTTGGACTTGGATCTACAGGAGCACATTAGAGATCACCATAGATTTATTATAAATCGAGAAAGATTGATCAACTATAGAATTAGCAAAGAAAAAGCATTTCTTTCTTTCCATATCCAAAATAAAATCTCCCCTCTGAAAACATGCCAAATATGAATTAACATAGTAGTTTGGGATTGTCTCCCAAGACGATATGTTTCCAAGTGAAACAATGGGGATGTGAGGGAAAGAAAAAGGCATGGATCCAGTCTCAGAAATTTGAGCTTTGGGACAAAACCAGAAGACATGCAAAAGTGTTTCCAGATGCCCACAAAAGGGGAATTTGGGAGTTGGAATCCCAATTTGAACAAGACAAGCCCCAATAGGAAGGCCTTGGTGTAG
Source organism: Taxus wallichiana var. yunnanensis (assembly GCA_018340775.1). Lineage (NCBI taxonomy): Eukaryota > Viridiplantae > Streptophyta > Pinopsida > Cupressales > Taxaceae > Taxus > Taxus wallichiana. Next base: position 674,446,717 of record CM031244.1, on the reverse strand, counting down.
AATGTACCAAAGAAAGTGAGCAATTTTGGGCTCCAGACATATATTCCAAACTTTCTCAAATCATCTCGCTTTGGTACACGGTGTGGTGTGAATTCCCCAAAGTATTGATGGTTTTGATATTGAATAATAGTCTTCTTTTTAAATATTAAATGACATAGAATTGATTTTCATTAAACATGAGATATACATTTTTATGTATTTCCTTTAACTTTCTTAAATCGTCTTTAAAGGGAAATTCTATTTGTTGTCTTGTTGTAGGATTTCAAGTAATTATTTTGCGAGTGCTTTGTTGTGGGCTTGCTACTTTTTGGCTTACTTAATTCTATAGGCAATGAGTTCGAGCTCATTCAATATTGCAATATTTCCCATCTCTTGATTATTGTTGGTTGATGGAGGGGGGTTGTTTTTTCTGGGGAATCTATGATGTTAGGAATGTTTGTGCAGGGTTGTTTCTCTTTTAATATTTTATAATGAAAGAAACAAAGAAGTGAGCTTCCTTATTTGTGAAATGGTTTCAAGCTTCCCAATTTGTGGTGGTGGTGAATGAGACAACCCAAATGCATCCACAGGCCCATGGCCTCCTTTTTGTACCATTTGACTCGCATTCTAATGAGTGTAGTTTTATATGGATTTTCTCTTAACCCATAACATCACATAAGTAGGTATCTACTAGTACAAGTATGTCATGGATCCTCTCATTTTAGGGGATGCCTCAAAAATAATTCATTTAATGTTCACAATATAACTTCCATCTATATTTTTATACGATGGAAATTTCTTCACTTATTTATCATAAACAAGACAAAAACAATGTTGTTATTTCTCACTCTAAATAAGGAAAATAAAATAATTCTTTTGAAATCCATTTTCGTATGTGGAAAACCCTATTTTCATATGTGGAATAACCTAAACTCCATTTGCATAATAAATCTATCTATAATCCTCTTTTACGAATTAAAAAATTGGCTCTCTCCTAATCATTATATTCTTCGTATATTTTTTGTTTTATTAATTTCTAGACATGGTGTTATATTATGTGACACGTGGAATCCATGGTTATATATTTATCAACAATTACTATGTGATGCTTCATAAAAAGACAATCTGTTTTAATCAAATGGAGAAGAAAATAAAATTTAGTTTAAGAAGTCATCAATATTGACCTCAAAGGTTATGAAGTTAAGGTGAAATAATTTTTCCTCTAGGGTGAGTTCATAGGATTTAAAAAAATCCTCGATTTCAAGGAAGATAGATACCCCAATTAGTCTTGTGATTGTAGGAAAACCACTATTCTTTTCTCTTAAATTATTGTGCTAAGTATTCGACATGATTTAATATAATCTTCTTCTTTTTCATGTTATGTCAATAAATCTAAGGAACACATTACAAACAAATATATTTTATAATTAAAAAGGAACATCCTTATTTAGAGTACATATTATTTGAAATATCATTACGGTTGGCACACTCTGCAAACGAGGTTTCATACTTTACGGTGACACTCCCGTCATTACGAGTGATACTTGTGATAAAACTAGGTCTCTTAGTGATACAATGGGTGGTTAGTTGCAAAATACATATTCTTGTTTGTCTCCTCCTCTTGATATATACATTTCTACTTGAAATCAGATATGTCACTTAAATGCATGTTGGAATAGATTTTATGAATAATAATCGTCATCAATTTAAAACATTAATCCCATATATCTTTTTACATTGTTGGTACACATAACCCCCATTATACATGATCGTAATGCAAAAAGGAGTGACGTCAATGGCCCTTTTACTAACACAATGGTTGATTTGTTTTGGGGAATATGTTTTCTTGCTCAATTCTCACACCTCATCCTCTATGGCTTCTTAATCATAAAAATTATGTACATAGACAAACATGGAGGTTTGATTTCATGGAAGATTATGTTACTTTATGGTCCCATGAATATTTTAGGAAACTCCCTTGGTTCTCCACTAAAGAATTTTTGAAGACAACCCTCTCAATGGAAGTAGAACCTCCCATAGTCTTTAATCTTGCAATATTTCTCTTCTTTGATGTGGAGGATGATCTGAATGGAGTTGTAGAAAATATCACAGAAGAAGAAATAATTCAAGAATAATCTAATACACAAAAATAATTTGTATTCATTCATTCAATCAATCCTCAATATGACATACATCCACATATATAGGTAATAGCTCCCCTATAAATAAGGAGGTAGCTATAACCTCTCAAACCATCTCAAAGCTATCTACGTGACTATTCCAAACTCGCATAACAATATATTTGTTATAGTTGTTTAATATAACAACATATAACAAATATTTACTATCTCAAAATAATAATTAGTACTATAATTATTATTTACTAACACATTTACTAACTTACTCTTCCAAGATAATAATTACTCTTGTAATTATTATTCACCTATATGGAGCACTAACCATAGATTTCCTAACATTTCCCCCTTAGTGCGAATATGGGCAAAACCTATCTTTGTACTTACATTTTATTTCAAAATAGGTAATTTTCAAAGGATGATCAAAAACTCGATGGACGGACTTACATATATTTTACCACAAACCAAGAATGGTGGTTTTATAAAGTGGAGTACCGCAAACCAAAAAGGTGATGGTTTTGCATATGGTTTACCAATAACCAAAATTGTGGTTTTACAAAGTGGATCATAAAAACCAAAAGTGAAGGTGTTCAAGTGGTTTACCTACAACCACACCATGATTTTCTAAGTACTATTATCATCCCTCATCACATTTCACCACAGAAATAACATAGGAAATTTTTTTGAATCTTTTCGTTGCTCATACATTACAAACCGAAAATGGAAATGGAACATTGAGATCACGTCCCCCCTCCCCCTCAATGTGAAATTTAAACTTATTCACACCACACAACAACAACAAGATCACTAAAATATGAAGTACATTGAAACCTGGAACTCAAAAATATAGTGGAAAGCATACGCCAAAACCGAAAGAAAATACTCACACAAAAAAATTCCACCATAAATGCTATGTGGCCTGTCATTGGACACCAACGAGAGGTAATTTATTGACCTCCAAAATTTGTTTCCTCCATCCTCCGGTATCATAATGCTAAATCATCATGATTTGTATTTGAGGCTCATGATGCAAAATTTGTTAATCTACATGATGAAGCTTTGACGATAACTTGAGAATCAGAGCTCTGTTTTAAAAACTAAAAATGCATCGAAAATATGGTTTCAATATATTTCTAATGGTTCTATAAATCATTGGTGATTCCTATGGAATCATTGGTGATTTAGAAAAATCACTGGCGATTGCCTTTCTAGTCCAAAATTGTTGGTGATTAGAAGAATTGTCGACGATTAGCAAAATCATTGCGATCACTGTAAAAAATCAACAAATCTTTCCAAATACTTGTTTTTACATGTGTCTGAAGATGTTTAACTTTGGATTTCTTCCTGAGATATATGCCAATAGGAAAAATATTTTCTATATGAAGCATCAACTTAAGAATTGCAATCAAACCTATTGGATGCAATCGAATCACCAACTCGAAGAAGGATGATGCCAAATTTGAATATAAAAATATCACTCCTCTGTCTCCTTTATTTAATCTGTGCACACTTCTTACCAGTCCATTCTCACACAAATAATATATAATATAGTAATTCATGCACTTCTATAAAGATATCTACAAAATTCTATATACTAAAATTTCATTCTCACAGCCAATAAAGATTCACATAGGTGGGGAAACTATAACTTGTAGTAGATATGCCACTTCACCGATCTCTTCAAAAACCATACATGTTTTGATACCAGATGTGGAGGGTGATCTCGAATGGAGTTGCAAACAATATCACGTAAGAAGAAATAATTTAAGAATAATTTAACACACGCCAATATTTTGTATTCATTCATTCAATGAATCATCAATATTACATACATCCACATATATAATTAATAGCTCCCATATAAATACAGAGGTAGCTATAACCTCTCAAACCATCTCAAAGATATCTATGTGAGTATTCCAAACTCACATAACAATATATTTGTTATAGATGTTTAATATAACAACATATTTAATAAATATTCTTGACTAATAATTTAATAATTACTAATGTAATTAGTATTTACCAAAACATTTACTTACTTACTCTTCCAACATAATAATAACTCTTGTAATTATTATTCACCCATATGAAGCATTAAGCATAGATTTCCTAACATATTTTTTGATATATCTTTACAATGGCACCCAAATAAGAGGTTACATATTTTAGGGTGGTACTCCCATTGTTACAAAGTGGCACTTATGATAAAACTAGGGCTCTTAATGATATGATGGTTGGTTAGTTGCAAAATATATGTTTTTATTTATCTCTTTTCTCCTCTGGATATACGCAGTTCTAATTGAAACCATATATGTCTCTTTATTGCAACTTGGAATTAATTTTATTACTAAGAATTGTCATCGATTCAAAACATTAATCCGATATCATTTGACATTGTTAGTACACATAATCCCCAATATGATCTTAATGCAAACAATGGTGGTCACCATCTTTGTTGAAAAATGTGTATTTATTGGTTCTACATATAAATTCATTCCTATATTTCATCACACCAAGAAATTGTGAAATGAAATCCCCATCACCATTTTAGAGTAGGTCTATGTAGAAATATATGTCTCTACTCTTAATATACCATGTTTTTAATATTTTGAACAATTTTCATTTTCATTGTGTTTATAACTTTTTCAAGATTATTTCTACGATTATGTTATTGAAACACATAATAATATGATCACAAAAATCCCAAAAACTAATTTTTTAAAGTATTATTTTTTTGGTTGGTAGCTATTAAGGAAGATTCAACAATCGACAAACATTACAATAAATTGGACAATTATTTATGTCAATTTTTAATATCTAAGTTTGTAAGTACATGGTTATGATTTTCTTTTAATCTAACTATTAGTGTGCATATAAGGCCAAAATGGCCAACTCAAATGGAAATGTTAAAAAGGGAAATAATTACATGATTTTTTAGAGTTCATTTCTTGTCATCCTTGGTGATTTCAATCAATTCCTCCATATAAACATCCCCATTACACCACTTGAGTGTGAATTGTTTTGTTTTATACTCGGTGTCACCATGATAGCCAACATACTTATGATGACATAGACATGTTTATATTAGGCTTTATTTGTCTAGTTTTTAGTATAAATGTGCATTGTCAATGATTAAAATCAGGGAGGAAGTGACATATGGTATACGGATGTTGGTGGGGAATGACTCGGTCCTTGTTTGTAAGGACATGTAGTGTAAGGATAATGTGAATACGATAGTGGAGGATTATGTGATTAATCCTTCTAAGAGGGAAAAAGGCAAGTAGTAGTGTGAGGGTTACAAACATATTCAAGATTCCGCTTGTAGGTGGTAGTAAGGTATCTTTTACAAAGCTTCTTTGGAACTAGGATAATGTTAATGTTAAGGTAAATGGATTCAAAATTCCCCCTTTGGCATGGGTTTTCGCTTTTTCCCAAGAACAATTGAATTCAAAATTTGTAAAGTATTTTCTCTTCTACAATATCAACTCATGTGTCAACAACTATTATTCATTGTGTTGCGAATGTATGAGGCAATATCAAATACAGAGGTTTCCAACCAATGATTAAAATCAAGGAGGCAATGTTGCACAACACGAGGGTGGTGGTATCAAATGTGCGGGACACATCACAAATGGGAAAAATATTGGTCCTTGTCTAGTGTGAGATGCATATGTGGAGGTGACATTGGATCCATAATGAAATGACCCCGTATGAAATTTTTACCAAGATGGGAATTCCAACATCGAATATTCAATTATAAAAACATTTCATCTTTTATAGGTATCTCCTTCAATTTCTCCCTTCCCCTATAATAAATCATCTCCAATTCTTTAAGTTTACTTTTAGCGTCACCTCCTATCGGTGACTCCATTGCACCTCTTTGGTGCAATTACTAGTTATTTTAGATGTTATATTTTTCATATAAAATAAATCTTTTACCGACAATATTAATTTATTATAAAAATCAAGATTTATAAATCATAAATTTGCTTGGAAATAATTATGTTGAAAGGCATCCCAAATGGGAACGACACCTCTTGCATCTAACATGATACATGTAAATGGATGACGGGATAAATAGGAAGACGACGTTGAAGTACGACCATTTTGTGACGATCTCGTGTGTCCATCCAAGTGCCCGAGTGTGGACATCAAACTATTTTAACTTATATATATTCCATGGACTTGGACTCCACAGTTCATCTTTCCTCTATGAAACGGTGGAGTATTGCCACATGTACCCTTTTCTATCCTTGATATTGTGTCGTGTGGTACATTCTTATTGGTAGTGGGGGACAAACCCAGATTTTCAATTATGTTTAGTTTTTTCCATAGACTTGGAGTCCACAATTCACTTTTACCTGCGAAATCTGTGAAATTGTTCCATGTATTATATATGCTCCTTGCGTGACATTCCACGTGTGAATGGATGGTGAGGATGAGCGGGAAGATGACATTAAAGTACAACTATTCTGTGACCATCCGCGTGTCCACCTGCGTGTGTTGATATCAGAATTCAAATTGTAGGAGAGAGAAGACCCAATATCCTTGATATGAAAGGGAGAGAGAAGAATCCTACAAAATCTTGTGATGGAAGTATTTTGAGATGTGTCGTGTAATTTTAGAAAGGAATAAATGGCGGTTGTCATGAATGTTGCAAGTTTTTGTAGATATAGCCAGCTGGATCTTTGTGGATTCAAGTGTAAATATCGTAGTACTTTTTATATAAAAATATTTTGTGGGTTTTTTTCAGCACACTAATATTGTTGTTTATGCTATTTATAAGGAAATGTTCCTGTAAATTTAAAAACGTTATTATATATGTGATTTAAAAATATTTTTGGGTTTATTTTTGGAAGGACGCAAGAGGTAACAATGTATAAGCAGCATGCAAGGTTCGAGTACGAGCAATCCATGAAAGATTTCACATATACATATTGTGGTTGTGTGTTGTAGGGTTGCTTGAGATATTTGGGCACATTGTGGGAAGGAAATCCTCTTCTGTGTGTATTTTTGGGAAAATACGTTATGTGCATGTTCAGGAGCATGTGCTTCAAATCCTCCATTTTGTTGTTGATTGATGATCTGTTTTTCTGCGTCTTCCAACCTATAGTTTTTTTGGGTGCTACATGTGATGGGATCAAACAAATTATTTTTGTTCGTGCATGAAATCATGTGGTTGCAAAGTGTTTGTAAAAGGTTCGTATCTCATTGTTGCTTAGGCTTGCAAAGGCTATACAATGTTTTTCTGCACAAAGTCGACAATGGTTTTAGCAGGAAAAAACATTAAAATAAAATAAACAATGTTTTAAAATATTGGTTTTTGTATTTGAAGCGACAAGTTAGATTTTTTTGAAAAATGCACATATGGTGAATATTTATGTGTTGTAACTCTTTTTGCACAATTTTTCGTTAGTTTATTTTGGTTATTTGTGGCAAAATTAATATTATGACTCAAACTTTTAAAAATACGCTCTTTATGATATGTTTAGTAGCCCTAGTAATTATTTTTGAATTACACCTCTCGGTCTATGGTACCCAACCTCTAAGATATTTTAGTTCTTACACAAGTTTAGAGTACCTCTTATATTTAACAACATCCCACATTGATCAACAAGAATGCTTTCCAAGTAACTCAAGCATGACAATCAAGATCAAACTCACCAATTTATCTTATTTCAAAAAAATTTATATTTTACAAGTTTTTAACTCAATATTTTTGACAGTTTTTATCGGTCTCAAGAACTTTGCAATTATATTTTCCACATATTGAGGGTGGAGAGACCCAATATTAGGAAAATAATCTTCAATATAATCAATAATTTTAAACTAAGATCTAGGAATTTTTGAAAATAATTTGAAGGCTACTAAAGGGAGACTACAAAATTCATTCATATAGATTGTTTTCATTCGGTAGCATACAAAATTCGATTGATGCGACCCTAGAAATACTCTCTCTTAATGTTGAAATTTTTTTACCAACCCAATAAATAAATTTTCGTGATTTGTCATACTTTCGAAAGTTGTTTTTAAAAAATTTCCAAATAATTTCTATGGTTTTTTAGAGCCCCAAAAATTACCCTAGATTTAATTTTATATAACATCATAACTTTCTCAAATACCTCAAGGATTCATATGAATATAACTTTTGACATTGCCAACTTGTCAATAATACATAAATACCCTCAAACCATAACCTAATAATTACTACCGAATGCTTACTTGAAATTCATAATAATAAAAATATATATATCAAATGCAAGTTACATATTTGTTAGTACATTGGCTCTTTCCTAATTTGATTTGATATCTTATTGGTGTTATAAGGTTGGTTAAAAAAATACTCCACCTTTCTACCTTCATATCTTCTTGAGATATTACTATCTAATAAATATAAATTAATATTATGATCACATGACCATGTGGAAGTGGAAGGTATATTATTAGTTGGCATGTTTGTAAAATTAACTTAAGGAAATATTTATCTTCCTCTATGAGCAATCAAATGGGGCCTACCACCAAACACATTTAACCACAAAGCATTTTGTATGTTTTATACATTGTACCAATATATGTTAGCAAAGCATAATCTTACCTTCAATTTCTTAATTATATTCTCTTGGCCATTATGAATGTGGATAAAATATATATAACATATTACAAAGATGCCTTTATCATCTCGAAATACAAATTTACCTATTCAAATATGTAATTCTCATGCATTACTTAGTATCATAGAAAACCCGCATATTCTATGCCCAACAACACCATTAAATACTTTCACTCTATTATAGAGTTGTTGAAGATAAGTCTGTCAAAAATTTTGGTCTACTTGTGATTGGATGGTATATATTGATAGTAATGAAAAGAAAGAGAAATTTAAAAGCATATGCACCGGATTTTGGCCTTACTAAAATCATCGTCGAGAACTTTCCCTGTTATCTCTTTTGCCTAATGGTGCCCTTACAATATATTTTACACTTTATGTCATTAGTAGTAGTTTAGGTAATATAACACCCAACCTTATCTCTTATTTAACATTGTTGTAAGGGATTCAACAAGCTCCATGTGAGCCAACTTTTCTATTGCATTTAGTTTGTAAAACATGTGTTTGATGTGGCTTACGGACTAATTGGAATATATTGGGTGATTATTGAATTGAGACCAACAATATTAGAGGCTACTAATGTAGAGTTAGAATCGTTAACCTTGAGGAAGGGTCATGCAAAAAGTAAAATTGCATGCTTTAAAATATTAATCGTTAATGATTGACCTTGGGATATTTGTGGAACAAGTCAATGAAAAGATATCATTCCCTAAAAGGATATCACACTACAATCTTTTGACAGATTTGTAATGATTTTTCCATAAGTTAGGCCTCAATATTGCACATCTCAAGCATGAGAGAAATTTGGGTTACATAAAAAGGATTTAGGATCTACTTTCTAAGTCCAAAGGAGATACAAATGGAATTTAATTGTGGGTTGATGTCATATCTTGAACTACCACCTATTGTAGAGTGTATGGAAAGAAATAAACCATCTACCATTAGCATGTTCATGAAGCCTCGTACCATTATTTTATTATAATTTCATAGAAACTTGATAAATCTAAAATTCAGAAATAAACTCTAAAATTGAGGAAGCTTATAAATCTAGGAGAGTTCAACTCAGAGATGGAATGCATTGGTTGAAAGTGGATGAAGGGTTACCAAATAATTATTTTGCCTTCTATGTTCTTAACAAGTTGTAGATATAATTAAAGTTTGCAAAGATATGAAATTTTAGGTTAACCAAACTTCCTAACATCATTTAAGATTTTGTTCATCATTATCATTGAAAATTTTCTATCGACGTTTATTTTTCTTCTTCTTCTTCTTCATAAGGAACTTCCTTCAATTCCTTCAATCTATCTTGTACTATATTTCTGAATCCTAAAGAGTTATTTTTGATAGAACTTTTGTTTGAACGATTTCTAAAAAGTGGACATGCAAGTGATTATTAATAAATCTATTAGATTTGATTGTTTCCCTTGTGTATTTTACTAAACTCTTTGGTATATGGTTATATTGGACCTTCATAAATCCTAATTTTAAGTTTTTCACATAAACTCTTTGGTATCTATTATCAATCAAGATAATATTCACTCAAAAGGCTAGAGATCTAAAACTCATTACTAAATAGAAACCTATCATTCTCTTGAATGTTCCCTTTGATAATTTAAGTACTGAGACTTTCACACTATCAAATTAATACATCTTCTTTTACTTTAGTTCATTGTATGGAAGGTATTTATACAATATTTCATTCCTATAAAATGAGAGAGATTGAATATCTTCTTCAACCACTCAGACTATTAAAAATGAGTTGCTTTAATAAACTAACTCATAGTTATATAATTGTTCACTCAATTTTGACATTATGTTTAATTTTATAATGAATTTGAACACAATTTTGACACTTACAATGACCTTGATGAAGTTGATGTGACAATGAAGCTTTAATAATGCCACTTAAGTATTAGCTAGTAGCCACTACCCCATTAGAAAAAAAAATCCTGAAAAGATATTGTACTTAATGATGAATTTTTTTGTTCATTGTGGAAAAAAAAACAAACAAATAAGAAATTCATGTCCATATCTTGATTTGATGTCAATAATGGTTTAATTTGACTCTCCATTTTGAAAGCACATGAAAAAATATTTAAATAAAATGCATCAGCAATGGCATTCTCAGTATGATGGTGATTTGCGATCATACATGAGCTCCACCTTAAGCCGCTAGCTACCCTTCACTTATAATGCACCCGATCAACCCTAGTCAATGCATGATGACCACCCATTACGTAATAAAACAATCATGATAGATTAACCGTTGTTGACTGGGTGCATTATGAGTGAAGGGTAGCCTCCTCCCCACCTTCGGGGTTTTTTCACCATTATAAAATATTCTTTTACATGTGCAAATTTGTAATATGTTTTTAATTGATCACACTCGCACCTTTTCATATGCTTTTGGAAAGGTGTGTTTTTAATCAATAACAAAAAATTATCCTTTCCTTTTGAGTCTGACACACTTCAAACTTAATGACATGTTAATAAAATAATTTCATTCTCTTTTAAATTTCATCGAAATTTTTGTAGTGAGAGAAAGAAACATCAAAAGGCTAAACATAGGAGAAGCTCAGTCTCTTTCACGGTTTTTCATTTAGCAAGGTAGGTGCAAATTTTGGTAGACTGTAAAGAAGTGAACATAGAGAAAGGTAAGAGAGGATGAATAATCTAATTATGAAAGGGGTAAAAGAGTATTTTAAAAATGAAAACACACTCGTTTTGATAAGTGAATTTTTAAGACAAACTAAAATGGCAAGGGTCAATCATGCAAGCAAGGAGAATTGGAAAGGTAGATGAAGAAAGGTCTAGACCTATGAAAGTTGTCATGAGGATATTAGAAGACAAATATCACTTTTTGTGTAAGAAGGGACTCTTGAGGGGGTCGAATTTCTTTTTAGATGACGATTTAACTTCAATAAAATTGGAGCATCAAAGGAAAGAGTTAAATAAAGTAAGAGCAACAAGAGACTAAGGTAAAAGAGCATGGTTGTACAATGGAAAAATTGTTATTAGCAAGATAATGTCACAGTATTCTTCAGAACTGGATGAAAATAGGAGAACAATGAAATTGATGTCAACGAGGAATGATGTAGGCTAATTGTGGATGCAAAGTTGTGAGAATCATTCTTCAAGTTCTCAATACCAAAATAAATAGGAATCAAGGCCCTCCCAAGTATTGTTAAAAATTGGATGTTGGAATTGAAGAGGTTAATCTTTGAGAAGGGGACCTGGGTTAGAGCATGTAATAAGAAGAGAAAGATGTAATTTTTCTCACGAAACTCATGACCATGATGGTAACAAGAATCCTTCTTTCGAAGGTTATAAGAATTTTACATTCTCGAAGGAGGTAGCTAGCAATGGGAAAGGTTTAGGAGGTATAATGGTTTTAGTTAGAGAAGTGGAGGGTAGAAAGATTCAACAGGTAAGAGAGGATACAAGCAAACAATTCATATGGTTTATAATATTAGAAAAAAGCAGTAACATTAGAATATTAGCTTGTTACTTTGCACCTCATGTCTCAAAAACATACAAAAAGGTGGGCTATATGGGAGAGATACTTATGCATCCCTAAAGAAAGATATATCATAGTTTTCACGAGGGGAAGTTCTTCTTTTAGGTGACTTCAATGCGAGGACTACAAATGAGAAAAATAACACATGGAGTAGTAAGGAGAACGATAATCCACTATGGCTCATGGAAGACAATAATTAGCAAAGTGGGAAATATGGTTGGAAGAAAATTGGGACATTAATCATTTTGGCGAAGAATTATTAACTCTTTGTGTCATGTTTGATTTGATTATTTACAATGGTATGGAAAGATGACAGAAACCTAGAAATTTTACTTGTAAAACCTACAATGGGGCCAATGTTATTGATTATGTACTTTTCTCACAAAGTTTTATTGAAAGGATAAAATCAGTGGAGATTGATAATTCTATCAGGGACCTAAAGTCAGATCATAATCTAATTTCTATAGTGGTAGATTGATCGAGCAAGAATCAGCTCACAAGGAAAGAATAATCCCGACATCTTCCAAAAAAAGAAGGATTCTTGTAACACAAGAAATTTTTGATATCTTGAAAGTGGCATTGAGTCAATTAATGCAAGAGGGGAAAGTAAGAACACAAGGCCATAAAAGTTACGTGTTAACACATTAAATTAAGAAGACCCTTACAAGTTGTAAAAGAACAAAAATAAGAAGCAAAAAAATTTATTTTCCGATAAATAGATGGTTTAATGAGGAATGTAAAGTGGAAAGGTGAGCTATTAAAGAAATAGGAAAAGAGAAGTCAAACACAAAGTTGTACAAATAGATCATAAAGAAAAAAAAATGAGTTCAAGACCTTAAGGAGAGGAAGAGCTCATACCCTTAGGGAAACATAACCCAAAATTATTTTGGAAGGATATTGATCAAAGAAACACCATATATATGACAACAATATCACAACCAATCAGTGGTTTGAGTTTGCAAAAAAAAATTATAAGCAAGATCCGTGAAGTTGAAGGCCCCCTTTGGTCAACACGAAAACAAAGATTTTTACTATGCAAGAAGTTGAAGAGGGAATTATGAAATTGGGGGTTGAAAAATCCAAAGACTTGGATGAGTTTCAGGAAGAATATTTAAAATGGGGGAAATAATTTCTCACTCCTCACATTGCCGGTATATTCAACAACATCATTCAATAGGGTTTTCCTAGAGATTGGACCACTAGCCTTGCGATACCTCTTATTAAGAGTGGAGATGTTAAAAGTAATTTTAATTATAGAACCATCATGATTAACCCATTATTTGCAAATTTGTTTAGTAGCATGGTGGAATGCAAAATCAACAAGTGGGTAGAAGAAAAAGGTAAGAGACCAAAAGGGAAAGTAGGGTTCAAACCTAAGTATTCAATAATAGATCATGGTATCACTTTGAGGCACATCTTTGAGTTTTTTTGGAATGATAAATAGGAAGCTTATTTCTATTTTGTTGACTTCAAGAAGGATTTTGACACAATTCCTACATACAAGCTATGGGATAGAATGAAGGATCTTGGTATTCTAGTGCATCACGAGAAATTGTTTATAGACTTTATGAAAAGGTACAAGTCAAAATTAGAACCCAAACTGGTATCTTTGAAAGTTACACAAGTTATATTGGGGTTAAAAAAGGATTCCCATTATCACCTACTTTATTTGGCCTATATATTGACAAACTTGAGGAATGGTTCAATATGAAAATTGAAGATGATGTTTGCCTAAGATAGTATGTTGTAAGGCTTCTCCTTTATGTCGATGATCTTATCTTGATTTCTAGGTCAGATCAAGGCCTTCAAAAACATTTATGTATGCTTGAACACTTTTGTTAAGAATTGGGGATGCAAGTTAACACTAGTAAGACAAAGATTATAAACTTCTCCAATAGAAAGAAAAGAAATCAGATGATTTCTATTTTTATGGAATAATTTTAGAGGAAGTAATAGAGTATACATATCTTAGGTTTGAATTTAATAACAAGTTCAGTTGGGAGATTTGTAGTAAAAAGATAACTTTAGGGGGTTGGAGAGACTTTTATGCTTTCAAAAACAAATGCAGAGAGGTGGAATTATGGGATTGGAAAACTATGTAGAATTTTTGGGCTTTTAGTAACTCCGGTGGTGCTTTATGTATGTGATGTTTGGGCTAGCAACATTTCAAACTCAAGGTGGAAAAAATTTGAGAGGATTCAAAAAAACATATGAAATTCTTCTAGCTGAAATGGGGTTATACCTCTAGAATCTATTTTTATGGTTCGTCTCATAACATATTTAAAAAGGATTGAAAAAATGGAAGGTAGTAGATGGCCTAAGGTTTTCCTCCATGAATTTATTGAGAAAGAAAGAATTCATGGATGAATCAAAAGAAAAATGAATTTAAAAATGTAACATTTACTTGAATGCATGTCGTAATTTAATAGCCAAGAGATAAAAAAAATTGTTAACGATAAATTCCACCAAGTTATGTGGGAAAATCCATGAAAGAGAAAAAGAGATATTATCTAGAGGGATTTAACTCTACATGTGATCATCAACAAAAGGCTTTTATTGTGGCTATCATCCCGTGGAAAGAAAAAATCTTCATAGCTCAATTAAGAACTAATTCACATCATCTTCGATGTGAAACAAGAAGATGGAAAAGACCTAAAGAGGCATGGGAAGAGAGAATATGTGTCTTTTGCACGTATGGTGTAGTGGAGTTAGAGAAACATTTCATGTTGGAGTGTAATGCTTATAATGACATTAGGGCCAAGTTTTCTAGCATGGTTGCCACTACATCCTGTCAAGATATTTTTAGTGAGAATATGGTGTAAAAAAGGGGAGATGATTATCGACTCACGAATAGGATATTTTAATGCAAGAAATATATTTAGCAATATTTTTTGTCCCATAGCCTATTTTGATAGCCTCATGGGCATTATAATATTCTTCTTCTTCTTGTTCTATATAAAATTTTCATTACTACAAATGTGTAGGACTTTCTGTAAGAGTGAACAAAGCCATTTCGACACTTGTAGGCAATATACATGGATAAAAATTAATATGTTGTACAATGCATTGATTGAATAGATCAATAGCTTCAAATAATATGACTGTCATTCCTCAACATAATTTTGTGGAGGTGTTATCCTTTGAAGAAGCCCTTGTTGGAAAGTGTCAAATTCCGACGGGTTTTTTCGTTGGCTAATTTTTCCGGCTAGTGTTCATCATTAAATTTGTGTACTTTATGATTTGTGCATGCTTTAGTTGGTTTTATGTGGCTGGGCATTGACCTGTCCCTTTCAAATGTTATTGATCCCCATATTTTTTGTATACCATGTGTTCAAGAAAATGTATATTAAAGTCTGCATAAACGATTCCTCGTGTGCCTTTTTCAATATTTTTTTGACGGAAATGTCTCTTTTTCAACCAACACATTTTTAGTATTTTTTAAATTCATATCTCAGAATCGTAGAAAAAAAAAAGATAAGACAAAATAATTGTTAATCCATCAGTACATGTAGTAATTATATAACTATGTTCATCCATGTACAAGATTGATTCTATGAGTGTTTAGTTTTAAAATAAATTCCATGTTCCTCGATATTTGTTTGATTGGCTGAGAGATAATAATTTTGTAGTAGAATATGGCTACAAATGTCTGTGTAAGTTTGCAGACCAAATACATAACAATAAGTTTTCAAAATTGTTAAGATTTCAGAATTTTGGAGACCTCATATGAACAGTACTCAATTATGATGATGATGATGACTATTAAGAACCCTTGGTCTTGCTAAATAGTAGAAAAAAATATACGTAAAAATGATCATTACCATCTTTAATCCTATAGGACTTATCAAAGTATATTTATCACTTGTAGAAGGTTGATTCTATGAGACTTTAACATTAAATTTATATTCCAAGTTGCTCGAGCTCTGTTTGATTTGCTTGATTTAAGATGTAAGTAGCTTGTGACTACAAATATTATCTTTTGCAAGGAAATATTCTCATTTAATCTTATATGGTTTAAAATTGTATTTTTGTTGAGGTAGACGTATGCACTATTTTGTTTTGACTGATACTATTTTCCTGCAGTCATATGTCCATCCTTTATTACCGCATGTCTCATCTAAAAAGTAGGGTTCATTTTAAGAGACCTCTTGGAAATCGGAGGTGGAGAATACCTGGCGAATATCCCTGGAACCGGTTTCGCGGGAAGGCGAATTTTTTGGGGGTTGTATGAAAAAATTTTGTCGATTGTCAAGTGCTGCAACAGAAGGCTGCAGACGCGCGACGGGAGATTTTGCTGTCACGTGTCAAAAAAATGCATTGACGCACATCAATAGACCTCAATGACGTGCGTCATTACACTTGTTGACGCACGCCATCGAGGTCCGCTGACGCGCTGCGCCAATGCATTTTTTTCGCGCGCGTCTGCAGACCTCCGACCTCGGTTTCTCATCAAAAATCTCCATGTCATGCATCTACTATGCGTCCAATATCTCGTTGTACCTCCTTGTCACGCGTCAACTATCCGTCAAGGTCATGCGTCAACAAATAACCCTCATTGATGCACGTCAACAGACCTCTTTGACGCGCGTCAACAAGGTTGTTGACGCGCATCAATGAGGTATGTTGACATGCATCAATGAGGTCTGTTGACACGCAATGCGGCAAATATCCCTGTCGTGCGCCTCGCATCCTCTCGCCCTCTTCTTGCTCATCGAAAAATATCCATGTCACTCGTCAACAAACTCTTTGTCATGCATCTACTATGCGTCAATATCTATAGTATCTCCTTGTCTCTGCAAACCCTCCTTGTCACGAGTCAATAACTTACCCCCTTGTCGCGCATCTATAATACGGGATATATCATATCGTTGAAAAATGTGAAGTAGAAGTGTTCTACTGGCGAATAATCTAGGTTTATATAGGGGATATTTTTCAAGGGTAGGCGGCCGACCCCTAAAAAAATTAAAGTGTAATTTTTAGTAACAGATCACCGACTCGTGCAAAAATTCACCTTTTCAAAATTTTAAAAATGGAATATTCGCCATATTACGAATATTCACCACTAAAATTTTCCCGCTAAAAAGTGGTGGTAAAGTAAAATTTGATTTGCCCTTACCGACTCCCCGATTAGGAATGCATTTAATGTTAACCACCGCAACAATGCTCATAATAACTATTTAAAAATATATCTCCCCTATAAATACTTTGTTGTATATGCATTCTATCCTAAACAAACATCTCATTAAACCTTCTCTCGTGTTACTCACCCAAGCTCATCTACTTGCATGGTATGAAACCACTTTGTCATGTTTATTTGTTTTCAATACAGCATTATGCCTACCATATTTAGTAGTTGCATTTTATGCGTATAATACTATGTTATCTGATGGTTTTTCTTGATGTTGTTTTCATGGTTAGGTTTCTCTTTGACCATGGGGATTCATGATTGTTTATATCTTCACAAAAGACAAGTGTTCTCAAGCTTCAGGTATGCCCATCTTACCTAAAAATTTATTGTGAGAAGAATGATGATATGTATTATTTGATTCATGTATTCATTGATAATTGAAACTTCATTCTTTCCAACTTGCAGGATTGTTGATGGCCTTACTTGATTTATCTATTGGGTGTTGTATTTGAAATTGTATTTTTTCCTCATTTTGGAGCATTGCTAGTCTTATTTGATTTATATGTTGGTTGTGGTTGGAATGTTGAAAAATTTGGACAAATTAGGATCAAAACATGTAGTTGTTTTCTCTACCAGAGAGATACTTGTTCACCACCCTCAATCACAACTCAAGTGAGGTTCTAGCCAAACACTAACAATGACTATGGTGCCTTGTTGAAAATATTGGACAGTCTAAGATTCAAATCCAGGACCGACTCCCAGTTGGCAAGTTACTTGCCATTTCATTAGATTTTTATAATTTTTTAGAAGTGTGGATTTAAATCCCTATTACCACCCTCATGCCACTAGCCACATGTTAACACCATTTTTGATTGCAAATTTTTTTATTCCTCTTACCATGATGCATTGTGCTTCGTGCAACTTCTACATACTTTCTCTCAATCAATTCTATGCATACCACTTCCGATTTTCTAATGCTTCACCATCACCTTAATTTATGCAAAATATGGGCATGTCTCCAACACCAATCACCACGACATTTTCCTAATGCCTTACAAGTCATGCAAACTATTTAATTTTCCATACCTTGCAATTTCAAGGCATAATGTGGTAAACTGTCATCATGTGTGGTTGTGTAGAGCCAAGAAGTGGAAATCAAGGTTGTATCCCGTGTTCTTCTTGCCAAGGTGATTTTCTTAGTATGAATGATTATTATCATTTCTTTCCTTTTGTTATAGCAGATAAATCAATAATGTATCAAGTTGAACCAGGTAATAGAATCACCTAAGAAAACCAGTAAATAGATTGTGCAAAACATCAAAATGTTAGCAAATGACTAAATAGATCATGAAAGAAAATATAGAAACAAATAATAGTCAACCAATCGAGCTCGTTGGGTGCCTCTACAATTCTTTCAAGCAAATCCATGTTCAAGTCTTTCTGGTACAATTCTTCGATTGCCTTTATCTTTAACAATTTATTGTGTTTTCCGTGTTTAGGTTTTTAAAATAAATTCTCTGAGCTTTGATTTGTTTGATTAACTTGATTAAAAATATGTGGACCAGGGACATTATCAGATAGTATATGGCCTAGATTTTTTTGCATGGAGAATAGGTCACCAGTTGTGATTGACATCAACAAAATAATGAAGCACTTGCACTCAAGCACTTATATTAGTAAAACTTCTTTGCATCTATTTAATCAGAAATTTAAGTTAAAACAATGTTTCATTTTCCTCAAGTCTTTTGCAGTATTACTTTTATGCAGAAGTGTGCAACTCCACATTCTTTCTTTTACCACAACCACCTTACCTCTTACCTTATCACATTAGTCTTCAATCCACCTACCCTTTCTCTCAATTGCTTAACAAGTGCAAATCCTCTAGTCATGTGTGTAATGTGCGTTCCTTTACTTGGTGTGACAATGCGAGTTTTTTTAATGGAGTTGGCTTAATCTACATGCCAACATCCCCATATAACAAAGATGTGTTGCATCCATCTAATACTTTGTAACGTGCCTTAGCACCAAATCGCCAAGAGATGGAGGTGAAATAATCGATGAAGTACTCATCCTAAAGGTTTTCATTTGGTATAAATTCCTTTGATAAAATTACAATCGGTACATGGTGATAATTCTAAGGAGGTGGGTTTCAAGGTTGATATGCCTATAGAGGAAATACCTGCTGAGTCAACAGAGCTTGTTGGTGCATAACTATAGGCTGCAAGAATCATTTTTTATTTTTGTCAGGAGTTGTATTCAGATCCTACAATTTAGTTGTATTTAAGTCAGTTACTGCTCTTTGGTTTATCATTTCCCTATATCTTATAAAAATACCAATTGAAATTCTAGGATTTTGAGTATACACACTCAAAGTTGGCTTTTATCACGTCTAAATTTGTTGATATTTTTAGGTACTATGGCCACTCCAAATGGAAGCCCGACCATTATCACAATATCCAATGATACCTCTAGTGTCATTATCAAGAGCCCACCTAGCAATCTAGTAGCTTCAAATGGGTCCCCTCATTCATATGCAACCTAGGCATCCACCGAACAGAGCTCAATACATAGTGTCCAACCACCACTTGCAACTTCTATGCATTCTTTGGCTACTTTTGTTGCAACTACATGCTCAACCATTTCTGATAGGATATTAGAGTCTCTAATCCCATCAGTGATGGTTATCGATAGTGATTTAACCACTATGTTAGACATGATGCACAAGGTAGATGACACATACCTTCACCTTGAAGCCTTGTACACTTTCCTTCGTGCGTTAGGATATGACCAATACTACTCTAGTGGCAATGAGCAATACATTAGAGACACATTCAATGCTTACCTTACATCCCTATAATTTTATCACCTACCTCACCCCTACTACAACTTTGCAATGCTCATACATATGCCAACCTCTTTTTGTTAACCCACAGATACCTCTTTTTGAAGGACTGACTGAAATCCTATGTTTACATAAATATGTTGTACTTGTTGCTCCATTTTATAACCCCTATAGATGTTTTGTAAAGTTCCTTTCATGAAATATACATTGTATTTTCCATACATATGTTTCCTACTTTACTTTGAATGAGCATGAAAAATTCAGTGTTATACGAACACCTTCCACATTGTACATATGTTTACATGCTTATGTCCTAAAAAACAACACTATATGAGGACATTCAATTGGTTAACACTGCCCCCTTTTGTGAGGGTATGGATTGTTTTTTACTTTCCTATGGCATTTCTCCCACCATGATTACGTACCCCACACTACCCCTACTCTTAAACATACAACACACACCATATGTATTATTGTTGTAGTTATATAAAATGCATTTTCCTACTCTAGGTTATTTACTATTCTTTGTTGAATGTTTGTATTGTAAATTATCCTTATCTATGTAATGCACCACACTGCTTTTTTGTTTAGTGCATAACCCCTCATATCCTTAGAATACAAAGCTCACAACATGTAAGAGTACAATAAATTGTAGTATGCTTAATTTATCACAAGTATGCCAAAAAAATACGTTATGTTAACTCGTTTGCTAATTCATTTACGTTGTATTTTATTATTTAGGAACCAACACCATCAGAGGCTCCACCGCCCGATGTTGTGCCTCCCTAACTAGCCATAAACATGCCAACATCCTACATTGATACTTTGGCACCAACTTCTCATGAAGGACACCCTACAGAATGCATGTAACTCACGCCAATAAAGTCACTAAATCCTTACCAAATCCTTTGGTCTATTGAAGGCAGGGTCATCAAAAAGGCTACCTAAACAAATATAGCATGGAAAATGCACAGGAAAGTATTTAGCTTTGACATCATCGAAAAAAGTAGTGCAGATATAGTGGTGAATTCTTTTCACCAAGCTGCATATTTTTACTACAACCAAATACAACTAGGAAAAACATACACAATCAAAGGAGACACCTTACGGACTGCAAAAAGATTACAATGATTCCACAACTCCTTGGGACATCATCCTAGACTTGGAATCCTTTATAAAGCTCAGTACAAATCAGTCCGTGGACATTCCTCAATATATTTTCCGTTTCAAAACAATAGCAGAAATCAACTCCTTTCCCACCAAATCCACCATTGACCTCCTTGTTATTGCACTATCCATTACACCCCTCCACTATAAGGAAAAGTGATAGTACTTTCAACCACAAATGCATGGTTCTACTTAGTGATAACTCGACACTATGTATTGAGGCAACGTTATGGGGTGCTTTTAGTGACAATGAGGGAAAACTTCTAAGTGAATTGTGTGCTTCAAGACACTAGTAAGACCAGTTCTTACAATTAAGAGAGAAAAAATTACATCTTTCAAAGGAACAACTATTATTACTGAGTCACATTACCCTCTAATTTGCACAAGTGTGTATGCTTGAGCTAACGTTGTGACTAGGCAACATGGGTACTATCTCCAAGTTGTGGGACTTGCTACTTGAGATAGACCTCTAGAGAAATTTGGTTCTTCTTCCTACTCCTAATGCAACCTAACTCTACTGAAATGAAGCTGATGATTACCTCTATCCTACAATTTCCAAGGGACTAGGGAGAGAGGAAAAATATGAAAATGAAGGAAATTACACTATAGAGGTTATGCACCAAAAGAAGGGTATGAGAATAGTTTTTAATGTGTGGAAATGGAATTAAGATGTAGATTAGAGAGGGTGATGAAAATTCTCCACAATTTAATGACATCATTCATAATGACATTTCCATGTGTGAACAATTGTAATGAATCCTTCCAATAGCATAAAGTAGGCACAATACACTTGCAAGTGAATAAAGATGTAAGAAGAATGCAATAAACAGCATAGGGAAGAGAATATCCACAAATTTGCATCTACTGCTTCATTGACATGCAAAATTCATTTACAAAGTAAGAGAAAGGCCTAGATCAATATGCAAGAATTCCAATAGAAATGCATGCAGTTCATTGGCTTCAAAAAAAAGAAATTACGAGTTTTGCTACTCTAAACCATCCTCCCTTTACAATGAGCCCAACACTCTAATTTATAGAATTCGAGAGGAGAGAGAGAGGGAGGGATGAAAATACCAAAATCTAAATTCCAACCACTTTCAAGCTGCAATAAATGACATGTAATGATGGTATGTTTCTTGCAAAAGGCTCCTCGTGTTTCCCTTTACTTGCAATAGTGAAATAATGATTTCGCATGCTCATTAATTACACTCACGACCACTAATAAAATAATTGTTATAAACTTGGCCACGTTTTCAGAAACATCACCATCAATTCTTCACCAAATTCTAGATTTCTTAATCTTTATGCATCGGGCTTGGAACATTAATTCCAATGGTATAAATTTTGTGTGATTTCGTTGCAAAATGAAAAACTTATGGCATTTTGAGTGTGAGCAGCTATTTTGTTTTTGCGGGGATTTCTTGCATTTTATGGGAATGAGTATTTAATTTTTTTGGAGTTGGAGATGTTTGTTTTCTTTTCACACATCTACCCTCATTAAAAATAATAAATCCAATTTTTTTTGGTGAAGAGGATGTCATTCCCTTTCCGAAAAGTCTAATTTTGTGAAAATCGAGTTTTGGGGCAAAAGCTATGTACATTTGAACATGAGGGTGCCATCTTCGCTATAAATGCCGTGTAGTTGGCTTTTTTAATCATTTCAACCTTTTCAAGTCCATGTGTCTCAACCGTTTGTTTGGGAAATTTTTCTCCTCCATCTCCGCACTTCGGTGGTTGCAATTATTTTGGTTTTTTCATCTGTTTGTGTGTACTTTCATTCCAATTGGCTCCTTCGTTGATCGACGACTTCGGCGATGTGGGGAAAGGGTGGCCCAACCGAACCTATGTGGCACGGGACATCGGGAGCTGACTTAGCTGTAATACACTACCTCCTTTGCAAATCAAACCCGAACTAGGTATGATGAACCTCGGTACAATCCCCATTGGTTCCATCCGCAGCTCCCATACTCAATTTGCACTAAAATCAGTCCTTCACTTATTTTTTAAAAAAATTCAAATTTTTCACTAGCTCTTGGGATTTTTCTTTAGATAGGGAAGTTAGAGAAAATCCAAGGGATCCCTCAAAACTGATTTTGGGCCTCAAACCATTTATGCTTTCTCAAACCTAAAGAAATTGTGCAAGTTATCAAAATTACTTGGGGGTGAATTTTGGATAACAACAACATTAGCCACGTGCCCTAATACACAAATCTTCATTGATCCTAATATAGCCGAGGGTCACGTAATTCCTACATGGTTTATTTCACTTCACTCAACACACGCATACCCATTAGTGAGTATTGACAAAATTGACGAAACAAATATCACAGCATAAAATCCTCCTCTCAACTAGGTAAAGCAATCACCTTCTCCACTATGGAGAAAATTATACACATGAATATTTCCTCATTTAGCTATCTAGCTTGCACATCAATTGTTAACAATAACCAATGCAAGAAAAAACTTGAGCTAACTGCAAACTCCTCTTGGTATTGCCAAAAATGCAAGCATGGTGTCTCTAATTGTGACTACAAATATGCATTACACTTCATCATTGAGGACGCTACAACAACAACATGGCTTACTTGATTTTGATGAAGTTGATACATCGATAATGGGTATATCAGCACAAGAGCTTCAACTTCTTACACCAACACCCGACATGTTTTGGCCTATTGTTAAGCCAATTCTATTCCACCGCTACATGTTCAAAATATCCACGAAGCTAGAGGTCTACAACTCACAAGAGAAAGCCCAGTGCACTATTGTTGCTGCAGTTAAGGACGTGACCTTTAACATGCATGAATCCCCATTAGATGCATTCCTTGCATCCCCATAACTATGTATTCATGAAAAAATCCTACACTACCTCACAATAAATTCACCCCATTATAGTCTCTCTATTTACCCAAAGAAGACATACTATACTTTACACACACAATGTTAGGTATTTTCCAATATATATTTACCATATCACCTGCTCCACATATAGGTGTTTGCATTCGCAAGTTTGGTTCCATTTGTTACACACACATTTTTGGTCTCGCATGTTTTAAACGTAAAAAAAAGTCACTCTTTTATAGGAATGCAAACTCTATCAAAATTATTAAACATCAATATGTGGTTTTGATATACAATGTTGCACGTCATGTGAAACAAACAAAAGTACTTATACTTTTTGCATACATTAACTTTCTTCTATACCTAATTACAGTTTCCACTTTTCCTCATTCTATGTAGGCCTAACACGTATCAAAAAAAAATGCAAAGGCTCGGCTGAAATACGCAAGAAAAAAAAATAAATGAACATCGTTGTCATATAGCTTGCACCAAATGACAAAATATGAACACACGGGCACAAACCTATGTAACCACCCATGTCAACCTTCTTGAAGAACATACTCCAGATCAACATTCACTTCAAGCTACACAACACCAATTCCATCAAATATTAGATCACCTCCCACCTCCAAGCACGTGTTCATGTGTAAAGAATTATATATTAGGATACATACAAGGGTTTACAAAGGTGGCAATAATCTGTCATAGATGAATTGCTAAAAATATGATCACCGCTTCTCAAATTGGAATAACATGGTTCGAGGCCAGCAAACTAAAGTTCTATCCTCGGTTACACAATTTGAGGAAATGTTGATAGCAAGGGTCAACCCAATATTGCAGGTGACTCATGTTATAGATGGTCAATACAAATACGGAGTCCACACCATATGCTTGCCCCAAGATGGCTCATCAATAACTAGACACTTGCCTCGGTGCATCGTAGACTTGGACATCTTAATTATCAAAAGAATTGGAGCAACACATAAAGCTTACAAATGTTTTGTAAGTAGATCTTGTGTTTTAGTGCATTACAATTCAAAATAGCTCATGAACCTTACGACAAGGATGTTGTCCTAGACAATAAATACAAGTGTATTCCCTACCACCTCATAGTACAAATATATCTACTTCTCTACCACACATTAATTCAACTATCCCGAGAAAATGCTAAAACGGAATCGAAGTAGACCTTCTCCCGGTGTTCCCACCACATACCCATGAGCAAAAAAATCATCTTTTGTGTCCTCCCTCCCTCCAAACAACACAAAATTTGACCAAATAACAAATTTTATTCAAGGAAAGAACCAAACTCCACTACAACAATTGAGTGGCCACACATTGGTTCATCTGCGATCAACAAATATAACACCGAGGGTTTTCTCTATATGGATTTTCCAACATTGTTCCCTACATGGATTGCATTGTTCCACCAAGCATGTGTCAAAAGGGTTCACATGCATGAATACACATTGCACCTAATACATTACCATGATAACATATTTGGAAGCCATCCACACTTTCGCTACTTCATTCTCAACATTATGTTGTACCATAGAATCCATGCAAAGCATCTATTATTTTCATAGACCTCACACGCAATGGGAATACACTACCACTTGTTTCTCCACCTACCCCATTAGATGCTCTCCCACTATCATAAAAACAACACCTTGCATACTCAAGTTTACTTGTCCATGCAACTCAACAAGGGAAACACCTAGCATCAAGATGACCATTCATGGAACCGTTGATACAGGAAAATCATACCTCATACAATGCATAAAAAATGGGCTTCAAAATATCACAGGAAAAATTAAATCTTCCATTCTTGTACTAGCCCTAACAGGTATTGTTGCATTCAACATAAAATCATCTACTATACATTCTGCCCTCTGAATACCCATTTTTGACATGAAACCTCTTGAAGGCCAAGCCTTAGCAATATTCCAGGGTTCACTTTAAGAGACCTCTTAGAAATTAGAGGTGGAAAATACCTAGTGAATATCCCCGGAACCGGTTTCACTGAAAGGAAATTTTTTTGGGGTTTGTGTGCAAATTTTTCACCTAAAAGAAGCTTTCATTTTCAATTCGTGTCACAGAAAGGCTATAGATACGCGACAAGATATTTTTTTTCACATGACAACAAATCTTCTATCACACTTCTAAAGCCTTCGTCCTCCTGTCGCGTTTCAACAAACTCTCCTTGTTGCGCATCCGCAACCTCTTCCCTCCCGTCGCACGGACCAACAAACTTTCCTTGTCACACATCGTAACCTCCTCCCTCATGTCATGAGTTAACAAACTTTCTTGCCACGCATCAACAAAATCTCCTTGTCACACGTCAACAAATTCTTTGTCACGCATCTACAGCCTCCACCCTCCTGTCGTGCATCAAAAAAATTCCCTTGTCATGCGTCAATAAACTCTCCTTGTCACACATCACTAGAACTTTCTTGTCGTGCATTTGAGAACAATACTTACACCGACTAAAAAATTTGATGAATATCTATAAAACTACACTTTGTGTATTGGCCTCTGTTGCTTCAAAGTTTACTGTACTTGATAATAGATATGCCTCAAGTGGTATGAGTGAGCTAGTAGTGTTCTACCCGGTGAATAATATAGGATTATATAGGGGATAATTTCAAGGGTAGGCAAAGCCGACCCCTAAAAAAATTAATCTTTAGGCGAACAAGTCACTCATCTGCACCAGAAAATTCACCTTTTCAAAATTTTCAAAAATGGAATATTCACCATTTTACGAATATTCACAAATAAAAAAACCCCGCAATATTCCAAGAGCATAGGAGTGTCATACAATACATACTCATAGATGAAATGAGCTTTATAGGTCCTACAATGTTAAACAACATCAACAACAAACTTTGTGAGGCATTCACCCAAAAAAATAACCATGCATTCGGAAACGGTTCAATGATTTTGGTGGGTGACTTAGGCCAGCTCCCTCCTGTCAACGATGTACCATTATATGTAGGAAACAAAATACGTAGCTCCCTTTGGCATGATTTTGATACAGTAATCACCTTGGACATAAACTTTAGGCAACAAGGATTGAACCCAACACAAGTTGAATTCAAAGAAATGTTGACCAACATCGAAATGCAAAAGCAATAATTAAGGATTGGTCTCTTCTCATGTCACGTACAAAGTTGTTCATGTCTACCTCGAGAAATCCAGCTTCACAAATGAGAAGAACCTATCTACAACAAAGGACCTAGCATGAAAACACAATAAACAAAAACTAAAATCCTTACACTTTCTAATTGCAAGGAGCATTGCAAAACAAAGGAAACATAACTCGATTCAAACATCAATGACACTCAACTAGAGCTAATAGTGTTCCTATGTCTTGGATGTGTGGTCATATTGACATCTAACTTGTGGGTTAGCTAAGGATTGGTTAATGGTGCACTAGGGTAAGTGATTGATGTGGTGTATAATCCATAATTGTACACACCCGACTTTGCATCCTTTGTTGTTGTCAACTTCGGACACTACCAAGGGCCCCCATGGGACATACTCAACCCAATGCACTTGCCCCTACCTATTTTCGCAGCTGCAATCATCTCAAAATTCCACTAAAAATGTCTTGGGGCCTCACCATCCACAAATCACAAGGCCTAACTCTTGACAAGGCCAAAGTAGACATCAAAAATTTTGATCGTCAAGGACCGACATTCACGGGAATGTCGTGGAGTGCACGCCATCAAATATCTATAGATCTTACCATCTTTTACATTTGAATGCTAGACATGAATGAGGTATACAAAGAATGCAAAAGCACGTAAGGAAGAGGAGCAAAGAATATGTAACACACAACCGCCACTTGACGTACAATGCATGTGCACCCTAATACCTAAATCATACTCACGGAGTGTGTCAGATCTTGCTTCCAAACTACATACATAAGTAAAGTGTTCCACATATATATATATATATATATATATATATATATATATATATATATACAAAACCCAATTATAATACAATACAAATAAAATTCACCTTTAATTTGCATCCAAACCATATTGTACACACAAAATTCAAGCCCTCTTCGGTGTAACTTGCAACTCATTTACAATTGCTAGTTGTTCCAAAACTTGTAGGACGCAACCATCTTATTCTACACAATAGTCCAAGGCCACCATAAACTTCAAAGTACATGAGTTGAAAAAATCATATTTTCACCGTCAAGCTAACTTGGAACATGTTTTATGTACCTTTGAAGCGTATTATTTTCTTGTCTTCTGAAATCTCGACTAGGAGCACATGGTAGATTGCTTCCACACCACACATTCATGTGAGATATGATAATTTGTGGTCTATGAAGTGGAAATTCAAGAAATTTTTGTGGGTTGAGCCAGTAACCAGTTTGCATTAAATTCATATTTCACCAAAGCTCAGTGTGGTTGAGTCGGCCATGCTCATGAATTGTAATTTTTGTTGGAAACCCGACGCTAAATATGAAATAAAGGGATTCTTCTCTGAGAACACTTGTACCATTTACACAAACAACCCCCACATGCCCGTAAGCTATAAAATTTACTTGGAAAGATATATTTATTATGATTTATACTGACTGTTGTATGAAGTGAGTTTGATCGATGAATGATATGGTGATCTGTTATTTTATTTTGTTTGAAGTGGGTTTGATTATGAATCGATTCAGTCACTTATTATTTTGTATGGATTTATCTTTGTTGTTACCGCCAAGAACATGTCATCTTAAAAATCATTTTCCCTTCATTTAACAATGCTTGGGGTTTGAAAAAGGCTTGGTTTTATCGATTTCCATGTCACATGTATCTGTATTTGGATATGGTTCAGAGAATTTGGTAATACATGTAGTGTTCAACATTGAGAAAGGTAGAAATGCCATGAAATGCAATGTAGGCAATTCTGATATAGTAAAATTTAATTTATCAAAATACCCAGTTTATGGAAACCATGATTATAGATAATTATATTCTTATATTAGAAATAATAACTAATTTTTTGATAAATAGCTTGGATGATGCTCAATTCAACATGCACCCTTTCAATATAGTAACTCAATTCGACCTTTTTTTTCTTAAGTGATTTTGATTATTTTCATGAAAAATATCTTATATTATATTAATGCAATAATATACAAGATAGCTTTCAATTAAAAAGAGGGTGGTATGAGAGCACGCCCCAAAACCATGAACAAACTAGGTCGAGCCTAGAATAACAAAATTCAAACTAGGTTAAGCCTAGCAAAGTGCAACAAAATAAAAAACATTTCCCTAACAAAAAACAAAGGCAAAATCAAGTAGTAACAATAAACATGCCTGATGTGGGCGGAACCTTATCATTCGGCCACCCCGAAATAGGAAGATCTTTGCCATTGTCTTAAATCTCCCATATAGTAGTAGGTTCTTCCTCAGGGTTAGCTTCCTTGTGCATAGAAATGGCGAGGTTGAGCTGTGAGAATTGGTAGGGGTGGCGGCAGTTGCCAAGTGGCCTAGTGTGAAGTGATAGTAGGAGGAGAACCTAGCCCTACTGATGAGCTTACGATTATGGCAGAGACCCCCACCCATGATGCCGAGGTGGTGAGCCTAGACCGCTGGAAAGCTGAGGAGTGTGGCGGTGAGTCCTAGCCTTGATGGCGCACATGCAAATGACTATGCCGATGACTCGGCCCTAGAGAGTAGCGAGTGTGACTGATGGCATGACATGGGATTTGCTATGTCGCCTCCGAGGTGAAGGTGCTTGGTGGGAAAAAGGGGCACTCAAGAAACATTGCATAGGGCTCCACCTACACCGCCACCTTGTTTGCTTGGACTTGGATCTGTAGGAGCACATTGGAGATCACCATATATTTATTATAAATCGAGAAAGATTGATCAACTACAGAATTATCAAAGAAAAAACATTTATTTCTTTCCATATCCAAAATAAAATCTCCCCTCTGAAAACATGCCAAATATGCGTTAACATGCGAGTTTGGGATTGTCTCCTAAGAGGATATGTTGCCAAGTGAAACGGTGGGGATGTGAGGGAAAGAAAAGGCATGGATCTAGTTCAAGCAATTTTAGCTTTGGGAGAAAACCAGGAAGACATGAAAAGCATTTCCAGATGCCCACAAAAGGGGCATTTGGGAGTTGGATTCAATTTGAACAAGGCGAGCCCCGATAGGAAGGCCTTGGTGTAGAATGTACCAAAGAAAGTGAGCAAGATTGGGCTCCACACATATATTCCAAACATTCTCAAATCGTCTCGATCCATGTAGTAGAGTGTGGTGTGAATTACCCAAAGTATTGATGGTTTTGATATTGAATAATAGTCTTCTTTTTTAAATATTAAATATCATAGAATTGATTTTCATTAAACTGATATACATTTTTATGTATTTCCTTTAACTTTGTTAAATCGTGCTAAAGGGAAATTCTATTTTTGTCTTGTTGTAGAATTCAAATTAATCATTTTTCAAAGTGCTTTGTTGTGGGCTTGCTACTTTTTGGGTTACAAATTTTGTAGGAAACGAGTTTGAGCTTTTTTAATATTGCAAAATTTCCCATCTCTTGATTATCGTCTACCGACTGAGGGGGTTTGTTTTCATCGGGGAATCTATGATGTTAGAAATGTTTGTGCAGGGTTGTTTCTCTTTTTATATTTTATAATGAAAGAAACAAAGAAGTGGGCTTCCTTATTTGTGAAATGGTTGTAAGCTTCCCAATTTTGTTGGTGGTGAATGAGACAACCCAAATGCATCCACGGGCCCATGGCTTCTTTTTTGTATTGTTTGACTTGCACTCTAATGAGTGTAGTTTTATATGGATTTTCTCTTAATCCATAACATCACATAAGTAGGTATCTACTTGTACAAGTATGTCATGGCTCCTCTCATTTTAGGGGGATGCCTAAAAGATAATTCGTTTAATGTTCACAATACAACTTCCATCTAGATTTTTTATATGATGGAAATTTCTTCACTTATTTATCATAAACAAGACAAAAACAATGTTGTTATTTCTCACTCTAAAAAAGGAAAAGAAAAATAATTATTTTGAAATCCATTTTCATATGTGGAAAACCCTATTTTTGTATGTGGAAAAACCTAAACTTCATTTGCATAATAAATCTATCTATAATCCTCTTTTATGAATTAAAAAAATTGGCTCTCTCCCTAATCATTATATTCTTAGTATAATTTTTTTGTTTTATTAATTTTTAGACATGGTGTTATATTTATGTGACACGTGGAATCCATGGGTTTATATTTATCAATACTTACTATGTGATGCTTCATAAGAAGACAAGTTGTTTTAATCAAATGGAGAAGAAAATAAAATTTAGTTTAAGAAGTCATCAATATTGACCTCAAAGGTTATGAAGTTAAGGTGAAATAATTTTTCCTCTAGGGTGAGTTCATAGGATTTAAAAAAATCCTTGATTTCAAGGAAGATAGACACCCCAAATAGTCTTGTGATTGTAGGAAAACAACTATTCTTTTCCCTTAAATGATTGTGCTAAGTATTCGACGTGATTTAATATAGTCTTCTTCTTTTTCATGTTATATCGATAAATCTAAGGAAGACATTACAAACCAATATATTTTATAATTAAAAGGAAAATCCTTATTCGAGTACATATTATTTGAAATATCATTATAGTTGGCACCCACAAACAAGGTTTCATATTTTACGGTGACACTCCCACCATTACGAGTGATAAAACTAGGTCTCTTAGTGATACAATCGATGGTTAGTTACACAATTCGTATTCTTGTTTGACTCCTCCTCTTGATATATACATTCCTACTTGAAATCGATACGTCGATTAAATGTATGTCGGAATAGATTTTATCAATAAGAACCATCATCAATTTAAAACATTAATCCCGTATATCGTTTGACATTGTTGGTACACATAACCCCCATTATACATGATCGTAATGCCAAAAGGAGTGACGTCAATGGCCCTTTTACTAACGCAATGGTTTCGTTTGTTGTGGGGAATATGTTTTCTTGCTCAATTCTCACACCTCATCCTTTATGGATTCTTAATCATAAAAATTATGTACATAGACAAACATGGAGGTTTGATTTCATGGAAGATTATGTTACTTTATGGTCTCATGAATATTTTAGGAAACTCACTTTGGTTCTCCACTAAAGCATTGTTGAAGACAACCCTCTCAATGGAAGTAGAACCTCCCCATAGTCTTTGATCTTGCAATATTTCTCTTCTTTGATGTGGAGGATGATCTGAATGGAGTTGTAAAAAATATCACAGAAGAAGAAATAATTCAAGAATAATCTAACACACAAAAATAATTTATATTCATTCATTAAATCAATCCTCAATATTACATACATCCACATATATAGGTAATAGCTCCCTTATAAATAAGGAGGTAGCTATAACCTCTCAAACCAGCTCAAAGCTATCTATGTGAGTATTCCAAACTCGATTAATAATATATTTGTTATAGTTGTTTAATATAACAACATATAACAAATATTTACTAACTCATAATAATAATTACTAATGTAATTATTATTTACTAACACATTTACTAACTTACTCTTCCAAGATAATAATTACTCTCGTAATTATTATTCACCCATATGGAGCACTAACCATAGATTTCCTAACATTCCCCCCCTTAATGCGAATATGGGGAAAACCTATCTTTTTACTTACATTTGCTTTCACGAATAGGTAATTTTCACAGGATGATCAAAAACCCGATGGATAGTCTTACATATATTTTACCACGAATCGAGAATGGTGGTTTTACAAAGTGGAGTACCACAAACCAAAAAGGTGATGGTTTTGCATATGGTTTACCAACAACCAAAATTTTGGTTTTACAAAGTGGTTCTGTTGGTTTGAAAATCTGTCGAATGGATAGATCTATGGATAAACGAGCCAATAGTGTGCAGGGCATAGCCCCTCTTTGAGTCAGCAAAGTGAAACTGGTTTATTGCTATTCTACCAACAGGAATCTTGTGCAAGTCTCACAATATTCTGCCTTCAGGGGTTGGGATCTCATCCCAGTAGAGGTGTTTTGATGAAGAACAGAAAAAGGAATGAAGGAAGGAAAGGAAGGAAGACAGATCTGAAGGAAGAAAAGAAATGAATTCCAAAGTAGAAAGGTCAGAGGGTCTATGTTTTGGGCTGGTAGTAAATAGAGCCGAACCTACTTGCATAGACGAACAAAGCAATACTGATGAATAAATGATAAAAAAGTAGAGATAGATCCAACAGAATAAACACATAGATCTAACATAAGAAAGATCAAATGCCCATAATACACATATTCAGCACAAAGTCTCAATATTTGTATTAATATTTTCTTCTATTACAATAAGTACAAAGCCTTTTCTTCTCACTTCTATTTTTCATCTAAAAAATATCCACCCTTGAATACAACAAGTATTCGAGTATATATAGAAGAAGAGAAGAAGAGAAGGCAAAAACGAACCAACCACCTAATTAAAAAAATATCTTACAAGAGATTCCAAAATCATTTGTTGACTTTTGACAACTTTGTGGATGACATCATCCCATGGTGCAACATGGATGATGTCATCATTTATATCAACACACTTTAGATAATTACAAGGAGAAAGTCGGGAAGAAGGAAACTATTCATCGTCGTCCCCGCGGTGAAAGGGGGTATGCTTTTGCTTTTGCTTGCTTTGCTCAAAGCGACGAGATGTGGAACTGGGCACGGTATTCCATGAACTTGCTGATCATGGGTTGAAGTTGATCTTGGGAAGGATCCTTGTGTCTATCACTGATAGCCTCGCAAGTCTCCCGCTCATCTGTGAGCTTTTCAGGGAGTTTGGAATAATCATTTTCGCCTCTATCGGTACCCAATGAAGTCATGATAGGCCAAAGAGGTTGTTGATGGATTCGGCGTCGAAAGTGACCTCTCGGTCCCACCCCTACGAAACGATCTCTCTTGAAGATCCGAATAGTTTCATCCACATTTCTTAAGGCAAAAGAAGGAGTGAGTGAACCCGAAGACATTCTCAAGACAATTTTCTCCATCGATGCATTGCATCTAGGACTTCCTCCCTTATTTTTAAATCTTCTCCAGACGAACTCCACCTGATCAACCCAATAATCCAGAGTAGAAAGGATTTTGTTGAGGGCTCTGAGGTGTCCAAAGACACCGAACTTGACCAGATCTTCGACTGAACAGTCGAGCATTTTCTGAAAGGTCTCATGCTGCATCCTGGCATGGTCCAGCTCTTCGGAGATGGGTCCTACTATCGCCTAGAGCTCTTTGTTTGTCCGATTGATATTCTGATATAATCTAGTGAACTTGGCGATCACTCCCTCACTTTCTTTGAGGATTTGGTTCCTCCAGGCGGAAACTGCCATACCCTGCTTGCCGATTTTGGCATATTAATTAATATTATCCTGGCTCAAAGGCTCAAGAGTTTCGGCAGCAGTTGTAGGAGGTGCACTACCCATTTTCTGTAAGGCGTGGAGAAGATGTTTATTTTGCTCCTTTAACAACCTTGTCTCTTCCTTTTTTTCCTTGAGCTTCTTGCAAAGGGCATCAACTGCAGATAGGGCCTCTCCTTGAAGGCTTTCTGAAGATGTCCCCATTGTGACTTGGGTCACTATATAATCTGTTGAAGACAGATCCTTTTTATCCTTTAAAGGATTGGGGTAAGCTATCTCCATTACTCTCTCTCCTGACGCACTCTGAGAGAAGTAGGTTATAGGCTTTTGCTTCTTGGTCCCCTTTGATGGGATGATGGAGAAGTCCATCGGTGCGATGGGAACTTTCCTCTTTTGTTGGCTCAAGTGCTGAGAGATCCATGCTGGACTTATGGGAGAGGGGCCGGAAATAGAAAAGGGAGCAGCTGCAGTAGTAGAAGGAAAATGCGTGGAGACACTTAGAGGCGGCATTGAGAGGGAGGCCGAGGAAGTGCTCACGGGAGGAAGAGATACCGCAGGGGAGCGGACATGGGAATGGAAGGGAGCTAAGAGATGAGGGAAGAAATGGTGGGGGACAGCTCCGTGAGAGAAGAGAATATGGATGATGAGGAAGGTGGAACAGCAGAAGACGGGGAGAGGACACGACCAAAGGAATGGTCGCTTGGGTCACCCGAGGAGGGGAAGGAGGAGAGGGAGAAGAGATAGAAGGGACCTCAATAGTTGCAGTAGTGGCAACATCCTAAGTGGATGTGCCCATCGGAACATCCTCGGCCGCTTCTTTCTCTAGAGAAGCCATAGTTATAACTTGTTCTTCTGCGGTGGAAGGGGGACTCTCAGGAGTCTCTTCTTGGCGAGCTTAACTTTTCCCTCCTTGTCTTTACCTTTGCTCTTTGGCAGATGTTTTGGTCTGGAAGGTGCGTTGCCCAATGGAGAAGTGGTGAAATCAACCCCGAGGTAGATGAGACCATTCATCCTGCACCAGTGCTCTGTTCTTTGCAGAGTTTCTTTGACCCTTTCTTCTATCATCTGAGGTGCTTTGGTTTTGTCAATGACAGCGAACGGCCAGTCGTCCCCACCCGTGTCAAGATATACCTGATCAACTTCTTGATCAGTAGTTTGATAACCTTTTGGGATGATGGCTACACCGTACTAGATGATTTCAGCCAAGGCTAAGTGGGAATGGTCTTTCCTTCTGAGCTCGACCTCATGATACAGGTCGATATAAATATCCTCGATCTGTGGAATGTGGATCGGATCGAGTTTGGCCCTAGGCAGACAATTCCTTGGGTCGAAAGTGGGCCTTGCCCGGAAGTTGTGCTTTAGGTTAAATATCTCTAGTTCTGCAAACATCTCCCGTGCTTTGTGGTGAGAGAGACAAGTGTACCTGCCCATTGTGAGGGGGAAAGGAGTTCCACCCTTCTTTCTCTTCAAGCACTTCTCGTGATAGGTTATGAGTTGTCTTAACAGCTCCAACAGGATTAGCTTGGGGCCGGCATATCTTGGCAATTTGGTTGGTTCCCCCAAGAAGTTGGCTGCCCTCAAATAAGTGAAGGTGGGGAATTGAGTGAACAAGGCCCCCCATTTCTCTGTTGTTGCAACAATGCTCTTGGTCGTATGACCGTGAGTCATGTTTGGCCTCAAAAGGCAGACGATGTCATAGAAGAAGGCATCATTAATCTTTGTAAACTGAGAGATATTGTTTTCCAGCTTCAGCTCTGGATAGTATTCATATATTTTTACTTGGGGCCAAACCCCGCACCGCATCAACGTTGGGTAATCTCTCTCCGGCTGCAGCGTAAACTACGTAGGAGTTCATGTAGAACCTCCCTGTTGTGGTAAGTTGTTGGAGCTACTCGGATATAGTGCTGCTTATGATCTCCGCCCACTCGAAGCGTTGATCTGGCACATTTTTGTTCATTGTCTCCAAGTATCTCAACATCCATTTATGAAAGTAGTGGGCGTCAGGAAGCCCAAATACTCTGCTTAGGAACATGATTGTATCACTTAGTTCCTCTGAGAAATCACTGCGATGAATGACTTGTGGCCATCTGGTCACCACCTTCTTGTTTTTCAGGTATACCTCATTCATTAATTGCATACACTGGTCTTCATTATCATCCCAAGCCTTGGTGCAATCTTCCTGGCTTATGGCCACAAAGTGCCGGTGGTGAGGAATGCCGAGCATTATTTTGAAGTGTCGGGCAGTGAGGTTGATCACGACCTCACCTTTCTCATTCTGCACACACCTTGTGTCTTTGTTGTAGCAGCGGGCTACTACCATCATGAACTCATTATTCACAGCACTGATTGGGATCCCCCAAGCAAAATGCAGTCCACTGCCTACCAGTTTGTCCATCCAGGGACTTCTTGTGACCCTCGCGTTCGGCCCGGAAATCCTCCATATCAATGTGACCAAGTTCTGAGTCTCTTATATCCAGGTCACACTCTGCCTAGGATTCGGGCATCCTGACCCTCTGATATTTGTACTTCATTTCTTCCTCTGTGAGCTTGGCTTTGCCCTTAGACTTGGTTGGTCTCTTACTTGATGTTGAAATATGTAGTTCTGAACTCAGTTGCTGCTCTGCAAGAAGAAGAAGTGAAATCCAACGCAGGAAAGTCATATTAGCTGTTTGATCTTCCATTAAAGCGTTGACAGAAGGAAGAGTTAGCAATTTTAAGGCCTCAGGGCACAGGGTAGATGAACACTGTAGGTTGCAGGGTTAAATATTATGGCGCACAGAAAAGGGGTGCTGCAAGGGACAAATCAGTGCCAAAGGGCGCAGGGCACATGGACACTGCAAATGACATTTTTTGTTGTTACAAGCGGAAGTGAGCCTGCGCCATATATATGCATTTTATAACAGGCGCTGATATTTTTCATGTTACATGGGTACAGGATGCACCAAAGGGCACAGGTTTAATGCGTGTAACATCATTTTTTTCATGTGCCACAGGGGAACTTGGCGCGGTGCATGGAAGGTCTGCATGACATGATGTTGTTGTAATAAGGGATGCGCCTGCGCCATTAATGATTTTGTACTTGGCGCAAGTAAGGTTGGTGTTGCATGGATGCAAGGTGCGCCAATGGCGCAAGTTTTTGCAATGTTACACATGAGTTTGGTGTGCCAAGAGGGCACAGGGTTAGCAGTGTAGCAAGCAAGGAAAGTGCGCTTTGAGGGCACAACTATTTTTATGCAAAGCAGCATGGTGGATGCTTGCGCCGTTGGCGATGCAGTACTTCATGTCAGTAAGGGAGGCGACTATGCCAAAGAGAAAAAAGAACAGTCTATCAATTTTTAAGTCTTTGTTCTTCCTCTGGAGGGGTTACATGTGTTTAAACCTCTTCTACAGGGTTCCTTGGATGATGAACAGGCTAAAACAAAGATATCCAAATGATTTTTTCAGAGGCGAGTCCTCTTTATCGCCAGATCTGGAAAGAGGGAGAAGTGCATGGGGGAGGACAGCAAAAACAGCAAAGGGAGGTTTCATGGTTTCACAGATCATTCTATCCAACCCCACAAACAAACAGCCAATAACCAAAACATAAAACATGAGAGTAATAAGGACCACTTACCAGGAATATATATAATGTGAGAGGTGAAACCGGGTCCACGACACGATACGAGAACAACAAAGCGTCTTTGACAGTGTAGAGGAAAAGAACAATCACTTGTTTTTCGATGGTGAAAGTGACAGGCGGATGCACCTATATATATAGGCAAAGGTGTAATAAATGCGCCAACCACTTTTTGAAGTGGCTCATCAAAACGCCTTTGTCGACTTAACTGGAAAGCTTGCGCTCTTGGCACATCAAAACATGTATGTTAACATGAAGTTATGTGCGCCCTTGGCACACCAAAAGTGATGTCCAGATGGAAATACGTGCGCCCTTAGCGCATGAACACGTGGCACAACAAAAATATTGTTGACATAAAGGCACATGCGCCTTGGCGCATGCAAGAAAGGCGCAACATGGTGAGGCGCACCAAAATGTGTGTTGACACTTCAAACCGTGCACCAAAGGAATTAAAGGGGGTGCATGCTTACCCTATGTTGCATAGACAATAGGTGCGCCAACCCAAAAAAGACCAAAAATGGCTAAGTTCGGAAAACTAGATTTCCCGGGAAGGAATTTTGCAATGTTCCGAATGCAAGGAGTCCCTGACGAGGGACCAGAACAAAATTTTGGTATGGTTACCCATAAAATTTCCCTTGCCAATTTTACGGGATAACAGTTCACAACAAACCAAAAAGTGAAGGTGTTTAAGTGGTTTACCTACAACCACACCATGATTTTCTAAGTACTATTATCATCCCTCATCACATTTCACCTCAAAAAATAACATAGGAAATTTTTTTGAATATTGTTGCTCATACATTACAAACCGAAAAGCGTAAATGGAGCATTGAGATCACGTTCCCCCATCAATGTGAAATTTACACTTATTCACACCACACAACTATAATCGGATCACCTGAAATATGAAGCACATTGAAATTGGAACTCAAAATACATAGGAAAGCATATTACAAAACTCGAAAGAAAAGACTCACACCAAAAAATGCCACCGTAAATGATATGTGGCCCCGTCGTTGGAGATCAATGAGAGGTAATTTATTGATCTCCAAAATCTCATTTCCTTCATCCTCCGTTGTCATCGCTAAATCATCATGATTTATCTTTGAGGCTCATGATGCAAAATTTGTTGATCGACATGATGAAGCTTTGACGATAACTTGAGAATCAAAGCTCCATTTTAAAAACTGAAAAATGTGTCGGAAATATGGTTTCAATATATTTGTAATGGTTCTTTTAATTTTTGGTGATTCCTATGGAATCATTGGTGATTTTGAAAAATTGTTGGTGATTGCCTTTCCAGTCTAGAATTGTTGGCGATTGGAAGAATTGTCGACGATTAGCAAAATCGTTGGCGATCACTATAAAAATCAATAGATCTTTCCATATAGTTGTTTTTGCATTGTTTTAAGATGTTTAAATTTGTATTGCTTCCTGACATAGATGCCAATAGGAAAAATATTTTCTAGATGAATAAACAACTTAAGAATTGCAATCAAACCTATTGGATGCAATCGAATCACCAACTCTGAAGAAGGATGATGCCAAATTTGAATATAAAAAGATCAATCCTCTGTCTCCTTTATTTAATATTTGCACACTTCTCACCAGTCCACTCTCACAAAAATAATAAATAATATAGTAGTTCATGCACTTCTATAAAGATATCTACAAAATTCTATATACTAATATTTCATTCTCACAACCAATAAAGATTCACATAGGTGGGGCATTTATAACTTGTAGTAGATATGCCACTTCACTGATCTCTTTAAAAAACCATACCTACTCTAATACCAGATGTGGAGGATGATCCGAATGGAGTTGTAGAAAATATCATAGAAGAAGAAATAATTTAAGAATAATTTAACACATACCAATATTTCGTATTCACTCATTCAATGAATCCTCAATATTAGATACATCCACATATATAAGTAATAGCTCCCTATAAATAAGGAGCTAGATATAACCTCTCAAACCATCTCAAAGATATCTATGTGAGTATTCCAAACTCACATAAAAATATATTTGTTATAGTTGTTTAATATAACAACATATAACAAATATTTTATCGACTAATAATTTAATAATTACTAATGTAATTATTATTTACCAAAAAATTACTTACTCTTCTAAGATAATAATTACTCTCGTAATTATTATTCATCCATATGAATCACTAACCATAGATTTCCTAACATATTTTTGATATATCATTACAATTGGCACCCAAATAAGAGGTTACATATTTTAGGGTGGCACTCCCATTGTTACAGTGGCACTTATGATAAAACTAGGCATCTTACTTATATGATGGTTGGTTAGTTGCAAAATATATGTTTTTATTTATCTCTTTTCTCCTCCGGATATATGTAGTTCTACTTGAAATCAGATATGTCTCTTTAGTGCATCTTGGAATTACTTTTATTACTATGTCATCAATTCAAAACGTTAATCCGATATCATTTGACATTATTACTACACATAATCCCCAATATGATCTTAATGCAACAATGGTGGTCACCACTATTGACAAATGTGTATTTATTGGTTCTATATATAAATTCATTCCTATATTTCATCACACCAAGAAATTGTGAAATGGAATCCCCATCACCATTTTAGAGTAGGTGTATGTATAAATATATGTCTTTACTCTTAATATACCATGTTTTTAATATTTTGAACAATTTTCATTTTCATTGTGTTTATAACTGTTTTTAGTGTTATTTCAGTTTTTGTTAGGACATGTAGTGTAAGGATAATGTGTATGCGATAGTGGAGGATTATGTGATTAATCCTTCTTGGAGGTAAAAATGCAATAGTGTGAGGGTTACAAACATATTCAAGATTCCTACTTGTAGGTGGTAGTAAGGGATCTTTTACAAATCTTACAAAGTCAACTAGGATAATGTTAATGTTAAGGTAAATGGATTCAAAATTTCCCCCTTTGGCATGGGTTTTCACTTTTTCCCCAAGAACAATTGAATTCAAAATTTGTAAAGTATTTTATCTTCTACAATATCAACTCATGTGTCAACAATTATTAATCATTGTGTTGCAATGTATTAAGGCAATATCAAACATAGAGGTTTCCAACCAATGATTGAAATCAAGAAGGAAATGTTGCACGACACGAGGGTGGTGGTATCAAATGTGCAGGACACATCACAAATGGATAAAAATATATGTCCTTGTCTAGTGTGAGATGCATATGAGGCATATGTGGAGGTGATATTGGATTCATAACGAAATGACCCCGTATGAAATTTTTTTACCAAGATGGGAATTCCAACATTGAATATTCAATTATAAAAAACATTTCATCTTTTATAGGTATCTCCTTCAATTTCTCCCTTCCCCTATAATAAATCATCTCCAATGGTTTAAGTTTACCTTTAGTGTCACCTCCCTATCGGTGTCTCCATTGCACCTCTTTGGTGTGATTACTAGTTATTTTAGATGTTATATTTTCCATATAAAATAAATCTTTTACTGAAAATATTAATTTATTATAAAAATCAAGATTTATAAATCATAAATTTGCTTAGAAATAATTATGTTGAAAGGCATCCCAAATGGGAACAACGCCTCTTACATCTAACATGATACATGTGAATGGGCGGCAGGGATGAGCGGGAAGATGACGTTGAAGTATGACCATTTTGTGATGGTCCGTGTGTCCATCCATGTGTTCTCGAGTGTGGACATCAAACTATTTTAACTTATATCTATTCCATGAATTTGGAGTTTGCAATTCATCTTTCCTTGAGGAAATGACGGAATGCCTTGCCACATGTACTTTTGTCTATCCTTTAGACTATGTCGCATGGTACATTATTATTAGTAGTGGGGGAGGACCCAAATATGCAATTATGTTTAGTTTTTTCCGTGGAATTGGATTGTGCATTTTACTTTTCCTCCGGAATTGTGCCATGTATTATTTGTGTTCCTGCATGACGTGCAAACCAAGAAAAGAAAGGCTTAACAAAACCTAACCGCTTTAATCAATGTTATTAAAAATCTAATAAAGGCTAAAATGTGTGGCCTATTTGAAACCCTACCCATGTTAGACCGCAGTTGGGAAAAAATTATCACAGTTGAAAGAGAAATTTTTGAGTTTTTACCTTGTTCCTCAAGTGAGTTTTTCATTTAGAAAAATAATTTATGTGATTGCCTTTTAAAGCCGAGAGGCAATATCCTTGATATGAAAGGGAGATAGAAGAATCCTACAAAATCTTATGATGGAGGTATTTTGAGATGTGACATGTAAGTTTAGGAAGGAATAAATGGTGGTTGTCATGAATGTTGCAAGTTTTTGTAGATATAGCCCGCTAGATCTTTGTGGATTCAAGTGTAAATATTGTAGTATTTTTATATAAAAATATTTTGTGGGTTTTTTTTTCAGCACACTAATATTGTTGTTTATGTTATTTATAAGGAAATGTTTTTCTAAATTTAAAAATGTTGTTATATATGTGTTGGTTTGAAAATCTGTCAGATGGGCAGATCGTGGGGAAACAGGCCAACAGTGTGTAGGGCATAGCCCCTCTTTGAGACAACAAAGCGAAACTGGTTTATTGCTATTCTACCAGCAGGAACCTGTGCAAGTCTTACAATATTCTACCTTCAGGGGGTTTGGGATCTCATCCCAGTAGAGGTAGTTCGAATGACGAATAGAAATGTGAGAGGGGAGGAATGGAGGAAGGATAGATCTGAAGGGAGAAAAGAAATGAATTCCAAGATAGAAAGGTCAGAAGGTTTATGCTTTGGGCTGGTAGTAAATAGAGCCAAACTTACTTGCATAAACAAATAAAGCAATACTGATGAACAAATGACAAAAGTAAGAAAGAATCCAATAGAATAGAAACACAGATCTAACTTAAGAGAGATCTAATGCACATAACACATAAATTCAGCACAAAGTCTCAATGTATGTATTAATATTTTCTTCTGTTACAAGAAAGTACAAAGTCTTTCTCTCCTCACTTCTATTTTTCATACAAAACTGTCCACCCCTAAATACAACAAGTATTCAAGTATTTATAGAAGAAGAGGGGAGAAGAAGACGAAAGAAAAATAATTACAAAATATCTTACAAGATATTTACAAAATATCTAAAAAGTCAACTGTTGACTTTGGGGCAAGTTTTAGGATGGCAACATCCCATGGTGCAACATGGATGATGTCATCACATGTGCTAACATGCTTTTTAAACATTTAGAAAAAGAAAATGGAATATCCATCTAGGAGGAAGAAGCTATTCATCATCATCTCTTGGCTCAAACGGAGTATCCTTCTTAGGCTTAGGGGATTCGATGTGACACTGCGCCCGATACTCTACAAACTTGCTGATCATCTTTTGAAGTTGGTATTGATCAGGACCCTGGAAATGGTCATGAATAACCTCACAAGTTTCCTTCTCGATCTTGAGCTTGTCAGGAAAGTCAGCGAACTCCTCATTTTCTTCGATCAAAAATTCGATGAAGTCACGGCAGGCTAAGAGGTTGTTGATGGACTCTCGATCGAAAGTGACCTCTTGCGCCAGACCTTGAGAGACAATAGCCTTAAAGTGCTGAAATGTGTCATCGATTCTCTTAATTCATAGGATGTTGTGAGCAGTCTAGGAGACATCTTTGAAACTATTTTCTCCATGTTATGCAGTGCTTCCAAGGCTTCTTCCTTGATTTTGTCGATTCTTTCTAGGATGAATTCCATTTGATCGACCCAATAATCTAAAGCGGTGAGAGCTTTGTAATGTGCTCGCAGGTGATCGATAACACCGACCTTTAATAGGTCGTCAGCTAAACAGTTGACCATCATCTGGAATGTTCCTTGCTGTAACTTAGCGTTATCTAGT
Source organism: Taxus wallichiana var. yunnanensis (assembly GCA_018340775.1). Lineage (NCBI taxonomy): Eukaryota > Viridiplantae > Streptophyta > Pinopsida > Cupressales > Taxaceae > Taxus > Taxus wallichiana. The sequence continues at coordinate 674,402,609 of CM031244.1, read as the reverse complement.
TCCTCGAAAAGGGAACCTGCTACTGCTTGTAGCTCTTTATTTTCCCGAGTTATACCTTGGTGCAGCAAGGTGAACTTGCCAATTATCACCTGACCATCCTGGAGGATCTTCTCAATCCAGGATGACATAGTTGTACAGAATGCTTGATAATATTTATGTATTCATTTATCTTCTCCTGACTGGGAGCCTGAATAGGTTCAGGGCAGTTGTTGAAGGTACTTTGCCCATTTTCTGTAAAGCTTGGAGGAGATGTTGGTTCTACTCTTTGAGTATTCTCTTCTCCTCTTTCATTTCTTGCAGCTTCTTGTAGAGGGCATCCATGGCTGATATGGCTTCTCCTTGCAGACTTTTAGATGATGTTCCCATTGTGACTTGAGTCATTGTGAAATCTGTAGGAGACAAATCTTCTTTCTTCTTTATGGGATTTGGGTAGGCTATCTCCATGACCCTTTCTCCCGAGGCACTTTTTGAGAAGCGAGTTATTGCTTTTTGCTTCTTGGGTCCCTTTGTCAGAATGACGGAGAAGTCCATAGCTGAAATGGGGACCTTTCTCTTGTGTTGACTCAGGTGATCAGAGATCCAACAAAGACTTATGTATTGGGACAACAATATTGTCACACGAGAAAAAATAATATTGCTTTGTTGCATTCGACCAATTTGAATTACATACACAGGCTATTAAATAGCCATATACATAGGAAAACTGACTTCCTATAAAATAGGAAAGTGTTACAACAAATAAACCTATTTAGTTGTGATTGTTACTCCCGTAACAATACACAACTCAACACCAATAATATATTATTGTTTATATAACAATAATATATTAATAACACATTAAACTAACCATATAAATAAACCATGTGAATACTAATTCCTAACATTCCCCCCCTTAGTGTTTACATGGTAGAAAAACATCCACACACTCCTCTGCAGTATGCTCACCCCTGTGGCATGTCCAACTCTGTGACTCATGACCTTGATCCAAAAGAAAGGCTCGCTCCTTCCATGGTTTTAAACAGGCTTACCACAAACCTTGATGCGACAGGAACCTCATCAACTGTCGACCTCGTGTGGTTTTCTGGATCCTCCCACAAACCCTTTCAAGATCCATGAACTGACTTACTCTGGTGCTACTATTCACCACTATGCTTATACATCAGGGAATTATGTAGGAAACACAACTTGCATATGACAAAACTGCAGAATAGAAGAAATACTGAAAAAATTTCACATTACTTCCTATAAGAATCGTAATGTTCTTAATTGTAGTCTCTGTCTTTGATCGCTGCCACTCGATCTCGAACAACATAGAAAACTACCACTGCCACTGGAAGCTTTCCTTGACTAAGCCGTTTTGGGTGCAGAATGGGAATGGAACATTGGTATGTATTCCCCCCCACAATGTGAAATTCCACTCATATAGATACTGAGAAGCAAAATGCATCGAAGAACATACTCCTGAATGGATCTTGCTAGTTAGGTCTTGCTGCACATGGTCACTAATGCTAGTGAACGTATTCTCCTAGCTGACCATCTTCCAACGAAGTACGGCAGTCAGAGGACCAAGTCAGTCAGAGGATCACTGACAGTCATCTGCGCTCCAACACAAATCTCTTTCCAACATCCATCAAATACCAAACAAAACAGGAACTCTGAAAAAGAATCACACCAAGCTGAAACTGGAACACTGCAAAACTCAAAAACAAGTACTCACACTGCACACCTGTGCCACCAAATCATTCTGTGCGGCCCCGTCATTGGTGACTGACGAGAGGTCGTTGTTCGACCTCCTTCCTCCGATGCCTCCTTCCTCCATCATATGGGTGCTTAACTCAGCCGGATCTGAACATGAGACTACATGGTTTCCACATTGTATTTATTTAAGCTTCTCCCCTCAATGTGAAACCTTTTATTTCAGGACGTCGGGTACAACCGATAATGCGTCCACAAGATGGCCAAAATAGAGGGTGATTTTCAATTTTTTTATTTTCTCCCAAAATTAGAACCACTAGGACGGGAATAAAAAAATATACACTTTTGGAAAAAACGGCGCTCGATTTCGAGTTACCATGCAAAAGTTATTGAAGTTACAATTTCCCGTAAAAAGACCCAATTTAATTAAAATTGGCTCAACGATTAAAAATTTACTCAAGATGGAGAGCAAATTTATCGTGTGACCACTCGTTGGAACCGAGAGGAAATGTAGATTCCAAAAATATTTATAACCTCAAGAACTCGCGCCAAACAAGTATTAATTTGGCCAAAAATGTATTATTTTCCCTCAGTTTGCAACTATTTAAGCAAAAACTATAGAAAAAATAAATATTTTCAAACTATAGTTTTGCAAAACTATAAAATAATTAGCCAATCAGAAATGGCTGTGGTAAGGCAAGAAACTCACGGCTGCTTTTTTTTGAAGTGACCAACAATGATTTGTTCATAACTTGAGAACCAGAGCTCCGATTTGCAAACCGTTTAATGCGTGGGAAAGCTTATTTCCAGAGCTTTGCAATGGTACTCATTTTGTTTTATTTCATTGCATGATATGAAAGCTGTTCTTGACTGAGTTTGACGCCTAAACCGGCTAAAAAAACATGCTTTCTTCCTCTCTTTTTTCTTTTTGACAGCTGCAAGAAGTAATACGTGTGGAAACAATATTCTGTAGTTTCAATAACACCTTTCAAACGCCTTTTATTTTTCCTGATTACACTGTCTAAACAATAATCTTTGAAAAAATAGAACAGATGATGCAGGTCAGTTTGAAATGCAATGAATCCAATAAAGAGCACGCCTATAGGTAAAATAATGATGCAATAAAATCACTACCATAACAAGGGCGACCATGAATAACTTGGATCCACCCCACATAATGCTCAGGAATCATAGAAAAAAATAATATTGCTGTTGTATTCGACCAATTTGAATTACATACACAGGCTATTAAATAGCCATATACATAGGAAAACTGACTTCCTATAAAATAGGAAAGTGTTACAACAAATAAACCTATTTAGTTGTGATTGTTACTCCCGTAACAATACACAACTCAACACCAATAATATATTATTGTTTATATAACAATAATATATTAATAACACATTAAACTAACCATATAAATAAACCATGTGAATACTAATTCCTAACATTATGGGAGTAATGGAAGAAGAAGAGGAAATAGGGGTGAAAGGGGAAGAAATCAGAGCGGGCTTGTGGAAGAAGCTAGAAACACTTGGTGGTGGCATGGATAGATAATCCAATGCACTAGTGCTTACAAGGCTCGGAGTCACCACAGGGGAAGAGAAGGACATGGAGACGGAAGGGATCTGCGACAGGATGGAGGAAACGCTAGGGGATAGATCCGTAAGAGAGGAGAAGATGGAAGAGGTGGGAGATGGAAGGGAGGAAGGCAGAGGAGAAGACACAACCATAGGAGGAGAGTTGTTTGAGTGATAGGAGGAGGAGGAGGAGTAGAAGACAGAATGGTGGGCACCTCCATAGTTGTAGCCGTGACAACATCTTGAGTGGATGTGTCTATTGGAATACTTGTTGCTTCTTCTTTTAATGGGGACACTAAGTCCACTATTTTCTCTAAAGTAGAAGGAGGGCTATCAGGAGCTTTCTCCTATTTGCTCGGCTCTCCAACTTTATCCTTTCCTTTGCCCTCTAGCAAGTGATCTAGCCTTAGAGGTGCACTTCCTAAGGGAGAAGTGGTGAAATCCACTCCAAGGTAGATGAGACCATTTTGTTTGCACCAATGCTCGGTGCATTACAACGTGGGCTTGGCCCTTTCTTATATGGTCTTGGGTGCCTTAGTTATGTTGATACTTGCGAATGGCCACTCATCCCCATCGTGTCAAGGTACACTTGATCAATTTCTTGATCATTTTCTTGGAAATATTTTGGGATAATGGCAACTCCATAGTGGACAATCTTTGCTAGAGCTAATCGGGAGTAGTCCTTTCACCGGATATCAATTTCATGGTTCAGGTCTATCCATATGTCCTTGATTTCTGGGACATGGATGGAATCAATCTTTTCCTTGGGGAGGCAACTCCGGAAGTTGAAGGTTGGCCTTGTCGGGAAATTATGCTTCAATTTGAGCAGTTCAAGTTCTGCATACATTTCCCGCCCCTTACCAAGTGAGGGGCAAATGTATTTGCCAACTGTAAGGGGGAAAGGAGCTCCCCCTTTCTTCCTCTTCATACATTTCTCATGGTTGGTGATTAGCTGCCTTGACAGCTCCAGAAGAATTAGTTTGGGCCCTGCATACCTTGGTAACTTTGTTGGCTCTCCAGAAAGTTGGCAGCCCTGAGATACGTGAAGGTGGGGAATTGTGTAAACAAAGCCCCCCATTTCTTGGTGGCAGTGACCACGCTCATGATGGTACCATGTCTCAAATTTGGCCTCAATAGGAAGATCACCTCATAGAAGAAGGCATCATTGATTTTGTTAAACTGGGAGATACTGGCCTCGAGCCTTAGCTCTAGGTAGTACTCATATATCTTGGCCTGGGGCCATACCCCGCTTTGAATTAGCCCTAGAATTCTCTTTCTGATGCAGCTACATATACAACATAGGAATTCATATAGAACCTCCCAGTTGTTGAAACCTGTTGGAGCTGCTCTGAGATAGTATCACTTATGATTTCCCCCCAGCTGAAACATTGATCGGGAGCATTCTTGCTCATATTTTCTAAATATCTGAGCATACATTTGTGAAAGTAGTGGGCGTCAGGGAGCCAAAATACTCTGAGGAAAGTGATGGTATCACTTAGCTCCTCTGAGAAGTCACTGCGGTGGATGGTCTGCATGCCATCTACTCACCACCTTTTTGTTCTTCTTTAGGTAAACCTCGTTCATCATCTACATGCATTTGTCTTCATTTTCTGTCCATGCCTTTAAGCTTTCATTGATTCTTACTGCCACATAATGGCTATGGTGAGGAATGCCCAACATTATTTCAAAGTGCCAGGAAGTGAGGTTAATGATCACCTTACCCTCCTTATCTTCAACACATCTTGTGTCCTTGTTGTAGCAATGCGCAACCACCATGATAAATTCATTGTTTACAACACTTATTGGGCCCAGCTGCAAAGTGCAATCCACTGCCCACCAGTTTGTCCATACATGGGCCACTGGTAACCTGTTTGGTTCTCACCGGAAGTCATCCATATCTATGTGTCCCAAATCGGAGTCTCTAATGTCGAGATGCGCTTTCTGCAAGTGAGTCGAGGCATCCCGACTCTCTCGATATTTGTATTTCATTTCCTTCTCTATCAATTTAGACTTGGCTTTACCTTTAGTTGGATTCTTGCTCGATGAAGACATGGGTGAGATCAAGGATGGTTGTTGTTATTCGCATGGAGAATCAAAGAGGTCTAACACAAAAGAGCAATGTCACCATCATGTTATCCATAATAATAGTCTGGCAAAATGAGAAATGAGCTATTACAAGCCTTAAGGTGCAAGGCACAGGTTTATAGCATGCTTCAGAGGCTTAAATAGGATGGGCGCACTTTTGAGGATGTCAACATGCAAAAATATGCACTGTGTTAAGGGGGAAATCCACACCAAAGGATTATAGAGGGGCGCACTTTTGAGAAGTGTTGCACTAAAGATCTTAGTGCCAAAGAGAAATGTGCGGGGCGCAGATTTGCAACACACAACATGCAGTGCTGGTGTTAAGGTTCATGTGCCAGTGCCTTTGGAAAATTGCTTTAACTGGGTGCTGCAAAAGATGGTGTTGCATGGTTTTTCAATGCGCCCAAGGCGCGGTTTTGGTATGTGTTGCACATAAGCTTAATGCGCCAAAGGATTATAGAGGGCGTATATTTGGGGAACACAACATCAAATGCTAATGTTGGTTGGGATGCGCTGTGCCTTGAGGATATTTGTTAAGTGTTTATACCTAGCGCAGGTTAAAAATATGTTGCATGCGGGGACAGTGCGCCTTGGTGCAACCGTGGGGTTTGCAACATGAAAGGACAACACGCCAAAGGAATAAGACTAATTTTTACATTTTGATATAGCTTCTCAGGTTCCTCTCTCCTTTGATTTTGCAAAAATAACAAAGAGAGGGATTGTGGGATTTAGATAAGGCAAAGCAGTAGGGAAAATGGGCTTTCATTTCTTTCGGAGGCAGAGCCTTACCATTTACATATCCGGAAGGAGAGATAAGGTGTTTTAAATAATTCATGGATTGTTAAGTCTATTCATTTTTAGATTTCTAGATTTAACCTTTTATAACAAACCTAAAACCATAACAACCAAGAAGAAAAACCACAAACAACCATAAGAGTGATAAAAACCACTTACCTAGGATAAATAACGACGAAGGAATGACGTGGGATCCACAAACATGAAAAACGGAACACGGGCTGCCAGAAAGCCCTGACAGCACAAAGAAATTACTTTTCTTAATTTTCAAAACATGAAAATGATAGGTGTTAACCGCATATTTATAGGAAAACCTACATTTATGACACCACCAACCGCCTTTGGCGCGGTTGGTGAGGTGTCGACATGGGATAAATCGTGCCTAAGCGTGGATAGGAGGGTGTCGACACCATGTTTTCAGTGCCTATGGCGTGCCTAAAGAAGTGTCAACATGATTGTAAATGCGCCTTGGGCGCAACTTGGTTGGTGTCGACACTAAAGCCTCAGCACCTAAAGCGCACATTTGGACATGACAACATGCTAATTTCCACACCTTTAGCACATTTCTTTGGCGCAGGTTTGAGGATGTTGACATGTTATTTGCTACGCCAAAGGTTTTCTCAAAGGGGCGCATGTTTTGTACTGTTGACATGTCAATTCTTGTGCCCAGTTCAAAAAGGCTGAAAATGGCTAAGTTCTTTAAAACTTGATTTTCGAAGGGAATTTTAAGCCATTTTGAATGTTAGTAGACCTTCTCAGGTGACCAAAACAAAATTTTGTATGGTTATCGCAAAATTGCCCTTGTCAATTTTACAGGATAATAGCTGGCTCTTTCTGGGGACTATCCTTAAGTGAAACTTAAGGGTAGAGAATCCTAGTCTTCATGTGCCTATCCATTGGGTTATAGAGAATCAAAAACAAGGGCAAAGGGAAAAGGAAGGGAACACACAACAAACAGAAACAAACACATGACAAAAGCAAACAAACAACGAATGGAAACTATACAAAGAAGAGAGAAAACTCTACTTCGTGAAGATCTTGAGATGTTTCCCGCTGTAGGGAAGCGGGAGCTCAGTTCCATCCAGATATGAGAGATACAAACTATTCTCTCCATTGAGCTACTTAATTTTGTATGGCCCTCTCCAAAGAGAGTCAAACTTTCCATGCATGCCCTTCGGTTCTCTTCATTTGTCCCATAGAAGAAAAAGATCCCCTACTTGGAAATCTCTCTACCTAGCTCTTTTGTCGAACAACCTCTTGACTTGATTCTGATGTTCAGTGATCTTTTTGACCACTTTCACTCACTTTTCTTCCAGTTCTTTCAGGTACATAATTCTCTTTTGAGAGAACTCTGAAAATTTTCATCTTCGATTGCTCGAGCCAAGCGTAGAGTAGGGAGTTCTGTGGAAATAGGGATTTCGGCATCGGTCCCATATAACACTTGGAAAGGTGACATGCCGAGAGATCTCTTTAGAGTGATATGATCTGCCCACAAGGCATCGTATAATGACTTGTGCCAGGATCGCTAGTTCTCATCAACTAGCTTCCGTATGATGGTTACCAGGTTCTTGTTGCTAGATTCTGCCTGACCATTTCCCTGAGGATAGTAATCAGATGCATGAGCTAAGGTGATTCTGTATCCATAGAAAAAACCAATAACTTCGTGAGGAGAAGTTGGAAGTGTTGTCAGCAATGATTTTGTGTGGGATGCCAAATCTTATGATGATATTCTCTTTGATGAAGTTGCAAACAACTTCAGAGGTGGCATTCTTGACAGGTATGGCCTCCACCCATTTGGTGAAGTAATCTGTTGTTGTTAGGACATAGCTATGTCCAACACTCAATTGAGGATGGAGTGCTCCAATAAAATCAATTCCCCATTGCCTAAATGGTTCATCAATAATGATGGGCCTGAGGGGAAATGCAGCCAGCTTTGGTTTGCCAACGAACTGTTGGCAAAGTTCACATTTCGCTACCCAGGTGGTTGCATCCTAAAATAGCATTTACCAAGAGTGCACGGCCCGAATGATTTTATGTGTTGTGACGGAAGAGGAGAAATTACCACCACATGCGAGAGTCATCAAAGCTTTCTAGTAATCTTACCTATGTAGTTTGTCAAAACATCATAGGAAGATGCCATCAATTCGCGCTTGTACAACCTGTCATCCCAAATGACGTACCTCGCTGCCCTGAGCTTTACCGTTCACTTTTCCTTTATGGTTAGATGCATTGGGAACTCTCCATAAGTGAGAAAGAAAGTGATGTCTGAATACCATTCATCATGGGTTGCAACAAATAGGACCATAGGTAGAGAATCTACTTTCTCCGGTTCATCCTGTTCTCCATCAACATGAGCAGCTTGTTCTTCAGGTGCTTCTGGGTATTTATTTTTAGCCATTAGCTAGCACAGGCCCTTACCTCTTACCAACTTAGTTGGTTTGATGTCCAGATCGTACTCTTGGACCTTTGTGATCCAATTTCCTCGTAAGCTCCCCAACTCTGGTCGATTTAGGATATACTTAACTGTCGTGTCAAGAACCAACACTACTGTATGAGAATTCAGGATATAGTAGCGAAATTTTGATGCTTTGCTTTGACAATAGTGAAGGCATGCTTTTCTAGTTGAGACATCTTTAGTTCATGAGGTTTGAGAGGAGAGCTCATGAAAGCGATCGGGGATTCAACATCTTTGGAATTCTTCTGCATTAAGATAGCCGATACAGTATGCCTAGACGCATAACTGTACATAATGAAATCTTTGGAGAAGTCCGGACATACCAGAATAGGTGTGTGAGCAATGGAGGCTTTTATATCCTCAAATGACATCTTTCCTTCTTCACTCCACCGGAATGTTTGTGACCCTTTCATCATATTGGATATATGATGAGTTTTCTCAGCAAAATCGGGAACAAAGCGTCTGAGAAAATTTACCTTTCTAAAGAAAGAGTGAACGTCGTTCTTGCTTGTGGGCAAGGTAAGGCTCTAAATAGCCTTGACTCTTTGATGTCTATCTTTGTCCCTTCTTTGCTGATGACGTCTCATAGCAATTTTCCTTTGGTGACCCCAAAAACTGACTTCTTAGGGTTTAGATAAATTCCGTGTTCTTGGCATCTAATCAACACTTGCTCCAAATGATCACAGTGATCACTTCATTTTTTAGATAACATGGTTAAGTCATCTAGGTAAACTATGATGACCTATCCCATTATACCTTTGAACGCGAAGTCCATCGCTCATTGAAAGGTGGCACCGGCATTGGTTAAACCGAACAGCATCCTGTTGTAAGCGAAGGTGCCCCAAGGAGTGGTGAATGTTGTTTTGAATTGGTCTTCAAGCATGACCTCAATCTGATTATAACCCAAAAAACCATCAAGCATGGACAACATCTCTGAACCGGTTACTGTCTGTAGAACTTGATCCATTATTGGTAGTGGATAGTTATCCTTTAAGGACGCCTGGTTCAGGTTGCAAAAGTCTACACATATGCATATTTCACCATTGTTCTTCTGTACAGGCACAATGTTTGCAACTCAGGTACTATGATGAATAGGAAAAATAATTCTCACATCCAACATCTTCTATATTTCAATCTGGATGGTACCTGAGATCTTAGGGTTGTAATTCCTCTATTTCGGTGAAAAGGATTAGCGTCATCTTTTAACGTGATGTCATCTTTGAATGTACTTAGGCTTAAATGACTTCAGATCAGCATAAGACCATGCCAATACATCCATATATTTTTCTAGAAATTTGACAAATTTCCACTTTTCCCTAGGTGTATAACACTTCCCAATGTTCACAGACTAAGGATGTTTGTAGAACCCAAATTGACGGATTCGGTCTCGAAGAAGAGCGGGATCATCCCCGTAACCTCTTCTTGACAAAACGGTCATGTTTATCAAATAATTGTTCTAGGGAAACCAAACCTTTCATAATTTTATTTCCCTTGAGCTGACATATGCCCTGACCTTCGACCGATTCATGCGTTTTCCGGTGAGAGACTCATGACATGCAGAAGTCAATCCATCGAAATGGAGCTCTTTGAAATTATCAGCTTTTTCCATAAAAGCGATAAGTTGATTGTCATCATTGAATACCTGTCAGTGTTGGGAATTATCTGGCACACTTGGGCAGAAAATACCTCAATGGTGTATGTGTCCATATTTAACCCTGGGTGAGGGAGCATGAGAGAGGTCGAGACAGCCAGAGAATACACCATGTCGTTACGAGCTCGTGGAACTTCTTTAATTGAGAAAGTGTCAAATTATTCGATGTTGTCCCACACTGCATTACGGTAATGTCTCGAGCTGTCATTCTTTACTTGGTTGACAATCAGCTTGGCATCACCCTATACTTTTAAATTCTTGATTCCCCTTTCCTTCTGACTTGCATTCCAAGTAGCAAAGATTCATACTCGTCGGTGTTGTTTGTATTGAAAAACTACAATTTGAAAGAAAGAGGGAAAATATCTTCTTCGGGAGGTATCGAGAATGGCCCTAGCACCACACCCGCTTGTTACACAACTACCATCGAATCGCTGCGGTGTCCATATCTTGTTGAGGTCTTCCTCTTGGATGAGAACCTCCATCTTATTAGAGTCGGTGGACAAGAAGTAGTTCCCCATCACGATGATTCGAAGAGAATCTGGGCCTTGGGGTCATCAGAGTTGGTGACCAGATATTTCTTTTGTGATTCAGGCTCCAACGTCTGCATTACTCCTTTGATAGGGATCCTGGCTTTGGACCAGTCCATATGGATTTCTCCACCAACTTCTCTACAAAAAATCCTCCCTAGTAATTTTCGTGCACGCTAGAATATCAGCTATGAGAATAGTCATTTTTACTCTTTTCTTAGGGAATGCTACGAATGCAACTGTGCATCCTTGATCTGACCTATTAATGGTACCTACTTGGTTTCCATGGAGTAACACCTACCGAAAGGTTTAGTGAGTGTGAGGCCCAGAGCATGGGAAACCTTTACTGGCATCACATTGTCAGACACTCCAGAATCAATTATGCAGTTGCTTAACTTGTGACCATTAATCATGAGGGATAGGTAAAAAGGTTCAATTTGGCCTGATGTAGACATCGAGGCAACGTTTATGCGGGATGCAAGAGGAGTGGAAAGAATTCCTTTTGGAGAGACGGGAGGAATTACGACAGATTGACTTTGAATATACTTGGTTAATCTAACAAGCTGCTCAGGGTTAGACTGAAGGTACTCAGCTTCAGACATTTGAATCTTGGTCTTTTTAGCATGATCAATTATATCAAATGCAACCAAGGGTTGTCTTGACGAAGAAATGAGTCCTTCATTCCAAGATGGTGGAGGAGTAGTACTGGTCTTTATGGAAATGAAGGGAGGTTGATTTGGAGGAGAGATAGGAGGAAAATATTTCTTCAAAAAAGATTTGATAGGAGTTTGAGCAGGAAGGGGATTACCTCATTTAGCGATTGTTGGAGGCATATTTAATATAACCTTTTCCTTTTGTATTTTAGCAGCAACTTCTACTTCTTTTCCTTATGAGTGGGTGAAAATAGCGTATGACTCTCCGCTCACATACCGTTGGGTACCTTATTCTTCATCAGACTCCTCTTCCTTGAATTCCATGTACCCGATAGTAGATTCGCTAGTCGGTTCATCGACATCTTGATCATCTTCACCTTGCGACAAAGGTTCTTCATAAATTTTCTCATCTTCTTTGATCTCAACCAAGGAATTAACCAGAGGGGCCTCAAGTGCTAACCTTGGAGTAGCAGCAGGAAAATGCGGCCTTTGAGGGGTGTTGTTGGGAGTGAAGTTCCTCCGTGGGATATCCCGGTATGGAGTAGTAGACGATGCTTGAGCCGATTGATTCTTCAGCATGAGCAAGTCATTCGCCATCTTCTCGGAATCTTTGGATTTGAAGAGGTGGCTCGAGAAGGGGTCGAAGCCTTTTATTTTGAAGGCTCCCGTCTTAACTCGCTAGATATAAGCAGGTTGTCCTCTATCCGAATGGCCACAGCTTGAGCGAGGACCAAGGTGGCGATTTGTTCTTGCAAAAGCAAGAAACTTACTCTTGAACTCATGGTGTTCACAAAGAAACACTTTTGATTTTATGGTGTTGGCAACATGGCGGGTAGCACATGGTTGATCGAGAGATGTGAAAGGCGATAAAATCATGCATGGTTTCATTTGCCTCCTTCTTCAAGTGAGTGATCTTTGACACTAACGTAAATGCATCTTCCGAAGGCTTGTACCTGTCTTCAAACGTAGCTCGTAACGTGGCCCAAATGGTGATAGATACGGTGGTAAATGTTGGAACCATTCGATACGAGGCCCTTGTAAGGTCTCAAGAAAGAGACACACAGATACATCTTCATGAGTCACATCTAGAATACATAGATGACATAATAAATGCAGCAATATGTGCATCCGTGCTTTGATTTCCACTCCCATCAAATTTTGGGAAATTCTTGTGATTTCCGTGAGGGAGGGCGTGAACTAGATGCGGCAGTGCTAGAGGGCCCATGGCATTTCCCCATGGTACTGCCATTTGAAATGCGAGGAAAAGAACACGAGCAGGGAGTCTGGTTCCACTTAGCAAAAGAGCACTACAAATAGATGTTGAAGCACCCTGTGAAATCCGGCTTCTTCGTGGGGTGAGGCACTTCTTACTGATCACCACTGAATTTAGTGATATGAATCATGTTGGAGTGAAACTAAAATTGTGCCTTTGAAGTAGATCAAATATTGGATCAACTTCTCCATGAGCTCTCCTGCCGCGAGTAAATTGTTCACCGCCACAGTATCCATTCGATCTCTGCAATAATTAAGAGCAGATCTACAACAATATTTTTGTTCGTACTTGCTGATTTTATGATTTTTCTGGTAAAAATCAGTAGCATGTACTTTTTTAATATTTAAATTTATCCTCTTTAAAAATAACCGATTGTAGTTTTATGACAAAGGTGAATGAGGATAAAAAGTGGGTCAATCTTAGAAAGCTGATTTTCGGATCTTTGACCTAAAATTTGCAAGGTTTAGAAAATATTATGAAATATCAGAATCTCAGATCTACGAAATATACAAAATTTTGTAAAAAATCAGCGAACTAAAAGCTCCTATCTGGTCCAGATCTATGGATTTGCCTAAGGAAATTTTCAGTTTTGATCACTTCTGCAAAAATTTAATTTTTAACAAAGGGTTAAAATTTGCAATCTGGTAGTGATTTTCACAGTTTTTAAATTGTTTCCTTAGTTCGATCCCCAGTAGAGTCACCAAAAACTGTTGGTTTGAAATTCTATCGGATGGGTAGATCATGGGGAAACAATCCAACAGTGTGCAGGGCATAGCCCCTCTTTGAGACAGAAAGTGGCTGGTTTATTGCTATTCTACCAGCATGAACCTGTGCAAGTCTTACAGTATTCTGCCTTCAAGGGCTTTGGGATCTCATCCCAGTAGAGGTAGTTCCAAATGATGAACAAAAATGTGAGAGGGGAGGAATGGAGGAAGGATAGATCTGAAGGGAGAAAAGAAATGAATTCCAAGATAGAAAGGTCAGAAGGTTTATGCTTGGGGGTAAGTATGTGAGCCAAACTTACTTGCATAAAAAATAAAGCAATACTGATGAACAAATGACAAAAGTAAGAAATAATCCAACAGAATAGAAACATAAATCTAACTTAAGAGAGATCTAATGCACATAACACATAAATTTAGCACAAAGTCTCAATGTATGTATTAATATTTTCTTCTGTTACAAGAAAGTACAAAGTCTTTCTCTCCTCACTTCTATTTTTCATACAAAAACTGTCCACCCTTGAATACAACAAGTATTCAAGTATTTATAGAAGAAGAGGGGAGAAGAAGACGAAAGTAAAATAATTACAAAATATCTTACAAGATATTTACAAAATATCTAAAAAGTCAACTGTTGACTTTGGGGCAAGTTTTAGGATGGCAACATCCCATGGTGTAACATGGATGATGTCATCACATGTGCCAACATGCTTTTTAAACATTTTAAAAAAGAAAAATGGAATATCCATCTAGGAGGAAGAAGCTATTCATCATCGTCTCTTGACTCAAATGGAGTATCCTTCTTAGGCTCAGGGGATTCGATGTGGCACTGCACCCGATACTCTACAAACTTGATGATCATCTTTTGAAGTTGGTATTGATCAAGACCCTTGAAATGCTCATGAACAACCTCGCAAGTTTCCTTCTTGATCTTGAGGTTGTCAGGAAAGTCAGCGAACTCTTCGTTTGCTTCGATCAAAAATCTGATGAAGTCACGGCATGCTAACAAGTTGTTGATAGAATCTCAATCAAAAGTGACCTCTTGCGCCAGACCTTTAGAGACAATAGCCTTAAAGCACTGAAATGTGTCATCTGCTTCTCTTAATTCATAGGATGTTGTGAGTAGTCTAGGAGACATCTTCAAAACTATTTTCTCCATGTTGTGCAGTGCTTCCAAGGCTTCTTCCTTGATTTTGTCGATTCTTTCCAGGATGAATTCCATTTGATCGACCCGGTAATCTAAAGTGGTGAGAGATTTGTAAAGTGCTCGTAGGTGATCAATAATGCCAACCTTTAACAAGTCATCAGCTGAACAGTTGGCCATCATCTGGAATGTTCCTTGTTGTAACTTAGCGTTATCCAGGTTCCGTAAAGAGAACTCAACTGCACGCTTGGAGCTCTTTATTTTCCCGAGTTATACCTTGGTGCAACAAGGTGAACTTTCCAATTATCGCCTAACCATCCTGGAGGATCTTCTCAATCCAGGATGACATAGCTATACCTTATTCAACAATATTTATGTATTCATTTATCTTCTCCTGACTGGGAGCTCCGAGCAGGTTCTCGCAGTTAGCGATTCAAGGTACTTTGCCCATTTTCTGTAAATCTTGGAGGAGATGTTGGTTCTTCTCTTTGAGTATTCTCTTCTCCTCTTTCATTTCTTATAGCTTCTTACAGA
Organism: Taxus wallichiana var. yunnanensis; assembly: GCA_018340775.1. NCBI lineage: Eukaryota > Viridiplantae > Streptophyta > Pinopsida > Cupressales > Taxaceae > Taxus > Taxus wallichiana. Next base: position 674,387,492 of record CM031244.1, on the reverse strand, counting down.
GGGCATCCATGGCTGATACGGCTTCTCCTTACAGACTTTTGGATGATGTTCCCATTATGACTTGAGTCACTGTGAAATCTATAGGAGACAGATCTTCTTTCTTCTTTATGGGATTGGGTAGGCTATCTCCCGACCCTTTCTCCTGAGGCACTTTTTGAGAAGCGAGTTATTACTTTTTGCTTCTTGGGTCCCTTTTTCGGAATGACAGAGAAGCCCATAGCTGTAATGGGGACCTTTCTCTTGTGTTGACTCAGGTGGTCGGAGATCCAACTAGGACTTATGGGAGTGGGGCCGGAAGAAGAAGAGGAAATGAGGGTGAAAGGGGAAGCAACTGTAGTGGACTTGGGGAAGAAAGTGGAAACACTTGGTGGTGGCATGGATAGAGAGTCCAATGCACTAGTGCTTACAAGGCTCAGAGTCACCACAGGGGAAGAGAAGGACATGGAGATGGAAGGGATCTGCGACAGGATGGACGAAACGTTGTGGGAAAGATCCGCGAAAGAGGAGAAGATGGAAGAAGTGGGAGATGGAAGGGAGGAAGGCAGAGGAGAAGACACAACCATAGGAGAAGTTGTTTGAGTGATATGAGGAGGAGGAATAGAAGAGGGAATGGTGGGAACTTTCATCACCAATCCGGCACTATGATCATTCTTCACCGGGAACTCCTCGTGCTATGATTATTTACTAATGCACAGCCTTTAGTTTGGTGGATGTAATCTGGAAACAAAACAACAACATAACACAAGAATACTATCGACTATGACAAGACGGAATGATGACAAATCTGAAATATCAAAGTAAATGATAATATTAACATGAAATTGTTACAATCTCACCCATGAGGTACTTCAAGTGTTATTGACTTCACTTGCCTTACACCAAGACTATGGGAGAAACTTTACAATTACACCTCTTAATGGCTTCTTGACACACCTTTAAACCGATGGCTTCCTTCGCACACTTCCTACAATATTTCTCACCGCTTCCTTCTATGCTAAATGAGGGGGTGGCCTCTCTATTTATAGAACTTCCAGGCTTATCCATCTTATCTCTAAGATAGGATAAGAAATCCACTCTGACGAATCATATTCCATACCTTAACTCTTATCTGTACATGTAAGCTTATCTGTTAAGATAAGATAAACCTTATCATTTTACATGGGTTCCACATTTTTAGACTTTTTACAAATAAAATACACAAAATATTTATGACCTCACTCCTTGTCCTTATTACCAATATAATATTTCTAATTCCTAATCATGTAGACCCTACTTCTCTAATTACCCAAACTTTGACATTTTAACATTACCGGACCACTTACGACAAATATTTACTTTTTACAACATTCCTATTGTACTTTGACTGTTACCGTACTCCACATTATTGGCGGCACCGTACTGACGGTGCCGTTATCTTCTATCAGACGCTACTACTAATTATACTTAACAAAATCATACATACATTAATGAAATAGAAATTACGGAGGAAAAATTTAGTGTCGACATCTTCCCCCTTCCTAGCTTACTACTTCGTCCTCGGAGTAGACTATTTTACAGTGCTTGGAAAATCTTCAACTTGTCGTGGTTGACCCATTTCGTAATGGGAGTGCCATCAATTCCTCCGGTCAGTGCACGTACCATTTTCATGCACAGCTACTATTTTGTAGGGCCCCATCCATTTTGGAAGAAATTTTCTCTGTCTTTTTTTTTGTATCTAGAATCATATACTAGAACCAAGTCATTCACATGAAATGGAGACCACCGGATCTTTTGATCAAAGTATTCCTTTTGCTTCATTTTCTTCTTATGGCTTGTATCCTTTGCTATTTCTCTCATTTCCTCTAGCAAATGAAGATGTACCAACCTTTCTTTTATTGAATCACTTTCATCCATCCTTTCATTTTCATAACTCTCACAGTGGGAATATCAAACTCAATAGGAAGAAGCTGGATCAATGCTATAGGCCAACCTGAAATGGGGAGTATCCTGTTGCTGACTTTGATGTTGCCCTATATGCCCATAATTTGCATGAATCCTTTTATCCCATTTATATACTGCAAGGCTGCATCTTTTGCTAGAATTTGACACAACACAAAATTTGTTCGTTCCACTGTCCATTTGTGCTTGGCTTGTATGTTGTTGCCTTCTGTGCTTAATAGAAAACTTATTGACTAGGGCTTCTACCACCTCATTAATGAAGTGGCTTCTTTGATTTGTTACAATTTCTAATGGGCAACCAAATCTGGTGACAATGCGTTCATACATGAACCTTGCCACTTCATCCATGGAAGTTGTTTTGATGGCCTAGCTTCAACCCACTTGGTTAAATAATGTGGCAGGCAACTACAATATACTTATTTTGGCGTGATGTAGTTGGAAATGGACCTACAATGTCTATTCCCCTCTTTTCAAAGGGACCAAGGGGAAGAATAGGACATAATGGAGGTGATGAAGTTTTACGGTTACCATGTGTTTGACAAATATCACATGTCTTACAATAATTATAACAATCTTTAAAAAGAGTGAGGCAATGATAACTGCATCCAAGATCCTTCTGCTTTGTAAGTTGTCTAGAGAAGTGCCCTCCACATGTACCATTGTGGAATTCTTCTAGCAGTTCCTTCCCTTGATCATGTCCATTTGCCCTCTTATCTTTGTCCATCGAGGTCCTATTCGAAATAATACTCCATGCGAGAATAGAATATGGACAGAGCGGCTTGAGTAATCTTTCTCTTAGTCTTTGCATTGGCACCATCAGGAAACTTGAATTCATTCAGATAATTCCAAATATCTATGTATTCACTAGGGATTGTGTCAAGGGATAACAATGTTGCATCGGGGAAATCATCATCATCACAAGATGATCCTAAACCATCATAGGCTCGAGAGAGTGCATCTGCATTGACATGCTTCTTTCCTGGCCTATCTATAATATCAAATTCAAATTCTTGTAGCAAAATTATCCATCTTGCTATCCTCACGATGGGTTAGGCTTATTTAAAATATATTTTAGAGCACGATGATCATTACAACTAGAAATTTTTTCCCTAGCAAGTAATTTCTAAACTTCTTTCAACAAAAATGATAGCGAGCCTCTTTTTCGATTCTGAGTATAATTTACCTCAAAGACCTTTGCTCATTTTATCTTGCTCCCAAAGTAAATTGGATGTTCATTCCCATTTTCATCCTTTTGGCTCAAAGTACTTCCTAGTGTTGCATCCGAGGCATCGGTGTACACAATGAATGGCTTGCTCCAATCTAGATTCTTCAAAGCAGGTGAAGACACCGGGGCTTCCTTGATTGTCTAAAAGCTTCATGCGCCTTATTTCTGGTTCATAAGTAACATCCTTCTTCAAGAAGCTGGGTTAGTGGTGTGCGATCTTTGAGAAATTCTTGATGAACCTTCTATAGTAACCCACATGGCCTAAAAATGATCTCAACTTACTTCTATTCATAGGAAATGGTAAATCTTTGATTTTAAAACTTTATCGGGATCGTACCAATACCATCTCTGGATACAACATGCCCTAACAAAACACCTTTAGAACATCCAAAGACACACTTTGTAGGGTTTATTGAGGCTTGTGCTTCATCTAACCTTTGAAATTCTATCTCCATCTGGTGCAGGTGGTCCAACTTGCTCCCATAGATGCAAAAATCATCCAGAAATACTCTGATGAAGGTCCCAATGTAGGGTTCGAACACCCTATTCATCAAACACTGGAATGTTTTGGAGCATTACACAACCCAAAAGGCATAACTCTATAAGAAAATGTTCCCCAAGGAGTGGTGAACATGGTCTTCAGCTGATCTTTCTCTGCTATACGAACTTGGTTGTAGCCGCTATATCCATTAGCAAAACTATAGCACTCTGGCCGCCTACTCGCCGTCTAAGATCGATCTGAAAATGGAAGAGGGTAATGATCCTTCTTTGTTGCCTTATTGAGCTTCCTGTAATCAACACAAATGCGTAGCTTCCCATTCTTTTTTATTGAGATCACAATGGGAGAAACCCATTCTGAATTCTCCACAACAAATATGAATCCTGCATCAAGCAACTTATCTATTTCTTCTTTTACAGTCTTGGAAAAATTAGGATTCATTCTATATGGCATTTGTTTTATGGGCTTAGCACCATCTACCACTCAATACAATGTTCTACCCAAATTACTTTGGAGTTCCTTGTAATCAAAAGTGAATAGGTGTATGTACCTTCGAAAGAGCTGGAGGTAGGATTCCTTCTCACTCTCCATCACAGCATCACCAATCTTTATTTGTTGGAGACGATCATCAACTTCTTCTTCAGATAATTTTATGGGGTCATGAGTTGGTGTGACTGGAAGGATATCCATGACTGAAACATCCACCTCGCTTTCTTCATCTTCAGTGTCCACTTCATTGGTACTAGAGTAATCAGAGGATGTCCAATCATCAGTTTCATCACTTGAATCCACAGGTTCTACTTTATGATGTCGAGGATCACGTTTATCTTCACCTCTCTCTCTACCATGTCCAAGTGTCATGAAACCTTCATCCAGTAGTTTCTTGCATGAACTCTCCTTAGCCATGGTCTTCAATGACATTGGGTACAATGCAGTACCATTTTCATCACTGAAAGTCTACCACACATACAACACCCATAATGAGATATTGCCACATTTGAAACTACACCTTCGGTTTAGTTTTTCCCTTATTTAATGACCTTAACATAAGTGTTGAAGGGTGATCAATTTTAAACCCAACATATTCATTGAGACTCATTCATTACATTAAGCTGCAGCACCTCCATCAACTAAGACATCATGAATTGAAATACCATTACATAATACCTCGGCTTGTGGAGCATAGGGATCCGCCTCTGCCTCCAAAAGCAGGGACCTTAACCTCCTTCCTTTGTCGAGCATTGAGTCCACTTCAGCAGCTCCACTTCTTCTCGAAGACATAGCCAAGAGTTGACCATATGTAGTATTTGCGAGGCCTTTTGGATAGATCTTCCAAGATGGAGTATGGTCCTTTCCCCTGTGAAATCATAAAATCCTACACACCCAACTTTCTTCTCCTATGTTTCTTACTAGTTTCTCCTTTCATCTTCTTAGGATCATTTCCATCTTGATTATCTTTTTCTTTCTTTCTTTTTATTTACAAGCACATCTACTTCATTATTTCTACTCTTATCTACTACATCAAGAGAATTCACAGGTGCTTTTCCTTTATCATTATCTCTTGTACCAGATGTAGAAGCTCTATCTAGACAATTATACTTATAATGACCCTTTTATAACAACCATAACATACAAGTTCAGAAATATTTCTTTTGGACCTCTATCTCCTCCTTGAGAACTAAATTCCTTTCCTTGAAGAAGATTAATAGTTAAGCGGCCCATCTTCCTAAGCGAGATCTTCATACTCGGTAGATGTACTAGGAGAAATATTTGTGCTCACGGGAGTGGTTGTGGATTCTGGACCAAAGGTGTTGGTGTAGGCTCTACTTTAACAACAATTTCTTTGGGCTCCTCTTCCATGCTTTCTTCTCTCCTTCTTGCAATCTCCTTTGCTTGTTCAATGGTAGCTGGGAGGTCATACTTCACTCGTTGTCTGATCTCTGGCTTCATCCCAAGAATGAAGTGCTTACAGAGGAGATTATCCATGCCATTCATCAACCCATCCGCTAATCCTTCCTTTCGGATTTGGGCATCGAGCTTCCTCCTTAGCTCTAGAACACGAGCATGATAATTCCTTATCTTCTCCTTCTCTCCTTGGGATAGCTTTGTGATCTCGATCATGAGATCTGCATATTTCTGTTGTTCACCAAATTCTTCAAGAAAACTTTTCAGTTAATAAATCCCATGAATTTTTCACATTATCACCTAGTGTTTCAAACCACCTAAGTGTTGAACCATCCAAAAAGGTAGGAAAAAATTCAGTCCATTGTTCCCTTCTTATAAGGCCATTACAAATACAAGATCGTTTAAACTCTTGAATGAAAGAAGAAGCATCTTCATTAGATTGAGCTGAAAAAACATGAATCTTTCCCATTTTCAAAAGTAACCATAGTGAAATACCAACCCACAAGTACAATCAACAAGACTTATGTGCACAAATAATTAGAATCACTATACTAGAAAGTGACTTTACACCTTTCTACAGTAAAATAGAAATGACCACGGTAAACTATGGTAAAACTTGACTTACTGCGGTAAAAGCTGACTTTACTGTGGTAAACACTATTCACGGTAAAAAGTGAAGTTACTGCGGTAAATACTATTCACGGTAAAAAGTGACTTTACTGTGATAAATACTATTCACAGCAAAAATGACTTTATCATGGTAACTACTATTCACGGTAAAAATGACTTTACCATGGTAACTACTATGCACAGTAAAAACAAGGTTACCCTCAATTGATTTTTGACTAAGTGGGAATATCTCTCCAGAAAATCCACCAACGAGGAATGATCCCGCAGCGGAACCAAAATGTCATCACCAATCCGGCACTATGATTATTCTTCACGGGAACTCCTCGTCTTTATGATTATTTACTAATGCATGACCTTTAGTTTGGTGGATGTAATCTGGAAACAAAACAACAACATAACACAAGAATACTATCGACTATGATAAGACGGAATGATGACAAATCTGAAATATCAAAGTAAATGATAATATTAATATGAAATTGTTATAATCTCACCCATGAGGTACTTCAAGTGTTATTGACTTCACTTGCCTTACACCAAGACTATGGGAGAAACTTTACAATTACACCTCTTAATGGCTTCTTCGACACACCTTTAAAGCGATGGCTTCCTTCGCACACTTCCTACAATATTTCTCACTACTTCCTTCTATGCTAAATGGGGGTGGCCTCTATTTATAGAACTTCCAGGCTTATCCATCTTATCTCTAAGATAGGATAAGAAATCCACTCTGACGAATCATATTCCATACCTTAACTCTTATACGTACATGTAAGCTTATCTCTTAAGATAAGATAAACCTTATCATTTTACATGGATTCCACATTTTTCGACTTTTTACAAATAAAATACACAAAATATTTATGACCTCACTCCTTGTCGTTATTACCAATATAATATTTCTAATTCCTAATCATGTAGACCCTACTTCTCTAATTACCCAAACTTTGACATTTAACATTACCGGACCACTTATGACAAATATTTACTTTTTACAACATTCCTATTGTACTTGATTGCTACCGTACTCCACATTATTGGTGGCACCGTCTTGACGGTGCCGTTATCTTCTATCGACGCTACTACTAATTATACTTAACAACATCATACATACATTAATGAAATAGAAATTATGGAGGAAAAATTTAGTGTCGTGTAACCTCCACAATTGTAGCCATGACAACATCCCGAGTGGATGTGTCTATTGGAATACCTGCCGCTTCTTATTTTCCTGGGGACATTAAGTCCACTATTTTCTCCGAAGCGTAAAGAGGGCTATCGGGAGCTTTCACTGTTTACTCGGCTCTCCAACTTTATCCTTTCCTTTTCCCTCGACAAGTGATCCGGCCTGGAGGTGCACTTTCTAAGGGAGAAGTGGTGAAATCCACTCCAAGGTAGATGAGACCATTTTGTTTGCACCAATGCTCGGTGCGCTGCAACATGGGCTTGGCCCTTTCTTTTATGGCCTTGGGTGCCTTAGTTATGTTGATACTTGCAAATGGCCACTCATCCCCATCCGTGTCAAGGTACACTTGATCAATTTCTTGATCAATTTCTTGGAAATATTTTGGGATAATGGCAACTCCATAGTGGACAATCTTTGCTTAGAGCCATTCGGGAGTGGTCCTTTCACCGGATATCAATTTCATGGTTCAGGTCTATCCATATGTCCTCGATTTCTGGGACATGGATGGGATCAATCTTTGCCTTGGGGAGGCAACTCCGGAAGTTGAAGGTTGGCCTTGCCAGAAATTGTGCTTCAAGTTGAGCAGTTCAAGTTCTGCGTACATTTCCCGCGCCTTACCAAGTGAGGGGCACATGTATCTACCAACTGTAAGGGGGAAAGGAGTTCCCCCTTTCTTCCTCTTCATGCATTTCTCATGGTAGGTGATTAGCTGCCTTGACAGCTCCAGAAGAATCAGTTTGGGCCCTGCATACCTTGGTAACTTTGTTGGCTCTCCCAGAAAGTTGGTAGCCCTGAGATACGTGAAGGTGGGGAATTGTGTAAACAAATCCCCCATTTCTTGGTGGCAGTGACCATGCTTGTGATGGTCCGATCGTGTCTCAAATTTGGCCTCAATAGGCAGATCACCTCATAGAAGAAGGCATCATTGATTTTGTTAAACTGGGAGATACTGGCCTCGAGCCTTAGCTCTGGGTAGTACTCATATATTTTAGCCTGGGGCCATACCCGCTTTGAATTAGCCCTGGGAATTCTCTTTCTGATGCAGCTGCATATACAACATAGGAATTCATGTAGAACCTCCCAGTTGTTGAAACCTATTGGAGCTGCTCTGAGATAGTATCACTTATGATTTCCCCCCAACCAAAACTTTGATCGGGAGCATTCTTGCTCATATTTTCTAAATATCTGAGCATCCATTTGTGAAAGTAGTGGGTGTCAGGGAGCCCAAATACTCTGCTAAGGAAAGTGATGGTATCACTTAGCTCCTCTGAGAAGTCACTGCGGTGGATGGTCTGTGGCCATCTGCTCACCACCTTCTTGTTTTTTAGGTAAACCTTGTTCATCATCTGCATGCATTTTTCTTCATTGTCAGTCCATGCCTTTAAGCTTTCATCGATGCTTACTACCACATAATGGTTGTGGTGGGGAATGCCCAATGTTATTTCAAAATGTTGGGAAGTGAGGTTGATGATCACCTTGCCCTCCTTATCTTCGACACATCTTGTGTCCTTGTTGTAGCAATGGGCAACCACCATGATAAATTCATTATTTACAGCACTTACTGGCAGCCTGGCTGCGAAGTGCAATCCACTGCCCACCAGTTTGTCCATCCATGGGCCACTGGTAACCTATTTGGTTCTCACCCAAAAGTCATCCATATCTATGTGTTCTAGCTCGGATTCTATAATGTTGAGAGATCTGGACTCTGCAAGTGAGTCAAGCATCCTGACTCTCTGATATTTGTATTTCATTTCCTGCTCTATCAATTTAGACTTGGCTTTACCTTTAGTTGGCTTCTTGCTTGATGAAGACATGGGTGAGCTCAAGGATGGTTGTTGTTGTTCTACATGGAGAATCAAAGAGGTCCAACACAAAAGAGCCATGTCAGCTGTCATGTTATCCATAATAACAACTTGCAGAATGAAAAATGAGCTATTATAAGCCTTAAGGCACAAGGCGCAGGTTTATAGCATGTTGCAGAGGCTTAAATAGGTTGGGCACACTTTTGAGGATGTCAACATGCAAAAAGATGCACCTGTGTTGGAAGGGGGAAAGCCATGCCAAAGGATTATAGAGGGGTGCACTTTTGAGAAGTGTTACATGAAAGATCTTAGCACCAAAGAGAAAGGCGTGGGGCACAAGTTTGTAACACACAACATGCAGTGTTGGTGTTAAGGTTCATGCACAGCGCCTTTGGAAAATTGCTTTAACTGGGCACTACAAAAGATGGTGTTGCATGGTTTTCAGTGCGCCCAAGGCGCGGTTTTGGAATGTGTGTCAGATGAAGCTTAATGCGCAAAAGGATTATAGAGGGTGCAGATTTGGGGAAATGCTAATGTTGGTTGGGATGTACTGCGCCTTGAGGAGATTTGTTAAGTGTTTATACTTGGCGCAGGTTAAAAATATATTGCATGCGGGGATAGTGTGCCTTGGCGCAACTGTGGGGTTTGTAACATGAAAGGAAAACGTGCAAAGGAATAAGACTGATTTTTGCATTTTCTATACAACTTCTCAGGTTCCTCTCTCTTTTGATTTTGCCAAAATAACAAAGAGAGGTTTTGTGGGATTTGGATAAGGCAGCGTAGGGAAAATGGGATTTTATTTCTTTTAGAGGTAGAGCCTTCTCAGATTTGTAGATCTGGAAGGAGAGATAAGGTGTTTTAAATAGTTCATGGATTGTTAAGTCTATTCATTTTTAGATTTCTAGATTTAACCTTTTATAACAAACCTAAAACCATAACAACCAAGAAGCAAAACCACAAACAACCATAAGAGTGATAAAAACCACTTACCCGGGATAAATAATGATGAAGGAATGACGTGGGATCCACAAACATGACAAACAGCATGCAGGTCTGACAGGAAAGGCTGATAGGCATAGAGGAATAACTTTTCTTAATTTTAAAATCGTGAAAATGATAGGTGTTAACCACATATTTATAGGAAAAACCTACATTTATGATACCACCAACCACCTTTGGCACAGTTGGTGAGGTGTCAACATGGGATAAATCACACCTAAGTGTAGATATGATGGTGTCAACACCATGTTTTCACCGCCTATGGTACGCCTAAAGAAGTTTCAACATGATTGTAAATGTGCCTTGGGTGCAACTTGGTTGGTGTCGACACTAAAGCCTCAGCGCCTAAAGCGCACATTTGGACATGACAACATGCTAATTTCCATGCCTTTAGCACATTTCTTTGGCACAGGTTTGAGGATGTTGACATGTTATTTGCTATGCGAAAGGTTTTTTCAAAGGGGCACATGTTTTGCATTGTTGACATGTCAATTCTTGTGCCCAATTCAAAAAGGCTGAAAATGGCTAAGTTCTTTAAAACTTGATTTTCGGAAAGGAATTTTTAAGCCATTTTGAACGTTAGTAGACCTTCTCAGGGGACCAAAACGAAATTTTGGTATGGTTATCTGTAAAATTTCCCTTGTCAATTTTACTAGATAACAATATGTGATTTAAAAATATTTTTGGGTTTTTTTTTGCATTACGTAAGAGGTAACAATGTATAGCAAAGATGCAAGGTTCGAGTATGATCAATCCATGAAAGATTTCACATATACATATTGTGGTTGGGTGTTTTAGGGTTGCTTGAGATATTTGGGCACATTGTGGGAAGGAAATCCTCTTCGTGTGTATTTTTGGGAAAATGTGTTATGTGCATGTTCAGAGCATGTGCTTCAAATCCTCAATTTTGTTGTTTATTGATGATTTGTTTTTTCGCGTTTTGCAACCCTGTATTTTTTTGGGTGCTACATGTGATGGGATCAAATGAATTATTTCTGTTCATGCATGAAATCATGTGGTTCCAAAGTGTTTCTAAAAGGTTTGTATCTCATTGTTGCTTAGGCTGCAAAGTCTATACAATGTTTTTACGCACATACTCGACAACGGTTTTAGCAAGAAAAACATTATAAACAATGTTTTAGAATATTGGTTTTTGTATTTGAAGTGACAAGTTAGAATTTTTGAAAAATGCACATTTGGTGAATATTTTTGTGTGTTGTAACTCTTTTTCACATTTTTTGTTAGTTTATTTTGGTTATTTGTGGCAAAAGTAATATTATGACTCAAATTTCTTCAAATACGCTCTTTATGATATGTTTAGCAGCCCTAGTAATTATTTTTGAATTATACCTCTTTGTCTGTGGTACCCAACCTCTAAGATATTTTAGTCTTTACATGGGTCTAGAGTACCTCTTATATTTAACAACATCCCACATTGACCAATAAGAATGCTTTCCGTGCAACTCAAGGTTATCGGTCTCAAGAACATTGCAATTATATTTTCCACATATTGAGGGTGGAGAGACCTAATATTAGACAATAATCTCCAATATAATTAAGAAGTTTAAAATAAGATCTAGGGATTTTTGAAAATGATTTGAAGGCTACTAAAGGGAGACTTGTAATTACTTTCTCTATTATTTATCAAAGAAGCTTCCTAATTAAAGGGAAATGCATTAAAACCACATTTTTAAGATTGGTGTTATCTTAAGAGATTTTGTAAATCACCCCTATAATTAGAACTTCATCTTAATTAATTATTTCTAATATGGTTTATATTTTTGACTTGTGTAACACTCAAGAAAAATATAACCAACAGATTGTTTCAACCTTCAACATATAGAGAGTGGAATTAGGAAAAAAAAATCAAAGTGTTATTTTCCAATGGTTTTAATAACTTTCAGGAAAATAATATTCTAAATTGCATTATTTTTCATTAAAGAAAGATGTCATTTTAGGTAAATAAGAACAACATGCCTACACTATTATTTTCCAAAATATTTTGAGAGATCAATCCACCAAAAGATTTAGGCACATTATGATTAAGAAAATTGTGTCATGTATCATTTGAGAAGGGATTCCTTTTGCACTTATTTACTATGGAAAAAGGACCGTTAAAGCTCTTTTGGTCGAACACATACTACTGCAACCACAATTATTTATACCCTTCTTAAGCAGTAGGGTGGGGAAGTGTTATCTTATGTCACATAGCTCAAGGAAGTGTAGGTGTTGGGTTATGGTGATTTTTGTGGGCACATGGGCATTTCAAAGCCATAAAAGGTAGTTGTTAGACAAAAACTTATCTTCATATATTACTTTGTTGCTTAGAAGCTAATTGATTGCAATGGTAAATGCATTTGTGTATTGATATGACGCCAAATACCAAATACTATAGAATTGAGAATATAAAATAGGGATAGTGAACCGCAATCTAAAATCCAATAAGTCTTGTTAAATGCAAACCATATTTTAAATAAAGTTTCTATTTTAAAATAGAAGAAAGAAATAAATTATATAAATGTCTGCAGATTTAAATTGTATTAATGTCTATAGATAACAATTCAGAGATCAATGGGACTCAAAAGGACACCAAATTACAATACCATTAAGTGAAAACATGGACTAAGATATGAAAAGAAAACTAAACGCTACATGCTAAAGCACAAAATATTTAGACTAGAGTGAACCTAAATTTGTAAATGCTACATAAATCAGAGAGTATATCATATCTAACAAATATTCATTTTGAGTGAAGACCCATCAAGGTTGTGATATGGGAAATGCACAATTTGTCGAATGACATGGATGAACTGGAAGAACAATGGAATGATGGGGGTGGGATTAATAAGTCCTTAAAAAATTTCAAATTAGATTTTAGATTGCTTATTCAATACTCAAAACCATTTAATGATCCATTAATGTGTGCACACAATCAAATATCACATATGCAAGAAACCAAGAGCAAGATCATTAACACAAGACATGAGATATAAGTGAAAAACCTCAAGGGGAAGAAAAACCATAAAAAAAAATCCTTATGTTGATATGTTTCAAATTTGGTGAGGCACCAACCCCATAAGGAGTGTTAACCCCTAGTTTAGTATAGCTACAACACTACAAGGAGCACCAACCCTACAAGGAGCACCAACCCCTAGTTTTGTGAAGCACCAACTCCACAAAGAAGATACAACCCCCTAAGATGATCAAGCACCCACTAAACCACCTCATGATGTTTTGATATTTGATATATTACTTCCACAACTGATAGAGACCAATGATTGATCTAGAACTTCTCCAAATCCTCATTCAAACCCCAGGTCTTCAATCTCTCTCAATCTAGCACTTTCTTAACTTCTCAAGGCTTAAAAATCTTAAACACATTATTTCCATTAATATTCAACATGTCACACACTTTATCTGATCTCAATTCATGCTCATACACCTACAAAACTCTCTCACCTAGGTCACACTTCTTGCACACACACCACTAGCTCACAAAAGCACCCAAAACTATGCTTTTATAAGCTCCTTATTAATTAAAATTAAAACTAAAAAAATCTATCCTTTTGCATGAAAAATACATCATAAAAAAATCCCATATATTTTTCATAACATTTGCAAATAACCCATATGGTTCGGCATAGAAAAACCTTTCTTCCATGCACCAAAAATCCCCAAATCCCATGCATTGGAATGAAAAAATCTCCTAATCCAAAAATATTTTTAGTCATGATTTAAAATTCATCACACATGTTTAAAATTAAATTTAAACATTATACTAAGTTGCAATTTAGTGAACAAATCAAATTATTTCATTTAATTGGGTGAGTGGCTCATTGCCTTCACCAAACACTGTTTCCAACACCCTATCTTCACCTTTTGGCTTCAAGGTCACCCAAGAACACCTAAACTATGGCATTTTACCACTCTATGGAAATTTAAGGTTTCAGAAAATACTCCTAAAAATTTTATATCTCATGAAACATCCACTGGTTCAAACTACAACAACATTTTCCTTCACCAAATCATGTTTCTCCAAAAGTAGTTGTTATCCCAATTTCACCCCTCAAGGTGAATTGGATAACTTACATGTTTCTTTAGGCTCAAGCAAGTTAAAATGATGGAAGGAAAAAATTGGATTTTGGGGGCCCCTCTGGCTTCTCTCTAACCTCCCCATCCAAGAAAATTTTCAAAGAGTTAGAAAAAATTGCAAAAAAATGTAAAAATTTGGCCTATGCTAGTGTATTGTGGGTAAATCAGGTTTTTAGGGCCCAGGCCACACAAGTATACATGGGACATTCGGGACCCGCATGGCGAAATGGATGATTTGCAAAGAAATTGATAAAATCAAGTTTTTAGGGCCCAAGTTGCATAGGTACACAAGGGACATCTCGGGACTTGAAAACCTGAAATTGCCGAAGGTAGTTCAAATCAGAAAAGTCGGGTATATTTGGTCATGCGGTCCATGAGACATTGGGACATGCGGGACCCGTAGAGCTGAAATGGCTGCATTGCTTTGTTGTGCGGAAAAGTCAGGTCGAAGCGGTCTAGGTAGCATAAGTATGTGCGAGACAGTTGGGACCTGAAAACTTGACTTGTCCGATTTTGCAATGTGGTTCAAAGGGATGCGAGTGAAGCGGCAATCAACGGTTTCGACAATGGTGGTCAACGGCAGGACACACGGGACACGAGTTCGCCGAGGACCCGACTTTGCTTAATTTTCCACGGAAGGAGGCTTGTAGGTGGATCAAAGGTTTTTTTTCTGAGACAGCTAGGTCACAAGGGCCCGATATAGCTAAAGTTCCTGCATATAAAGGAAAACACAATCCTTGACCCTCCCAAACTTCAAATGGCCATATCTTTTGACCCCGAGCTCCGATTTTCACAAAATTTGATTTTCTAGAACAAGCACAATGTCCTCTTCACCAAAAAATTAAAATTTCTTAATTTTGATAAAGTTAGATATATAAAAATGAAATAAACATATTCAGCTCCAGTGAAGTAAGTACTCGATCTATTAAATGACAGAAATGTCTGGACCCAAAATAGTTACCCGCACTCAAAAGGCCATAACTTTTGCATTTCGCAAAAAACGCACAAAATTGGTACCGTTGGAATTGTCGCTTCGAGAAAAAAACATAGAAATCAAGAAATTCAAAATTTGGTGAGAAATAAATGGTTATTTTATAGAAAATGTGCCTAGTTTAGAACAATGATTTTATTTGGTAGTTGGGATGCATTCAATGGAGCATGGGCTGACATTTCTCACTGTTGCAAGTCATGGGATAGTATGGGGAGCCTTTTGCAAGAAACATAACATCATTTCACTTCATTTACTACATCTTGCAAGTGGTGAGAAGATAAATTTTGGGATTTTCATTTTCCTCTCTCTCTCTCTCTCTTCTCAAATTTCTATAAATTGGAGTGTTGGGCTCATTGTAAAAAAATAAGATTTTGGAGTAGAAAAACTCAGAAAATTTTTTTTTTGAAGAAAATGTGTTGTAGGCCTGTGTAGCATACTCCTTGCATGGTGATCTAGGCCCTTGTTTTGTAATAGATTGAACTGTACATATCATGAAGCAATAAATACGAGTTTGTGGATGTATCTTCCCGTCTTTGTGTTTGTTTGCATTCCTCTTGCCTCTTCAATATCTTTACAAATATATTGTGTCTATTTTACATTCTTGCAAGGATTCATTATCATTGTGTGTGCATGAAATATTATTGTGAATGCAGTTGCTAGATTGTGGAGAATTGTTATCACCCCTCCTAGTTTGCACTTTTCTCCTACTTTTCACACATTGGAAGACTATTCTCATCACCCTCCTTTTCTGGTGTATCACCGCTTTAGTGTAGGCTTTGTTTTCATGCACTCTCTCTCCCTGATTCCTTGGAAAGTTAGATTAGGATTAGATAGTTTTTCCTGCATTAGAGTAGATTGTGGTAGGTATTTTAGGAGCAAGAACCAGCTTTCTTTGAAGGTATATCTCAAGTAGAAAGTCCCACAACTTGGAGATAGCACCCATGTTATCTAATCACACTGTGAGCTCAAACACACACACTTGTGTAAATCATAGGGTGTTATGATTTTTTTGATGATAGTAGTCTTGAAAATACAACTAGTTCACAACTTTAAAGAACTTGAAATGAATTAATTGGATTCCAAATTCATCCATCTTCACATTAAAGGTGATAAAAATATCACTCAATCCATTTCATCCACTAACAAACTCAATATTTCGGCAAAAACCATTATGTCATAGAAATCCAAAAATCTTCTTATCCACAAACTAACCTGGAAACCATATCAACAATAATCCTCATGAAGAAAAGCTTATATTTCCAGAAAAACTTTAATAACTTCCTAAATCCTCTTGTATCTCCTACAATGTCCATTTTATCAAGACTACTTATGACCGCCCCAAAACTTCCCTTTCACCAAGTCAACCCAAATGAATCATACTTGACCATTTATCAGAATTTAAATGACCTAAAAATATTTGGAAACTAATAAAAACTATTATTTATCACATAATGGACATCTAGTTTGCAACTCCTTTGGGAAACCTTGTCTCAAACTCGAACTTCTTTAGAAACCGACCTTTTTGAGTGGAGTCCATTCATCACCATAACCTCTACCATACCTTTTTGGAAATATTAAGGAGTCTTATACATGTTCCATTCACTATCCATGCACTATTATTCAATTCAGAAAACTTAGGAAGCAAATATCTCAAACCACTTTGATCTTTGGGGTTTCAAACTCATAAAAAGTTGTTTACCTTCTTAACATTCATTCATAAAAATGTGATGATTAAATGACCTCATTATTTTTTTAAACCTTATAAACTCAATTTAGAAACATTCTTAAAAGTAAAAATTTCCCATGTAAATCTCACAATTTAGGGTGACCATCGAAGTTTCAGTTCAATCAAGTTGGAAATGCACTTGTTCTTGACCATGTTTCACCAAAAACCTCATATATTGCAAAATTCACATCATGGAAACCTTAAATTTTTCCCATAGCACAAGTACACACCCTAATACATATCTTATCATCAAAATGTGACAAATATCTCTCAATTCTTCCATCCTATATCATATGTATAGCTATCCCTAAGGGTTTTACACTATAGAAGCTACGATTAACTAAAATAACATCATAACATATCATAAAATCAATCCAAATGGTCATAACATACCTCATACATCATGAATTAATTACCTACATTCATCCATAAGCTCATATAGCTCCATAACTCACTCTCATTCTATCTAACAATAATCCCTGGTCCAAATAAGCACCTTAAACGTAGTCACCAACCTGTATCTACACCATGAAGCTCATATGAGTGCAAAAAAATCTAAAATCATGCTCTCCATAATTCTAATATTCTTATCAATTAACCAAGAAGCTCATACCACCATGCACTATCACTTAGGCTAGCTAGGTCACCTGATGGGCTTGCAAGAACAAGCCATCCTCACTAAATCAACCTTTGCAACTAAGAGCATACCTGAATCTCCATGAGAACATTAATTTGAGCATCATATGACTCTATACTATCATCTAATTTTTCATTAATGAGTTTTTTCATCAATGACAACACCTATGCAGAGCATGCCAATAATCTCCTTCTTTGTCATTGATGGAAAACCACCTATACTTCCCCCTTTTTACATTAATGAAAAATTAATACTTGTACCATAATAATCATTAATTTTCTCAACTTCATAATATCACCTCATGGTCAGAAACATCAACCAAATGTCTCAAATAAGCTCAAGAACTTGAAATTTCACTCGAACCTAATTTTTAGCCTTTTTCTTGAGAATGGAGACACCAAGCTCCCCTAGGAATAACATATGCATAATATGAGTATGTCAATAAATCATGAAGAAAGCATCATCTTACCTTTATTTCATCCAAAACAACATCTTCCACCTTCTATGCATGAAAAGTAGACATTCCACCTCCATACATTTTTTTGCCACCATGGAATCACTGTATCAGATCTATACCCCAAGCAAACTCTCCATGTAACATGCCAAAAATGATGCACAGGAGCTAAAAAAACCTTCTTACCTTAAATTTTAGCCTAACTAAATTTTTTAGGCAAAAAATCTTGATTAGTCTCATGTTTTTATCTTTCATCTCCTACCTTGAGCCCATAGACCTGTTCCATCACTTTGTAATTTCAACTAGCTTTGGTGACCCCTATAACGTCAGCACACACATTGAACATGCAATCCACAACCCCGAGACTTAATAACACTATATTTCTTAGAAAATCATAGAATCATGCATCTTACCTTGGTTACTTAGCTTGTGGATGATCCAAACACTTCAACATTGTCCTAAAGCTCTTTCACAGACCTTGACAGTCATATTTGACTAAGATAGTGCTATCATGAACCATAACTTTCTCAATTTTTGAGGAGACACTCAAAACATACCTCAAAGGTGTTGATAACATCCATATCACCTTCTAGACACATACACATAATACACACCTGTAGAAGCAATTTTTTTCATCCCATTGTACACTAACTATCCTCAAAAATCAACTCATCACTAAGTATAGCTTCAATTTTGTCAAGAAACCTATCATTCAAGCATATGAATGCACCAAGAGTAACTTTTAGGAGTGAAACATGTATTCCCCTTGACATGAAAGCATCCATATAACTCTATACAAGCATCTACATGCATGTAAAGTTCACTTTTGAAGCAAGAAGTTATTTCCCACTCATGACATAGATCACAACACATACCCTTTCTTTCTTTGATGTTACACACACACCTTTTAGATCACATACATAGTATGAGAGCAATAAATCATACCCAGATGGGTCGAATAAACCTTTGACCCTTGTTGGAGCACTATACCCTACCTTTAACACAAATTCTCACCTATATCTTCACATACTACAATTTTTTGCTCAATCAGCTCTCAATCATATAGCCTTTAGCTATTTTAGAATTCAAACATTTTGTTATGCCTATGAAAAACCTTCAAGAGAAACTATATAATTTTAGGGACTTCTCAATACACCCATACTGTAGACAATTGAATGCTCTACCTCATGTATTCACCTTACACTTGTAGGGAAAAATTTTACTCACAATGCACCAACCGTATCAAATAAAATGAGAATCCTAAGATCATATTCCCTTCACACCTTTGGAATATATATAAATTTTCCAAATTCATATAAAATCTTTATGAAGCCCATCTTCAAATTCAACCAAATGTGATGTAAACAAACACTCATACCCATAGATGCCTAATCTCCCTTATCAACATTGTAAAGGAGAAATTCATACCTTTATTTCTTATGAAATCCTAATTTTAGTAAGGTAATCATATAGTCCATAAAAATCTTGTCATGAACGTCATCTCAATACCAATTTCACTCACACATACCAATCGGAAATATCATAGCACACAAGGAGTTATCTAAAGGCATGTGTTAATACATACATGCTCAAATACGGTCTTGAAGGCACAAAGGAAGCAAAAAGAAAAAAACTAATCACACATTCTACCCTTATATCATCAAATTTCACTCATTTTTGGTCCATACACACTAGATAATTATTTATAATCACTTAAGAGTCATTGAAATATCTCTATACTAATATTTCACCATTAGATGCATATTCATAGCCTTCAAGACTTGGATTTTGAAGGAATAAAATATAACTCTTAATATATAAGCATTTGTGAGAAAGTTTTATCTGAAATGGATACCCTTTTAGCCATTTCAACTCCATCATGAGCCTTGAGACCACACTTCAAAGATAACACCCAGTTTGTAAAATACTGACTTCTCAATTAGTCTTCTTGTCACTAACACTATCAACTCTGAACTTTATCCAAGATTTCCAAGAATATGATAAATTTTATGACCTAAAACCTCTCGAATCTTGTAGAAATCATTTTATATTATATTTGCACAAATTTTTAGCATTGGAATAAATCATTTAGTCCTTCGTATCAAAATTCCTTCCATACCGCTTATAATGCACATTCAAGGTAGAGAAGCATGTAAAACGCACAAATTTTTATTTTATTAACTCAAACATGAAGGAAAATACTGTAGAAACATCATCTATCTTTTTAGCACAAATTTGACATGTTCGAAGAGAAATAACATCAAAATCATACACCGAACCACCTTAATTTGCACATGAATTCACTGTGATGACCATATCACCGCCACAGTCCATTTTTGGATTGATAGTTTTATCATTAAAAAAATCTTTATGAATATTTCTATCTTAAATTGTTCATCTCAACATATTTGAGCACTTGACAACATGATATGCATGCCAAAACCTAGATAACCAAGAAAAACTTTGACTTTATGCACCTAAGATGAATGTGACCTACCAATAGACAATCAAAAAACATTAAGAGACGTACTTACCCAATAACTTTCCTTTTGAGACCACTACATATATTTACTCAGCATGGGCATATTGTCATCATTGTTCCATACCATTTCATATTATGAAAACCTTATGACACTTCAATTGACTCAAACTTATCACCATGAAACATCACAAACCATAGACTCAACCATCGGGACTAACTACAAACCTGGATTAAGGAATACTTTTCTCATGAGTATTATGATATAAAAACCCTATCAAAGACATCATCAAGTCCTTTACAATCTTTAAGATAATTCAGAATGTCAACACGCAATGATAATAGAAACAAAAACTTGTGAACACGTACATACCATACTTTAAACACAATGGCCATAACATATACAACAACAACTGAAACAACCATATAGAGCCATTAAGACATACTTAAAGAATTGAAGTGACATACCTTTACCTTATGGAGAAGACACATACATACCTAAATATCTCCCCCTCACTTCAAAGCTTCATATGAGCTAATATAGCTCTAAGAAGAACAATAGAGTATAAGAGCACCACGTAGACCTAAAAGAAGGTATTGAAGAGGTCCCAAGCCCTCTTAGACACCTATAAAACTCCATATCCTTATTAATTTTGAACTGACATCTGAGTTAATACTCTCCTTCATCAACATATTCTCTTGGTGAAACACCGTGATCTCTTCTAGGTTCCCATACTCTTCCTGGTTTGTTATGTTATGCATTCCAGGAATTTGTAAGTTACCTCCTTGCACTCTAGAACCTTGAGCCGTATGATTTTTTCTTGAGTGGGAATGAAAGCATACCCTTGCCACATGAGAAAACTCATTACAGTTGTAACATACTACTAAATTCTCCCTCTTATGAACTTCATCTTGACTAGGTGGATCATTAATACAAGAAAAATCTAGAAACATGACCTTATTCATAATCAATTTGTAGCAGACAAAATTATTTGCATATTAACTTTTATTGTCTTTACACGGATGAGATTCTCTAGGAGATATTCTACATTCTTTATCCCTATGGCCAAGTGCATTACAATTATAACATTGACGATTGAAAGTTGTTTCATACCTTGAGGCATTAGGTTGCCTAATTGGCATTGATTTAACATTATTTTTTATGAGAGTCACCTTATTCTCTTCCTTGATGCTAGCTTCACCTGATTCCTTGCTTGGAAAAATTTCTTCTTATTTAACTTCATTGTCTTTAGAATCCTCTTTGAAACCCAAACCAGTTTTATCATATGTTGATCTTTGTTTTCCAAGAAGATCATCTAGATCATTTGCAATTTTCTCAAACTTATGAAAGGACAGTCTTCTTCTTTCTAATAGCGCTTAGAACTCTATATCTTCTTAAAATTTTGAGCACATACTTTCTTTATCTTGAAAATGGGAAACAAGATACCTTACCTTTTCTTATAATAATCTGATTAACTTATTTTGCTTGCTTGACTCAAATTTGTACTTCTCTTCTAGCTTGTGAATTTTTTTTTTCATATTCCTTGACCTACAAACTCGGCTTCTTGTTCTCTTTCTCAGAATGATTTAAATCCTTTTGAATGCCTTCAAAATCATCTTTTCCATCCTCATCATCTTCACTAGAGTATCTACAATAACCTAAAATAATCCTCCTAATGGTGAAGATCCTTCACTGAATACCATATAACATCATTAGTCATGAATAATGCCTCATTTCCTATATCATCATGATTTGATTTAGATTCATAATATTAAACTCCACTACTAGCATCGTGGAATTCATCATCTTCCTTTGTATAAAAACTTCTTTTTCTCTTCTCCTTATAATCAAACTTCTTAAAATTCTTCTTAACTTTTCCAAATTTTTAAATTTTCTTTATATGATCACCCTCTTGGTATTCATCATCTTCCTTCTCATGCCTCTAAGGAAATTTAGCAAAAAAATGGCCTATTTCACCATAAGTAAAAAAATTTGAATGGAATTTTACCACTGTAGTTACCAGATCCAAGTTTTAATCTTATAGCCATCATAGCAAAGATCTCTTCATCTTCAATTTCAGGAGTAGTATCATCATCCTTCTCCTTCTTTGTCTTAGCCTTCATTTCAGATTTGAAGGAAATCTCTCTCTTGGCTTGTTTGGAATCACCTATTCTCATCTCATAAGAAATCAAGGTACCATGTAACTCATCCATCTTCAAAGTAGTCATATCCTTTGTGTCTTCTATAGAAAATAATTTAGAATCAAACTTAGGAATTAGTGACCTTAAAGCCTTTTGAACAATAGATTCTTCTTTCACATATTCACATAACCCTTTCATATTATTAACCACCTTGTAAAATCTAAGAAGATATGCAACAATGGACTCATCATTATTCATCTTAAGACTCTCAAATTGATTTCTAAAAGTTCAAATATTAGAAATTCTTACGTTCGAGTCACCATCATAAAAAAAAACTTGTAGTTTTTCCCATGCCCCTTTTTTCTGATTTTTAGCGCATTACCTTTCCTATCTCGATTCACCAAGGGCACTTATGATGACACCAAAACTCTTTGATTTATTTATACATTTCTTCTTTTCTACATCAGTAATTAGAGTAGTGGCGGGGAGGAGTATAGCCACTCTTAACAAAATCCCAAACATCAAACCCTAGAGCTATGATATAGGTCTTCATCCTCAAGCTCCAAAAAGCATAATTCACACCATCAAAAATTGGTGCCTTTTCAACAGTTGAACCACTCGCCATTTTTTTGCTTTAAGG
The DNA here is from genome assembly GCA_018340775.1 of Taxus wallichiana var. yunnanensis. Taxonomy (NCBI): domain Eukaryota; kingdom Viridiplantae; phylum Streptophyta; class Pinopsida; order Cupressales; family Taxaceae; genus Taxus; species Taxus wallichiana. The sequence continues at coordinate 674,364,147 of CM031244.1, read as the reverse complement.
ATCTCCTTTAAAGCAATCAAAATTATCCAAAATAACTTGCTCTAATACCAATTTTTGGAAGCACAATGGGCTGAGAGGGGGATGAATCAGTCCTTACAAAAATTTCAAATCATATTTCATATTTCTTATTTAAAACTCAAAACCATTTAACTATCCATTAATGTGTGCATGTAATCAAATATCACATATACAATAAACCATGAGCAAGATAATCAACATAAGAAACAAGATATAAGTGGGAATCCCTTGAGTGAAAGAAAACCCACATTGAAAAAAAAACCTTATATTGATATGTTTTCAATTTAGTGAGGCACCAAACCCACAAGGAGCACCAACCCCTAATTTAGTAGAGTTACAACCCTATAAGGAGCACTAACCCCTAGTTTTGTGAAGAACGAACTCAACAAGGAGGCTACAACCCCCTAAGATGATCAAACACCCACTAAAACCACCTTATGATGTTTTTCTCTCGATATATTTCTTCCATAACCGATAGAGACCAATTATTGATATAGCACTTCTCCAAACCCTCATTCAAACCTCAAGTATTTAATCTCTCTCAATCTAACTCTTTCTTCACTTATCAAGGATTTAAATACTAGAGAACATGCTTTCCATAAATCTTCAACCTATTACACAATTTATCTGATCTCAATTCATTCTCATACACTAGAAAATCCTCTCACCTAGGCCACACTTCGCAAACACACCACTAGCTCACCAAAACACCCAAAACATGATTTTATAATCTCCTTCTTAATTCAAATTAAAACTCAAACATTTTCCCTCCTTTTTCATGAAAATTAAATCACAAAAAAATCCCATATAATTTTCATAACAGCTACAATTTACCCATATGGGCCACTTAGCAAAAACTCTCTTCCATACACCAAAATCCTCAAATCCCATGCATTAGAATGACAAAAATCTCCAAATCCAAACAAATATTTTTAGTAATTCTTTAAAATTCATAAAACATGTTTAAAATTAAATTTAAACATCATACATGGTCTCATTTTTTGTGAACCAATAAAATTATTTCGTTTAATGGGGCGAGTGGCTCATTGCCTTCACTGAACACTTGTTTCCATCACCCTGTCTTCACCTTTTTGCTTCAAGGTCACCCAAGAAAACAAAAACTATGGAATGTGACCACTATATGGAAATGGAGGACCTTTACAATAATCATAAACATTTTATATCTCATCCAACATCCACTGGTTCAAACTACAACAATGTTTGCCTTCACTAAATCAAGCTTCTCAAAACATAGTTTTCAAAATCCAACATGTTCGCACCTTTCCGATACTCTAAAGACATAAAAATGGATTCATAGGATTCAAAAGTAATTCCTCCTTATATTCTAGGTGATATTAAATATCACTCAATCCATTTCATGTACTAAAAACTCAATCTTTCAAAGATAAAAAGTCTTCTTCAAATCAAAAATATTCTTATCCACAAACTAACCTAGAAACCATACCAAAAATAATAATAATGAATAAACCTTATACCAGTGGAAATATATATGAATTATCTTTCCAACACAACTTGAATCACCTCCGAAATCCTCTTGTATCTCCTAAAATGTCCATTTTATTGAACACTACTTTTGACTGCCCTTTGACCAATCAACCTAAATGATGCATAATTGACCATTTATCAGCACTAAACTGACCTAAAAACTATTTATACATCAATAATAACTCACATTAATCACAAAATGGCCATTTAGTTTCCAATTCCTTTGGGCAACCTTTTCCCAAACTCTGGACTTATTCAAACACTACCTGTTTGATTCGGTTCCACTCATCACCATAAAATATACCATACCTTTCTCAGAAATCTTAAATAGTACTATACATTCCAAAATCATCATCTATGCACTAGGAAAAATTATGGCCACTTAGGAATAAAATATCTCAAACCGCTTTCAAGTTAGGGTTTCAAACTCATAACAAGTTGTTTACCTTCTTAACATTCGTTCATAAAAATGTGATGATGAAATGACATCATTATTTTTGTTAAAAATTCTAAACTAAATTTAGAAACAACCATGAAATCCAAAAGGTCCCATGTAAAGCTCACAATTCAGGGTGAGCATCAAAAGTTCTAATTCGAGTTGCAAATGCACTTATTCTTGACCTTGTTTCACCAAAAGTCTCATAACTTGCAAAATTCACATAATGAAAACCTGAAAAGTTTCCCACATCACAAGGAAACATGCTAATAACATCTGCAATCATCACCATGCCATAAATATCTCTCAAATTTTCCATCCCATCTCATATGCATAGCTAGCCCTTAGGATTTTGCATTGTAGAAGCTAGGGTCAATTGAAATATTCATAACACATCATGAAAGAACTAAAAATGGTCCTAAAATACTTCATACATCGTTAATAAACTTCCCCTGCATTCATCCATGAGTTCATATAGCTCCACAATTCACTCTCATACTATCTAACAACTATATTTGGTCAGAATAAGCCCCTGAAACATAGTCACCAATTTGTATCGCATCCCAAGATCATATGATTTCCTAATAACTCTCCAAACATTCTCTCCATAATGATAAAATTATTCTCAAATAACCAAGAATCCCATATCACCATGTACTGTCACCTAGGCTAGCTAGGTCACCTGATTGGGCTTGGAAGAACAAGTCATCCTCACCGAATCAACCTATGCAACTAAGAGCATATATGAATCTCCACGAGAAAATTACTATGAGAATAATATGACTCTACACCATTATTCAATTTGTCATTAACTAGGTTTTTCATCAATGAAAACACATATGCAAAGAACATGTCAACACCGGAATATGGGTGAGGTAGGTAGTATATCAAAACCCTTTTTAAGTTCAGAAAAAGATAATTTTCTACCTTCTACTCCTATCTTGCGGCTCCATGTCTATGAAATAAAATAAATTATGGTTTTATGTATTTGAATTTAAAATACATGCATATCTATGATTCCCTTATGCTTTTTCAGTATTATTGTAAAATCTCTACTTTCTAGAGATCACGGTGGATTTTTTTCAAATATGCACTCGAATTCTTGTATATGGTAGATTTGTTGCATATTTTTTTAATGTTTTCATTTAGTCAATTTTTCATATCTTGCATGTATAGTTCATCCTTTGAACACCATTTCTCTTAGTGAAGGAGCTTGAAGAATGGATTTCAGCACCGTAGAAGTAAACAAAGACTACACAAGTTCTGTGTACCCGTGCTCCCTTCTAAATTGTGATCGAGTGGCATTTCCCTTAGTGGAAAACAAATTATTTAGCTTCTCATAGCCCCCGTGTTCTGCAAAGTCCTCAAAATAGTTTTACTTCCTCTCCAAAGGGGAAGTAGGATCCACCACTTGCTCTTGATGGCGATTCTATGAGTGATCATTCCCGACAATTGGATATTCGATATATATCAACTCATAGATATATGTTTTCACATGCTCATTTGTTTATGATTTATTTTATTTACTTTCTTATTTTATCTATATTATAAAAAGAATGAATGTAGATTTACATGTGTTGGAATATTCCTAAAAACTATAACACCAAATTGCACAAAAATATAACATTGATAATTTATTGAGTAGAAGATTCCTTTGTATGATAATGTTACAATGAACCAATCTTTGTTGTTATGTTTAATTGAAAGGAATTTAATTTTTAAGAGGTTTACATTTCTTTGTTTTACGGATGCAAGTGCTTGTGTTTAGATAATTTATTTTATTGAGCTATTTTGTTTCAAGGAAAACCTTGTTGTTTGAAAACATGTACTTCTTATTGTCATTCTCAATCCTTTCTTGTTCAACATGTGAGGGCATGTTCCTTCGACCTCGTAAGTAATTATTTCGTGTTGAGGGATGGTTCCCTAATAAGGCCACTTCGATATGTCCCAAGTGAGATTTTATAATTTGTAATGCAATTGATTTTAAAGTTTCTAATTGAATGAAAATATTGCTTTCACTTGTAACTTTTATTCTCGGATCCTTTCTTAGTTTTTGCCTCTTTGCAACTATTTTATAAGTATAACATATAGTTGTTCTATTAATGTATAGAGTTTGTCTCGCCTTGATATGGAAACATGAAGACTAGAAATGCATTTAGTGCTCATTTGTTGGGTGTGATAGTTCTTATTGGTGTGTGTTATTTTCCACATCATTAGGTAAGTCATCTCACTTAGGTGAGATCGTAGGTCTATGTGTCATTTAGGGGTCATTATGAGATTCTCTTATGTGTAAGTGTGTCGGTAGCGTCGGTGCGCCAAAGACGTCGGTGTGTTAGTGCATCATATGCATCATTGGGAGTTACACTTCTATTATGGGAATGTAACTCCCCCTCTCTACTCAAGTTGTCATGATTGTAGCATTGGGGTTACTCAAAGCACCTCCTATATGCACACGTCTTTTGATCTATGAGATAGAGGATATTTTTATGGCTTAACTAGGTTTTTCCCGTGTTTCAAATCTTTGCATGCACATTCGGTTGATGCTCGCTCCTCCCGAGATCTCTTCACACTGCCATTCACACGTCCGTTGATGTGCACATTGTCCCTCATGATCCTCACTTGCAGATTTTAAACCCTCGTTCTTGGTATCAAAGTGAATCTTGTGGATCCGTGCACTCCTTGGCATTTTCGTGCATGTCTTCCGGCTTCCGGCATGATATCCAGTTCTCGTTGCGTGTGTCGTAATGGATATTTCGTTATGTGCTTCAGTGCATTGGTTCGGGCGTTTATACCTCCGTTCGGATTGTTCATAGTTTGGTTTTCATGTGTTCGTGATTTCATTTTGGGGTTTAATGGTTTGCAGCTTTTGCATGCGGTCCTCACAAGTTCCATGTTGTTTTGTATCGGGTTTGCATTATCCATTGCTGAGTTCATGATTGCTTCTATTCGCAAGCTCATTTTTTGCTTTGGCATGGACCCGTGGTTCATTATTAACTCATGCATTCCATCCACCTATGAATTAGAGCTCTCATTGCCTTGGACTCAAGCTATTTGTAGTCTAAACGTGATTTTCCTCCTTGCTCAGATCTGTGTGCCCACTCGACCTCTATGTTGCTCGTGTTGCACATGATTGATCCAGCTCGAGCCTCATTGTTGCCATTTGCATTGCTCACATTCCTAGATCTCATTTTCCTCCTTGACTTTTCCTCACCTTGGTATTGGCATTTTTTTGCTCTCGTGAGATCTGTTGCCATTGTTGTGAGATTAAGGTTCAAATTCAACGCCCACCACGCTTCATATGTGGCCTGGCTACCATTTTTTTTGGACTATTTTTTCATTTCAAATAGACCCACCTTGTTCATCATTCCAGCATGGTGTAGCAGGGTTGGTAGGAGGCCAAGTATGTTCCTGGCACGTGGACCTTCCTACGGCACTCAACAAATTGCTTGGCCGTGTTTGCTTGCAGCCCTCACATTTCCTCTCCACGCATGGTCATTTTTCTAGCTTTTCTTGCATTTTTTGGTAGTTTGGGATCTTTCTCCTCCCTCACATGCCTGCAAACAGCTCCACCACTCTAGTCCTTGGTGCATCTGTTGAAATGGTTCATTCTTCGGTCACGTTCCATAGCCCAGCAAGGAGCCTAGCTCTCTTCCACGTGGCAACCTGCATTTTCTCCAACCTACACTTTTTGTTCTGAGCTCCAGGCGGTTTCCCTCAACATGGGCCACCTCCCTCAAGCACTTTTTTAATGTTTTAAAGTGTTTAAAAAAATTAAAACATTCATTTTGGCATTGTAAATATTTTTAAGGTTGTTTTTGGCTTGTTTTATCATCCTTCCTTCGAGTGTCGAAGATGGAGGGCGAGGTCGGGGTTGGCAGGAGGCTAATCCCCCCTCGTAGTCAAAACAAACTATGCCTAAAATTCTATGTCGTTTCCAACAAGTACCCACACGATACCCTTTGCACTCGTTTTGAGCACTTTTTAATGTGTTTGCAGTGTCTAGTGGCATTTTCCATCAGTTGTGGGAATTGTTTTAATGCCATAAATTTTGACTCGCACTCATTTTTTAGCGCTTCTTTAGTCAAAGTTGCATGATTTTTCACACATTACGTGATGGCATTACCAATTTTGTAAATGCACCACTTTTATAAAGTGTTGCATTCTGGGGGGTTGATTGTACTCTTGGGTTTTTGCACACAGACGCATTATCGGCCGAGTCCGACGTCTTGCTTTCGTGCACCTTGCATCTTGAATTTTTTCATCATGGAGATTTCTCTTTCCAGACTTGAGCATTATAGGATTGCCTTTACAGCCTCCGCCACTTCTCACCGGGAGAGGGAACTATTCAGCTTGGCATGCTTTTATGGAACATTACTTTGCCCATGAGGGTCTTTTACCCTTCTTGCTTGGGCAGTTCCGCACTCCACCGATCATCGTCATCTAGAGGACTTCTTGACACTTGTGACCATGTCTTTGGTCACATGATGATGCATGTCTCTCGTTATCTTTGGTTTCACATGGCGAGACTCAGATCCACATCAATGTGTCTAGAGCATTCTTCGGTCCTCTCATGGAGACCCTTCACATACCGCCACCATTGTTGGTGTTGTTGATTCATCATCTCCTCTTGTTCTTCATGTGATGATAGTTCCACCGACACGGGATCGCTTGGTTCTACTTCGATGACGAGGATTTTGCATCCAATTATGATGTCGAGAGTACTACGAAGACTTATCTCCTCTTTCTCTCACTATTCCGAGAGTGTTGCCACATCCCACATCTCATCGATATCGAGCGAAAGTCTCATACTCGGTCTCACACTATCATTACACCCACCTCCTTTCCACCTTACATGTGCGAGGCCCACTCCATTCCTCTACCTTCATTAGATGACTCATACATATCTAACATTGCTCTTCTGTTTGTTGAGTCCCCTCATTGGGACAGTATCCGCTCGACCTTAGTTGTATTTTCATAGAGTCTACGTGATGCACTACAGTTCCTCATCCATCTATATATGTTTTAGAGGAGTTCATCATCTCTGTTGTTGGGAGTGCCCCTTTCGGGAATCATGTCACTTCCACATTTCCAGAGACCTTCATTGATCCACCCTCAACTGTGGATCCCTTTTCTGTTGTGGAGGATGTTTTGTTCCCTTCACATCACTTGGACATCCTTTCTGTGGGTGTTCCTCTTCACTCTGACAGTTCTATGCACATGGCATTACCTTTGGTTCCTTGGCACTCACTCGCTAGACCTATGTCACACTTCCGTGCACCAGACTTAGAGTTCTTCATGTTGTTGCCTTTAGTTTCCTTTGTGGAGTGGGTGGACTTCCAACACGTCATTTCTATCCTTCCTAAGGGCAGGCACATAGTTCGTTGTGGGTGGCTCTTCTTCAATCCAGAGGTAGAGGATCTCGTCATCAACATTCTTCTGGGAGACCTCCTAGAGCTGCAGAGTTCAGATCCGTCCATGACATCTTCTGCATTCCTCTCATCTCCCTCTTCTTCTCTCTTCTTCTTCTTTCCGAGAGATTGCCTCTTTGTACATGGGTACCTTTTCAGGCTCATCTAGAGTTGGGACCCATATTTGGCATCTTTCTTAGATTAGAGAGTGTTTTGTTCTCTTGTGGTGGATGTTTTTCCCACTAGGTTTTCCTTCACTGCTTGGGACCTTTTTCTTGTGCATGGGTACCTCATCAGGCTTTGTACCAAGACCCATTTCTCATTTCTGACTTGCCATCTCATCCTAAGTTATGATGAAGGGGGGGTGTTGTTGTGTGTTATTTTCCACATCATTAGGTGAGTCATCTCACTTAGGTGAGATCGTAGGTCCATGTGTCATTTAGGGGTCATTATGATATTCTCTTATGCGCGGTGCGTAGGCAAAGACAAAGACGTGGGAGTTACACTTATATTCCGGGAATGTAACTCCCTCTCTCTACTCGAGTTTTCATGATTGCAAAGATCGGGGTTACTCAACACCTCCTATATGTACACGTCTTTTGATCTATGAGATAGAGGAGATTTTTATGGCTTAACCAGGTTATGCCCGTGTTTCAAATCTTTGCATGCACATTTGGTTGATGCTCGCAACTCCCGAGATCTCTTCACGCTGTCATTCACACATCCGTTGATGTGCATGTCGTCCCTCGTGATCCTCACTTGTGGGTTTTAAACCCTCTTTCAGTTACAAATATGCATTTAAAATGAGAGGATGAGTTGTGAAGAACCTAGTTTTTTGTTAATGTTTTGCATTGCAGGAATCCTGTGCCTCCAAAACTAGTAATTACAGAGATGGTTAGAGCTCCTCTCAATTTGGAACCATCATGTTTTATGTACCATTCCAAATTTCAGACAACATGCCCACATTGTAGATGTTATGGCTTGGTTTATGACTCAAGAAGACGCACAAACATATGAGCCTACTTACAAGCTAAAAATATGGTTATTGTAGTGGAGAAGAGGGAAAATGTAGCAAATCACAGGAACTATATGTAAAGAAAATCTTGCATGCGATCAACAAAAATTTATAAAAAAAAGTTTACATATGTATATCGTTGGTTATGCTTTGATGTATTTAAACAAATAGGTATAAGGATTGTAAAAAATGGATTTTTAACATGTGTAGTAATGCAATGTTGTGGTTTTTTTAATTTATATTTAATGAAAAGTAAAAACACTAAAATTTTGTATGATTTATGAAAATGCAGCTTTGTAATTTATTTTTTCCATGTAATGAAAACCTACTTTTGAAATTAAAATGCATGCTACAAGTTTTACATATTGTTCTTACACTTTGTACTTATGAGTTCATTGGTTGTTTTTGATAATTAGTTTCTTCTTATTTTTTTCATGCATTGTATTTCCATAATATATGTTCCCCTTATGATGTATGAAAATTTTAGTTCTTAAGACTATTTACTGTGCATGCACTACATTGTCTTCTTCTATTCCTTCAATGTTTATCCCCTTTTATTCTCTTTCGTTGAATATAAACATCCTATCTTTCCTTATATTTTCCATTAGAGGGTGCTTTCATTATTATAAATTTCTAACTATTGTTATAGGGGTGGATCTTTAATAATTCATGTAAAGTTGTATTATTTTTCAATTTATTTTAGATCATTTTGAACCCAATAGAGATTTAATATGAATTAAAAAAATAGATGTATAACTTGTTAGTGTAGGTTATTATTTATCCTTTTATTTATATATTAAGGTAATTCTTACACTTGTGTTAGCCCTACACTTGTTGGGTTAGCTTGCTTAGGTGTACTAATTATGTGGAGTTAGCTTACTAGTCTTATGGAGTTAACTTAACTACCAAAGACGGTTAGTGGGAGTTCTTCATCACCGATTTAGGTAGTAATTGCACTTCCCTCCTCCTATATGTACATCTTTTTATTGAATAATTCAAATCATTGTATTGTAATGTATTGAGAATTATGGATTATGATAGATTTCCATATATGGTATTTTAGCTCTTCTATTTTGCAAATCTAATGTGGTGTACTATTATCATTTGAGATCGTGACTTGGAACAATCTTCTTATCGTTCCTTTCATGGTATCAAAGCGATAGATGATGTAGACATCCATCTGTAAGTTTTTCTTTACAAACAAGGGTTTATTATTTTCATGTATTCGGAATTTGTTATCACTTTTCTGCAACATGCATTTTATGCAAAACGAAGTGTGCCATTGGATTTGGAAGGTGCCAAAACCCTAGAATTAACTGTAAACTTGACCATGTTTTGAGACAGTCAAATATGGACATTTAAAAGGTTTTTTGGCACATTTCTCAAAAAAATATGTACAATTATGTACAGACATATTTTTGACTCAAAAATTATATCAGCTTTCTGGGTTTTTTGAGAAACTTTCTAGGTTTCTCTTTATTTTTGATATAAATGCGAGAAAAGAGACACATTCACACAAAGTTTGTATTAACAATTATAATTTTTGAGTGCATTCTTTTATCCATTGGATATAATCGTGTACCTTCTAGATGCATTCTTTTAGCCTCTAGATATTTTTGCTTTGGATGCGATCTTTTATCCACTTTGGATGCGAGATCCGCACCCTTTGGGTGCATTCTTTTACCCATTGGATATAAGCGTGTATCTTCTAAATGCATTTATTACCCTATAGATATTTCTATTTTGGATGCATTATTTTATCCACTGGACACAAATCTATACCCTCTCAAAGTGCATTCTTTTATCCATTGAATATAAGCATGTACTTTTCGGATGTATTATTTTACCCTCTCGGATATTTTTGTTTTGGATGCATTCTTTTATCCCTTTGGATGCATATATGTACCCTCTGGATGCATTCTTTTATCCATGGATATTGATGTGTACCCTCTAAATGCAATGATTTACCCTATGGAAATTTAGGTGTTGGGTGTGTTGGTTCTCAAATTGATCTCGCCCCATTTATCCTTAAAGTTATTTAGTTTGCGGGCTCTATCATGTTTTCTATCTCCCGTATTGATGCATGAAAGCTCTATCCTTCATTTGATTGCCATGATCAGTCCCTTCCTTTGGTTGAGGATCACTTAAAGTCAAGAATTTGTTTTTCGTTCCTTTGTCTCGTGGTGAAAGAGTCGTCAGAATTTGGGTGTAAACTCGTGTTTTTTCCCTTCCTTCCATTTTCCACAAACCACGTTTTGTTGTCCTTGTATTTTTGTCCCAAGTATCTATAAAAATGTGATTGGATGCAGCTCAAAGGATCATATTTGGGCCTTATATCATTTCCAAATTCTCTATCTTGAAAGAAATATTCATTTGTGGGCTCAAATGGTGACTTTCCTACATTTTATGGTTTGACAAGAGTGTTTTTCCCCATCAAATTTACATCTCAAAGATCTGTGGGAAATGTGGCCCTTCTCGGTTGGATGTGGCTCGACAGGCACTTTGAAAACTCTAAGGCCGATTCAATAAAAATCTTGTCTGTTAGGAAATAAGAAATAAAATATGTGGAATAATCCCTTATAGAATCGCAATAGTAGAAACTACTATGCAAAAAATATTACGAGATCTCAAATAAAAATGCAGAATAAATAACAAAACACAGAGAGACAAGCAAGCCTCCACTCTCTCAATACAATACCCAGATCTGTTTGGAGCTATGCTCAACAAACTCTACAAAATTCACACCCGAATTCAAAACACATCTGCAATACATTTGCTTATCTATGTATCATATGCATAAGACCATATAAATAGACAATTGCTTAAGTAGTTTGATACAAAACCGTGGGTAACAAAACCATGGGCAAAAAACCGTGGGTATCAAAACAATGGGTACTAAAAAACCATGGGCCTAAAAACTGTTAGGAAATAAGAGATAAAATATGCGAAATAATCCCTTACAGAATCGCAACAGTAGAAACTAATATGCAGAAAATATTACAAATCTCAAATAAAAGTGCATAATAAATAACACAACACAAAGAGACAATATTTAACGTGGTTCACCCAATTTGGGCTACGTCCACCAAGAATCACTTGCTCAGATTTTATTACAAGCCTCCACTCTCTCAATACAATACCCAAATCCGTTTGGAGCTATGCTTAAAAAACTCTACAGAATTCACACCCAAATTCAAAGCACATCTATAATACATTTGCTTGTCTATCTATCATATGCATAAGACCATATAAATAGACAATTGCTTAAGCAGTTTGATACAAAACCGTGGGTATCAAAACCATGGGAAAAAAACCATGGGTATCAAAACAATGGGTACCGAAAAACCATGGGCCCAAAAACAGCCCATAACGGTTACCCATTACCCATGGGTTAATAAACCACCCATGAAAATTTTCTTGAGGGATTCACCACCGAGCCCCCATCGATCGGGGGCTTCACCCCCTAACTCCGCTCACCGTGGCGGGACCACCGTAAAAATACCCGAGTGTAACACATAGAAGGTGTACCACACTCTAACATGAAAATAGGCTCCACAAACATAACAATCTCCCACTTGGAGACTAATTTCCACTGAGAAATCTTCTCAACCCTTCACTGTCATCCACGAAGGCCAACCAAAGCTAGACATAGCTTTATTTTATCCCTTGTGACCACCTTGGTCATCATGTCTGCAGGATTCTAACTGGTATGAATCTTCTCCAACTTCAACTTATCTTCCTCCAAAGCTGTCCTGATGAAGTGATATCTCAACTGTATATGCTTCGTCCTGGAGTGGAAAGCAGAGTTCTTAGCTAGGTGTATAGCACTTTGACTATCACTATGTAGCTTACATTCCTCCTGCTTATGCCCCAACTCCTCAAGCAATTGTTGTAACCAAATCATCTCTTTGCTTGCCTCTGTGGCAGTAACATACTCAGCCTCCATGGTTGATAAAGCCACTAGCTTCTGTAGTTGTGAAATCTAGCTCACTGTTGTCCCACCTACAGTGTAAATATAACCTGTTGTGCTCCTCCTGCTGTCAACATCTTTAGCCATGTCTGAATCTACATAACCATGTAAAGTGGTGTCTGATCCACTATAGCACAAAATTGTCCCCATGGTCCCTCTCAAATACCAAAGGATCCACTTTACTGCTTGTCAATTCTCTTTACCTGGATCACTCATAAATCTACTCACAACTCCCACCTTTGCATGGGCAATATCGGGCCTAGTGCACACCATAAAGCATACATCAAACTCGCCAACCGTTGATGAGTAAGGTACCATGGACATCTAGTTTCTTTCCCGCTCTGTCTTAGGACACTGCTCCTTTGATAACTTAGAATGGCCTCGCCAAAGGAGTCCCAATTGGTTTAGCATCTTGCTTGTTAAACCTATCCAATACCTTCTTAATGTACTCTTCCGAGATAAAGTCACTTCATTCCTTCATATCCCAAGTTATCCTCATACCAAGGATTTTTCTGGCTACCCCCAAATCCTTCATATTAAAGGATTCACTTAGTTGTTTCTTGAGTCTTTTAGTTCCTGCATGTTTTTACCTGCAACCAACATGTCATCAACATACAAACACAGGATAATATAACTTCCTTCCCAAATTTCTTTATATACACGCAATGGTCAGAATGACATCTAATATAACCTTGCTCCATCATGAATCTATCAAACTTCTTATACCATTGACGTGGAGCTTGTTTCAGGCCATACAAGCTCTTCTTCAATTTGCACACCATCTCCTCTTTACCTTTGACTTTATATCCTTCTGATTGCTACGCATATATAGCTCCTCCTCCAAATCACCATGGAGAAATGTAGTCTTTACATCTAACTATTCTAAGTGCAAGTCTTCTGCTGCCACTATTCCAAGAATAGTTCTGATAGAAGTCATTTTTACTACAGGAGAAAAAATCTCATCAAAATCTATACCTTGTTTTATGTGCAAACCCCTTGCAAACCCTTATATCTTTTCTTACACCCACTACACCCACTTGTTCTCAGTAATGCTCTTTTTCCTTCTAGTAGCTTCACCAAATCCCAAGTTTGGTTCTCCATGAGAGACTTATGCTCCTCATCCATGGCTTGCTCCCACTTCTTCCTAGCATCTACCGCATTTCTTCATCAAAGCTCTCTCGGCTCTCCACTATCAGTGAGTAATAAATAATAAAGAGAAGGAGAAAAATGTTTAGGTTCTCTTCTTACCCTACAAGACCTCCTCAATATAGGATTTTGGGGTTCCTATTGAGGGGGTTCCTGAACTAATTCATGTGTCACTTTCCCATCCGGAAGATCCTCTACCACTACATATTCTTTCTTAGATTCTTCCCTATTTTTACCGCAACTATTGCTTATACATGACTTTCTCATTAAAGACCACATCCCTAGATCAAATGATTTTCTTATCCTAATACTCCAAAATTTATATCCAAAGTCATCACCACCATAACCAATGAAAGTACATTTTTCTGATTTAGCCTCTAGCTTGGTCCTATAATCCTTGTTTATATGAACAAAACCTCACATCCAAAGACTCTAAGAAATGAATAATCAAATTTTGTACCATACCAAGCCTCCTCAGGTATGCCTCCATCCAAGGCACTTGAGGGTCCTCTGTTTATCAAGTACACAGCTGTGCTCATCGCTTCTACCAAAAAGAAAGAGGCAGTCCTGCATGTATCCTCATGCTCCTAGCATGTTCCATTATTGTTCTATTCATCCTTTCGATACCCCATTCTCACTGCGCAGAGTTTCCTGAACCATCTTTTTCCTGTGGATTCCATTCTTAGAACAATAATCATCAAATTCATTGCTGCAATACTCCCCTCCATTATCTAACCTGAGACATTTTAACTTAAGACATGTTTCATTCTCTACCTAGGCTTTCCATTTAACAAAAGTATCAAATACATCGACTTGTTTACAAAACCCAAAATTTCCTTATTGCATCATCAATAAAAGTAACATAATAACTTGAACCCCTAAGTGATGATACCTGAGCTTGCCCCCACACATCAAAATGTACTAGCTCTAACTTACTCTCTTTCTTCGTAGGTCCAACATTGAGAAACCTTACTCACTTCTTTTTCTCATATATGCCTCACATAAATCTAAACATGTTTCGTATATCCAGAAAATCCTTCTTTATGATGTCCATGCCCTTATGGCTCATATGACCGAGCCTATAGTGCCATAATGTTGTATCTCGCATCCAAGCCACAAGATTACAATCATTAGTACTATCGGTGGATAAATACAAGGTTCTAACCTTCTTACCTCTTGCCACCACAAGAGCACCCTTGGTAACCTTCCAAGAGTCAGGCTGTCAAATATCACAAGATAACCATCACTTCCCAATTGCCCCGCCGATATCAAATTTCTGGACCGAGCCTATAGTGCCATAATGTAGGCACATGTCCGACATCCTTCAATAGCCACATATTCTCATTCTCGCATCTTAACTCCGAACATGACCTTTTCTAAATATACCTGCAAGGATCATCATCACCAAGAAAAACATGCCCAAAATCCTCTTGAACATAATCAACAAAATAATACCTATGTGGAGTAGCATGAAAAGAAGCCCTAAATCTAAAACCCAAGATTCAAGTAATATTATGCAAAGAAAGAATCAAAGCATCCCGACATACATTACCCAATGCCACATTTGCCTAATTATTTTCTTCCTATTGTTTATTCTTGTCTCAAATTTCCCAACAAATGTCCTTGTTTGCATGCCCATAATTTCCACAGTTCCAACATACAATCTTGCTCTTTGATATTGACCTTGCTCGATCTTTCGATTTTCCACGGTTTCCTCTATTCTTCTCGTCTCCCTCTTGTTTCCACTGTCAAAGCATTCCCGAAGTAAAATATTCCCTAGAGATTTTTCTTTGCATTTCCTTTCTTAGAATCACCCCTACAACATCCTCAAACTTCAACTTTGAGTTAGCTTGAACCGAGTTTCTTACCACCATTACCAGGCTATTCCAACTTTTGTAAAGAGCACAAATTAATAAAGCCCTAACTTCTTCATCAAATTCTATTGTAACCGAAGCTAGCATATTCACAACCGTATTGAAATCATTTAAATGATCTACTACTGAACTATTCTCAGACATCTTCATATTAAACAACTTTTTCATTAAAAATATCTTGTTAGAGGCAGAGGGTTATTCATATAACTTCCCTAATGCATCCATTAGATATTTTTTCATCTTTTCCTTTGAAACATTAAATAATACCGAAGATGCAAGACACATCTGAATCATTCCAAGTTCCTTCCGATCAAACAAATCCCATTCTAGCATCTGTCATACTCGAGGGTTTGTTCACCTTCTCAGACAGTGGAGTATAAAGATCCTTCTGATAAAGGTAATCTTCCATCTCGCATCTTCCAAAGACTGAAATTATGCCCGTTGAATTTATCAACCCTAGATCTTCCATCATCTGCCATAGTTCCCACTCAAGCTAAAAGCTTTCCTCGCGATTCAACACTTTCAAACCAAACCAAACCAGCTCGATACCAATTGTTAGGAAATAAGAGATAAAATATGCGGAATAATCCCTTACATAATTGCAAATAAAGAGAAACTAATATGCAGAAAATATTACAAATCTCAAATAAAAGTGCATAATAAATAACACAACACGTAGAGACAATATTTAACGTGGTTCATCTAATTTGGGCTACGTCCACGAAGAATCACTTGCTCATATTTTATTACAAGCCTCCACTCTCTTAATACAATACCCAGATCCATTTGGAGCTATGCTCAACAAACTTTACAAAATTCACACCCAAATTCAAAGTACATCTGCAATACATTTGCTTGTCTATCTATCAAATATATAAGACCATATAAATAGACAATTCGCTTAAGCAGCTTTGTTACAAAACCGTGGGTATCAAAACCATGGGCAAAAAAACCATGGGTATCAACAATGGGTACCAAAAAAATGGGCCCAAAAACAGCCCGTAATGGTTACCCATTACCCGTGGGTTAATAAACCACCCATGAAAATTTGCTTCGGGGGATTCGCCCCGAACCCCCTTGACCCGCTCACCGCCTGAGTGGGACCACCATAAAAATACCTGAGTGTAACACATAGAAGGTGTACCACACTCTAACATGAAAATAAGCTCCACAAACATAACAAAAACAGCCCATAACATTTACCCATTACCCATGGGTTAATAAACCACCCATGAAAATTTGCTTCTGGGGCTTCACCCCCAAAACCCCCTGACCCACTCACCGATGAGTGAGACTGCCGTAAAAATACCGAGAGTGTAAGACATAGAAGGTTTACCACACTCTAACATGAAAATAGGCTCCACAAACATAACATTGTCCATGTGGAGGGTTGACACTCATCTAAAAATTCACCTTTTGGTGTGGCCTTGGAGTTGTGCCGGGGAGACACATGGAGATTTCCACTGCCTTGCCTAGATCTTAGACAATTTTTTTATGTGGCCGGTATAGTTTTGGCAGACCATGGACACGTGGAGGGCTGGCACTAATTTGAGGATCCACCTTAGGGCTCCACCTTAACAATTGTGATAGGGAGACATGTGGAGGCTTCCACCGACTCCACTCTATACTTAAACTTTTCAAAGTAATTTTGAAAGGCCTGGGACACATGGAGGGACTGCACCTATTTGGGGACCGGCCCCTAAATTTTATTTTGAAGAAACGTCAGGAGGACACTTGGAGGCTTCCACTCACTCTGCCTTTGCTTGGACTTTTCAACGGCCAAGGAAAACTATCTCGGACCCTAGACACATGGCACTTTCCACTCGATCCTTAAAAAAATTTATCAACTCGCAGATCGAGACAAGTGGTAAGCCCGCACTTTTTGGGGTTTTCTCTTTTGGGGACCATTTCAAAGTGCACCATTGAGACACGTGGAGGCTTCTGCTAGCTTCTTTTTCGCTAAGACTTTTTTAGAGACCAAAAGGCATTTTTCTTGGGCCCAGCGCACATGGAAAGCCCGCGCTTGTTTGGAAACTTTCCCTTGTACTTCTTCTTTGTAGTTGCGCATTAAGGAAACATGTGGATGGTTATAAAATAAAATGGAGAAAAGAATCAATGGTTGTTGTGCATTGCATCTCTTTTTCCTCCATTTTTTCTCCAAGACTCCTGGAGATGTGAATACGCATCGCTTTTTCATCATTTTTGATGAAATTATTTGTCGTCTCTGTCTCAGTAAAGTGCCATTGAATGGATTCGGAACTTACTTTGTGAGTCTAAGGATTTTTAAGGGTTATATTTTGAAGTTGGAATTGCTCAGGCATTGCAAAAATGGGAATTACCAGAGAAGTTGGATGCGGGACAAAGTTGCAGAGGAAAGAAAGGGAAAATGATGAAAAGTTGAAAGTTGGTGCAAAAGATGAAAAAGGTATTTCTCGAGAGTGAAAAGGATTACTTGTTATATTCAGCTATGCAAAGCCTTTGGAAAATGATTAAAAATGGGATTTCTGCATGCATGAGAATTAGAATGATTAGAAAGATTTCCAAAAAGTTGTGGCATGGCATCCTAGTCATTAGTCGAGGGCCCAAGAAACGTGATCAGTTCACAATTGGTCCACTCCGATAGCTTCGGACGTGAATTTGTTAAATGTCACTTTCTGAGGCAAATTGGTAACAAGAAAATGTCCCTTGAATATTCTTCTCTTTTGGGGGAAATTGAGTGAGTAAATGTATAAATGCAATGAGAATACTCTTTGCAAAGGGTCGAGGGGTTGAATTCTTAAGAGAAAATGAGAAAAGCCATCTTCTTGAGAGACCAATCCGAGATAACCTGTTAATTTCTTCTGTGTTAGATTTTCTATCATGTCAAGTTGGTTACATAAGTATAGCCAATTAAGAGCACCGAGATTTCTCTAAAAGATTTCCTCTTTGATGAATTTAAGTTTTGAAATTAATTTGTGTCAATCTTGGAGCAATTAGTGTCTTCTTTGTTTCAGAATGTCTGTAAATGGTTTCTTTCATTCCTATTGCAATCTTACATTGAAATATTTGTGAAATCACACAGGATCTCATCCCTATGATAGTTTAGTGGCATTTGCAATTTCATTTCAAGAAGATCCTTCATCTTGTGATGAGATAAATGATTTAAAATCACTTCACTGTCATTTGTTGATAAATATTGTTTGTAAGTCTTTGGGTGTACCTTAGGCATGATTGATCAAATATTTTGGTGTTTAATTGAGTCTTTTAACTTGAGCCTTCGTGTTAGATTCTCAAAGATTGTGTGAAAATGTGTTGATCTAGGCCTCCATTTAAGCACGCCTTTGGTTGAAGGAACATCTTAACTAATATGAAGATTTATGTTGTTAAGTTTTCCATTATTGTGAAGTTTCTCAAAGATCTGGTATAATCAATTTTATTTCGCTCAATCTCCCACGAAAATAATTTAAAAACCATGAATCCATCCTGAACTACTCCTGTTTTCCATGTATATCAACAAAGGAATAAAATCTATTTACTAAAATATGCAGAACAATCAGGATCTCATAATGTCTTCAGTAACCTTAGCCTTGTTTTGAAAGTATATCCATATTTTATAAGTGACAACTCTTGAGAGTTAAATCATGGAGTATTGACCGTACTTTCCCAAGGTTTTCTTCATAAAATTTGTGCAAAAGAAGGATATCTCCATCTCCTTCATCAAACAGAGGTTACACTATGGGTCCTCTCACCCTGGTCGAAAGGCACGGCCTAAAGTAGTGAGGATAGGTCAAATCCTCTTGAAGGTGCTATCCATCTCTCCAAAAACTGAGTGACAAAGGGCCAGTTAGATCTCATCCCCGACTACAAAATGACATACATCATGATCTATCTGTCTCTAAGCTTCGTGCCAAATCTGTGATGTTGCTCAACTTGAAAGGGAGAACAAATTTGGATACCAACACTCGTGGCGCTATTGCGGGGATTATTTGAGCTCGGGATCTATTTTTGTAGCAACAACACTCATAGTGCCATTGCGTTTAGGGATAATTTGTTGATTTGTTACAGTTCATATCCATTTGGCCCATCAACAACACTTGTGGTGCCGTTTCTAGGGATAATTTGTTGATTTTTTCTAGTTCATATCCATTTGGCCCGTCAACAACACTCGTAGCATCATTACCGGGGATAATTTTTTGATTTATTGCCAGTTCATATGCATTTGGCCCATCAACAACACTAGTGGTGTTGTTTTTGGGGACTCTTTGAAGTATTTGAACAAATGCAGTACATATAGACCCTGGTAATGTTTCTTACATGATATAAGTGTAAATACATTGCTAAAACATCATTATTTGTTCAGATCTGTAAGAATTGTTCAAAGTTATAAGTTCTGAGTGTAATATTTCCAGCGTATACAATTATTGCACTAAAGTTTGTATCATCATTGAAAATTTTGGGTAGAAGAAGAGCATATCTTGTAATATTTGCATGAATCTGGTATTAATAGACATTTGATAGGTCTTTCATAGTGCATTTACAAAAACTAAGGTGAAAATCCTTAGTGGCGACTCCATGCTGTGTAAATTATTAATAAATATCGTTGTCTTAACATATATCAAGTAAGATTTGTCATTAATCTCTGCAAAGCTAGAAGAAAGAATATTTTTCTTTGCCAGGGACCCTAGTAGAAGGTTGTTTCAAGAGTTGGGAAAGTCTAATTCAGAAGGAAGAAGAATTTGGAAGGTTATTGGAGATCAAGCATCAAGAAAAGAGATCTCCATTGGTGAAACTGATCAGCCTATGATTGAAGATTGCAATACTTCCTCAAGTGCTTCTAAATTAGGTAGTCTCTTTGTTGAATTGAATTCTCCATCTAGAGAGGGTCCTTCTTTTGTATTTGAAACATTTTCTTCTCAATCTGCCTCGGTATTTTCCAAATCTAATAGAGTTTTCCAAGAAACAAAGCCTTTAGAGGGCAGTCATTCTGAAAATTGCATCCTTGTACCACACACACCTCTCACTCCTCATCAGTTTGCATCTCCTCCAAGGTCACCTCCTCAAAATAATAGGATGGAGGAATTTGAAATAGAATTTGAGGATGTGTACATTAAATTGTTTATCCATACTCTAGAAGAAGATGCAAGGGAGTGGTATAAATCTTTTCTAGATAATTCCATTGATTCTTAGAGAGAGATGAAGAATGCCTTTAGATTGCAGTATGGAGATAAAACATACCCTGGGTTTCTTTTGTCGAATTTGTAAATATAAAAAATAATCCTAATGAATCAATGCATGATTTCAATACAATATTTAACAAAACATTGAGAAGACTACATGTTAATTTGAGGCCATGTGATGAATCATGTCTGATAAAGTATTCAGATGTATTTGATAAGAAAGTTGTTTACTATTTGAGGGATAAGAACCCTGGAACTTTGAGGCAGGCCTTTACCATGGCTCTGTAAATTGAGAACAATATTAAAGTAGTTGGGAAACATCCTAAGAGGGAGGGTGTTAAAATGATCAACCCAGAGAAGCCTCAATCAAGTAAGGTTGTGGATCTTGAGGAAGTTGTAAAGACTTTGGCCAGAGCTATCAAATAAATCTCTTACAAGCTAGCCAAGGCAGAGAAAGGAATTGGACAAGGTTATCAAGGTCAAAGCATAGGAAACAAGGACAAGACAGATTTGCAAATCATCCTATAAATGATCGAGATATAATGACAGAGGTAAAGGACCCATGGGAGCTAGACAACCCCAAGCTAGGGAAAATAGAGTAGTGCCTGATCCTCTAAATGCCGAGTTGTTGTTGTTGGTGAAGCTCATGAAATTGAGTGGTGTGATAATTGTTTCTTGCCACATTCTCCATGTGAAGTAGATCAGCAAGTTGAAGAGGTTGATGATGATGATGGATTTCTCCACAAGTTCACAACAGGAGAAACCTCAACCGAGTTGATGAGTGCTAGAACTGTTAAATATTTCTGGGATTACATTCACTGGGTATTACCTCTTCCTCCCACTCATACTTTTGAAATTGATATGGTGGAAGATTTTGAATTTCCTAATAATGATTTTGAATACTTAAGGGAATTAATGATTGAGAAGTATGATGGAGGAATCCCTTCTGAGGAGGATAGGCAATTGTTAATGAATGTTGTGATTGGACATGAAAAATAGTATAAAACAAGAAGTAAAGTTGTCAAAGGGGCGCAGGCCTCAGGCCAAACCAAAAATTCCAGTGCTTACCAGTATCCCAAAAGAAACTCCAAAGAAAGATGCATCTGGCAAAGGCCTTGTTGTCTCAAGTAGAACTTGTGTCCCTCCCCATGCTCGATCAGTAAAAAATTATGTTCCATCGATGAATTTGTAAACCTTCCTCCTAACACTACATTACCCAAATATGTTCCTTGTGACATAGCCCAAATCTTGAGTCAGATCAAGATTTTTTTCCTATTGTTGAATTTCTTAGAATCCCTGAGCATAGGAATAGAGAATTCGAATATTTGGGGTTTAGAGAAGAAAAGGTCACCCAAGGTAGAAATGTTGAGATTCCTCCTACCATTGCAGAGTTGAAAAAACCCCAAGTACTGGAAGAACTAGGTGAACCACCTGAAGTTTACTTGGGAACATCTTTGGTTGAGTCTCAATTAAATGTTGATCCATTTTTTACAACGCTGATTATTAAGGACAAACTGCTACACAATTGTATGTTTGATTCCAGAGCATCATGCAATGTTATGCCTTTAGATGTCATGAATGAATTGAACATTAAAGTGACAAACATCATATGGCAAGTGTACCGCAATGGATTCTAGAGAGGTGCCAGGTTGTAGGATGTGTAAAAAGTTTGGTGGTATAACTTGCAACTTATCCGGGTAAGAACTTGAAACTTGATGTTGTTATTATTGATTTCCCTACCAAATGGGACATGTTGTTATCAAGAAATTGGGTTGCAAGTGTTGGTGGAAGTGTTCAGATGGATATGTCTTTTTCCACCATTCCAATTGAAGGCAGCCTTGTGAAGTTACCTAGTGAAAAGAAAATGTTATATCTTATTGAGGACCCCAAAAATGATTCTTATGAAGTATTGCATGTAGATATTGATATTGATAACTCTATGAGCTATGTTGCTTTCAAGGAATATGAAATTGATCAATGCAGGTATCATGAGTAGGATGATTTTCCGAGACTTTGATGTGTGATGCAGCCTCAAAGGATGTTAAAAAACTTGACCTAGGCACAAAGGATAAGCCTAAAAAAATGTGGTCGGATAATGACTTGGATGGAAAAGAGAGACAATCATATGACCAGCTGTTAAAGACATATCAAAACGACTTAGCATGGTCATATCCTAGAATGGGACGCATTGAAGATTCTCCTTGATTGTTTTCTTTGAATCAGGATGCTCACTATTGTACAATGTATAGTCTTCTGGTTTCTTTCTGTTTTCATGTTTTTCTATTTTGTTTCATCCTGGTCCTTGGCGGTCATTTTGTTGGTTTCTTGGTTCGTCCTTGGGGGAGTTGGTTATTATTATCTACTCTGCAAGCTTATTCTTTAACTCCATTTTCCAATGTATGTTTTTGCACTTGGTCTACTCTATTTGTTCTTGTGGTGCTCGCAAGGAGTTCCCATCCCCGAGTCGGAGCCAATGTTGGTGCTCAAATTGATCTCACCCCGTTTATCCTTAAAATTCTTCAGTTTGTGGGCTTTGTCATCTTCTCTATCTCCCCGTATTGATGCATAAAAACTTTGTCCTCCATTTGGTTACCATGATCAATCCCTTCCTTAGTCGAGGATCACTTAAAAGTCCAGAATTTGTTTTTTGTTCCTCTGTTTGTGTGAAAGAGTCTATAACTTGGGCATAAACTCGGGTTTTTTCCCTTCCTTCCATTTTCCACAATCACGTTTTGTTGTCCCTTTATTTTTGTCCCAAGTATCTATGAAAACGTGATTGGATGCGGCTTAAAGGATCATATTTGGGCCTTATATCATTTCCAAATTCTCTTTCTTGAAAGAAATATTCATTTCTAAGCTCAAATGGTGATTTTCATGCATTTTATGGTTTAACGGGAGTGTTTTTCCCCGTAAAATTTACATCTCAGCATCTGTGGAAACGTGGCCCTTTCTGGTTGGATGCAGCTCGACGAGGCACTTTGAAAACTCTAAGGCCTAATTCAACTCAAAATTTATCCACCGGAGGGTTGGCACCCATCTGAAAATTCACCTTTAGTTTGGCCTTGGAGTTACGTCGAGGAGACACGTGGAGATTTCCACTGCCTTGCCTGGATTTAGACAATTTTTTTATGTGTCCGTACAGTTTTGGTGGACCATGGACACATGGAGGGATGGCGCTCATTTGAGGATCCACCTCAAGGTCCCACCTTAACAATTACGATAGGGAGACATGTGGAGGCTTCGTTGGCTCCGCTCTATACTTAAACTCTTCAAAGAATTTTTGAAATACCTATGACATGTGGAGGGATGCACCTGCAGCTTTGGGGACTAACCCTAAATTTTATTTTGAAGAAGTGCCAAAAGGACACATGGAGGCTTCGCTCACTCCGCCTTTTCTTGGACCTTTCAACAACTAAGGAAAACTATCTCTGACCCTAGACACATGGACGCTTTCCGCTAATCCTTCAAATTTTTTATCAACTCTGTGATCGAGACACGTGGTGAGACCGCACTTGTTTTGGGTCTCCACTTTGGGGGACTATTTCAAAGTGTGCCATTCGGACACATGGAGGCTTCTGCTGGCTCCTTTTTTGCCGAGACTTTTCAGAGACCAAAAGGCATTTTTCTTGGGCCTAGGGCACGTGGAAGGCCCGCGCTTGTTTGGAAACTTGCCCCTGTACTTCTCCTTTGCAGTTGTCAAGGAAACATGTGGACGGTTATAAAATAAAGTGGAGAAGGGGTAAAATCAATGGTTTTTATGCATTGTGTATGTTTTCCACCATTTTTTCTCCAAGACTCCTAGAGATGTGAATACGCACTATTTTTCATCATTTTTGATGAAATTCCTTGTCGTCTCTATTTGTAAAGTTCCATTGAATGGATTCAGAACTTAATTTGTGAGTCCAAGGATTGTTAAGGTCGATATTTTGAAGTTGGAATTGCTCAGAAATTGTAAAAATGGGAATTACCAGAGAAGTTGGATGCGGGGAAAGAGTTACAGAGGAAAGAAAGGGAAAATGATGAAATGATGAAAGTTGCAGGCACAAAAGATGAAAAAGTGTTGCCTCAAGAATGAAAAGGATTACCTGTCATATCCAACTATGTAAAGCTCGGAAAATGATTAAAAAGGGGATTTCTCACATGAAAGAATTAGAATGATTAGAAGGATTGCCAAAAATTTGTGGCATGGCATCCTAGTCATTAGTTGAGGGCCCAAGAAACGTGATTAGTTCACAATTGGTCCACTGGAAACTTTTGGATGTGAATTTGTTAAATCTCATTTGTTGAATTGGTAACAAGCAAAGGTCCCTCGAATATTATTCTCTTTTGGGGGGAAAATTGAGTGAGTAAAATGTATAAATGCAATGAGAATACTCTTACAAAGGGTCGGGGGTTGAATTCTTAAGATAAAATTTGAGAAAAGTCATCTTCCTGAGAGACCAATCCGAGATAACCTGTTAATTTCTTCTATGTTAGATTTTCTATCATGTCAAGTTGGTTACAGATGTATAGCCATTGACGAGCATTGAGATTGCTCTGGAAGCTTTCCCCTATTGATGAATTTAAGTAATTTTGAAATTAATTTGTGTCAATCTTAGAGAAATTAGTGTCTACTTTATTTCGAATGTTTGGAAATGGTTTCTTTCTTTCATATTGCAATCTTACATTGAATTATTTGTGAAATCACACAGATCGCATCCCGTGATAGTTTAGTGGAATTTTTAATTTCATTTCAAGAATATCCTTCATCTTGTGATGAGATAAATGATTTAAAATCACTTCATTGTCATTTGTTGATAAATATTGTTTGTAAGGCTTTGGGTGTACTTTAGGTGTGATTGATCAGAGATTTTAGTGTTTAATTGAGTCTTTTAACTCGAGCCTTTATGTTAGATTCTCAAAGATTTTTGAAACATACCGATTTGGGCCTCCATTGAAGCACACCTTGTGGTTGAAGGAACGTCTTAACTATTCTAAAGCTTTCTGTTATTGAGTTTTCCATTGTTGTGAAGTTTCTCAAAGATCTAGTATAATCAACTTTATCCCGCTCAATCTCCCACCAAAATCATTCAAAAACTAGTAATCCATCCTAAAATGCCCCGTTGTTTGCCCCCCGTATATCAACAAAGGAACAAAATCTATTAACTAAAATATGTTGGACAATCGGGATTTAATAATGTCGTTAGTAACCTTAGCCTTATTTTGAAAGTATCTCCATCTTTTAGAAGTGACAACTCTTGAGAGTTAAATTATGGAGTATTGACCGTACTTTCCCAAGGTTTTCTTCATAATTTTTTTGCAAAAGAAGGATATCTCTATCTCCTTCATCAAACATAGGTTACACTACGGGTCCTCTCATCTTGGTCGAAAGGCACAACCTAAAGTAGTGAGGATAGTTCAAATCCTCTTAAAGGTGCTATCCATCTCTCCACAAACTGAGTGACAAAGATCCAGTTAGATCTCATCTCCGACTACAAAATGACACACATTATGATTTATCTGTCTCTAAGATTCGTGCCAAATTTTTGATGCTACTCAGCTTGAAAGGGAGAACAAATTTGGATAGAACAGGCGTAGGATTTTATCCTTTCGTTGCAAGTTTGTATCATGTGGATGCACTCTTTTACCCTTTGGACATTTGGGTATCACGCGTACCTTTTAAAAAAACATCAACATTAAAATATTATTTTAATAGCAAAACCTTCTAGAGCTCATAACTTTGTATTTGTATCTCTAATTAAGGTGATTGGTTTTTTGAAATTGTGTATTTTTTCGAGATCTACGCATTGGTGAGATTTTATACACATATTTCAAATGTAAAAGGTATTGTTACTCATTGTAATATTTACATGCACTCAATTATAAAGTGCCAAAATTGGGAGGGTATTGTAATCACTTGTGGACACAATTTCGGTTGAGCCCGACATCCTAAACTTTTGGGTGTTTCATTCTTATATCTATGGGTGTATACATTTATATCTCTCTTGTTTGTTGAGATATTTTGGATCTATATTTTCAACACTTTTTTGGCATGTTAATAGTCTATCTTGTGGGGGAGCTATTCTGGTGAAGCGCAATGTTAGTTTGTCATTGTTCGAGTAGTTGATTTTGGTAACTCATACAAATCTGTGGTATCACTCTACTCATTCAGCAGTATGGGAGGGTGTGGTGTTGATACTAATTCTTTGGGTTTCGTGTCCTTGCCTTGTTACCTTGGCTTTTCTTGGATCGTGGTACTCATATTTATTTAAATCTCATGTCCTTTCCTTGTTTATTGTTCTTGCATCGTGACACACCCGTTTGTAGCAAGCTTGATCTTGCTTCTTCGGAGTTTGTGTCATTTCCTTATTACCTTGGATTTTCTTGGATTATGGAACTCCTATTTATTTTGATCTCGTGTCCTTGCCTTGTTGCCTTGGTTGTTCTTAGATCGTAGCACACCTATTTGTAGCAGTTGATCAAATTATGTTTGGTGTTTTTTTGCATTTTTGACATCACTCCATCGATGGGCTCTCGTTGCATGGAGCTATTTTGGTGAAGCCCAATGTCAGTTGTTTTTTAGTTCTATGATCAAGCATTGGATTCATACCATAGTGCGTACTCAAACACGTAACATTGTACAAGTTTTTGGAGTCGAGCTTCGAGGATATCTTGCAAATGGGATTTTTCTCTCTCTACTTTACTATTACTAGTTTTGGGTACCTTATGGTGTCCATTTTTCCCAGTTGTTGTACATGGGTACCTCATCAGGCCTTGTTGCCAAGACCCACCTTCTTTTCCACCCACCTAAGATATACTTACAGGAGGGTGTTAATGTAGGTTATTATTTATCCATTTATTTATTTATTAGGATAATTCTTACAATTGTGTTAGCCCTACACTTGTTGGGTTAGTTGTCTTAGGTGTACTAGTTGTGTGGAGTTAGCTTACTAGTCTTATGGAGTTAACTTAACTACCGGTAAAGACGCTTAGTGAGATTTCTTCACCACTAATTTAGGTAGTA
Organism: Taxus wallichiana var. yunnanensis; assembly: GCA_018340775.1. Lineage (NCBI taxonomy): Eukaryota > Viridiplantae > Streptophyta > Pinopsida > Cupressales > Taxaceae > Taxus > Taxus wallichiana. Next base: position 674,336,615 of record CM031244.1, on the reverse strand, counting down.
ATTGCATTTCCCTCCTCCTATATATGTACATCTTTCTTATTGAATAATTCAAGTCACCGTATTTTAATGTATTGAACATTATGAATTATGATAAATTTCCATATATGGTATTTTAGCTCTTTTGTTTTACAAATCTAATGTGGTGTACTATTATCATCCGAGATCGTGGCTTGGAACAATCTTCTTATCGCTCCTTTCATAAATAGATTGCAATGTTTAGGAAAAATGTATTGACTATAAGAAATTATTTTAATGGATGTTGTTTTCTATTCTTTTAGAAAAACCTCAAATGAAATAAAGTATTTTCGGTATTTGTATCTTATAATTAGGTGTTATATTAGGGTTTGAAAGAAGGAAAAATAATATTTTCCTAGGAAAAAGTTATATAGATTAGAAAAGGATTTTGAAACTTAAAATTGGATAAGCATGTTCATCAATTTGTTTTCACACTAATAAGATAATGCAAGAAATTAATGATAATTCGAACTCATGCTTAGAAATTTAGCTTAAAATAGGTAATTCTTTAGTTTTAGATTTCTTATGCTCCCCGATAATTTGATTTGTATGTTATATTTTTGGTTGGTTATTTAAATTTTAAAACCATATTTTGCAACCTGTAAAACTAGAAATAATCTAATGAAAATATTTAACCGCATTCAATAATTCACTTACATAATTCCTATGTATATCATTAATTAAACAAGTTGGTCTCTAAAACTTTTTATTTTCAATTACATATTGTAACCAAATATAAGCTCTATTGGTTTTTTTAAAACAAATTTCTAAAAATAAATATTTATTCTTGCTTGAATCAACAGTTGTAATAATACCATAGAGGTAAATGTGTAACTTTTTTCGTCAGAAAGTTACATTCTATCACTACTACAAAGGAAACTATAATGTTCTCCTAAGAAATATAAATTATTCATAAAAAGAAAGGATGAAATTCGAAAAGGTGGGGCAACACTTTTGAATGGGTTCCAAATTTGATGTTGGCAGGAAAACGAACCCCAAATTTTTAAGATCAATATTGCCTTCATTGAACATGTTTGAATCCACATTAAAAAATTACATGCATGTTTGAATTAATGCTTAAGATTAAAAAATAAACAAAATAGTTTTTTTTTCCGTATCCAATACAAGTATCTACTCTTGAAAGTCATCCAAACAAAATAAAATGGAAGGCTTATCACGCCAATTTTTTGTCCTTGTATTTTATGCTCTGCTTATGTCATGTATTGAAGTTTGAAAATGCCTTTTGAAACACCTTCTATTTGGTTTTTCTTGTGATGGATGCAACACTTACACTTGAAGGTATTTCTCAGTTGGTTGAAGGATTTTCTAACCCCCTCCCAATTTACAATTATTAAATTTTTACCACGTAAGCTCTAGCTTGAATGAAGGTGTATTGCATCGTGAAGACATATCAAATGGAATTTTTTTTCAAACGATGTTGCTTCCCTCTAAATTTGCAGAAATCGTCCACGTGCATAAATCCATATGTAAGATTGTGAAATAGGAATTCTAAATTTCAAACCTTCTTTAGAAACAATGTACGCTTCTTCCAGTCTTGATTTTTAATTAGCTTTATTCAATTCCATTATTTGATGGACCGTTCTTATAATTGACATGGATATGTAAGGGTTTTTGCTTTGTTTCCCAAAGTCTAAACATATTTTAAGGTATTTCTACTTCGTAGTTCTTTGGTATGTGAACAATTTGTTGTAACAGTTTTTTTTTTGTAAAATCATTACATTCTACATTGATATTTTAAAAAAATACAACCCTCCGTTCCTATGTTTATAAAAATGCATGTTGCGAATCTTCTTAGATTCTATAAAATTATCAAATTATATTGACAAAGATTGCTCCATGGTAGTAATTTGTGATAGAATATATCATAGTTATATTGTTTAAGGCCATCTCTAATATTTATAAGAAAATTATTTTTTCCATTTGTTTAACACTATTTTCTTAGTTAACAATGTTATATGAATACAAAATATTTTCTCTTTCCTTTTTCTATTGAAAATCTTATGGGATTCATGGAAAAACTACTCCTTAGCCTTTGTTGTTTCTTGCAGGGTCAGTAGCACGCACCGACATGAAGACTCCTAGATAGCTAGCCCGACACCGATAATGTGATTCATTTCATAGAGATCGTATTAATGCCTCTCATCATGCACATTATCGAGCTTGTAAAAAAATGGGCTGAACTTCTACCACGATTCAATAGGATGTTCAATTATTTCCACTAAATGTTTCTTGGTCCTTTGTTTCGAGTTCCAACATGGTACTTTTCTCACCTAATATCATTGCAGCATAATATATTAAGCCACACTTTGATGTCCTTGTCCAAGACTTCGTCCCTTTAATACCTTTACATACATCTTTTCTTGAAGCACCGCCACAAGCTTCAATGTTCAAACCTTCGTTCGAGAGACCAAAAAACTCTATTCGATGCTTGGACCTCCGATCGTCCTTCTTAAATTTATTCTCCAAAACTTTTGTGTAAAACATCCCATAAACACGTGAACTTCCTCACGCTTCACATTTGCAATCTCCTGAAAATTCTCACCTTTTGTACAAGCCTCACCTGTACCTACTATAAATACAATCCCTCTTGCACCAACAACATCTTCACAATGTCCCAACTTGGTTTCCTATTAAGAAGGTCATCACACATTTAGAAAAATAATATATTTATTTTTCAAGACCCAAACCTACTCAGTTTTCTTGAAAGCTACCTTGGTATGAAAACAACATTGTTTGGATGATCGCATACATGCAACTAATGCAAATTTGAAAATACTAGACATCACTTTTCCTCATGAAATAATATGGATCAAGGAAATCAACTGTATGTTCTTAGGTGCTTGACCCAAGTTGAGGAAATGATCATTGCTCATGTTAATCCTATCTTGTAGGTTAGTCAGGCATGAGGAGGGAAATAAAATACACATGTCACATAATATTTCCCTCACAATATTTCCTCTATAGAAAAATACCTTCCGCATCGACTTGGAGATTCAAACCTTGTACTCATACAAAAAAATGGAGCGAATTTGAGAAAATATTACTTCTATGTTATAAAATATTGTGTGGGAAGCTTTGCATTTTAAAATTTCACATGATCCATACTATAAAGATGTATTGATCGATGAGAATGCTCTTGCATCCTTGCCTTCTTCCTCCACATATGTGGAACCCTTTTGAAAAGGATTACACTTGATTGTAATGCAATCCATAAATATCCTAAAAATATGCTTGAATACGTGTCTCGTAGACATGCCTAACACAATAATCCAATCTTCTTCTTTGTTCACCGCATCCTCAATTCAGGTACTGAAGAAGAGGAAATTCAACAGTTTAGTTTCGAGAATGGGAGAGTGAGTCCTTTCATTCGAAATGGAAAAAAATTGGATTTTCACCTATAAAAAAATAACATATAAGGGTTGTTCTCTATGGAATTTCAAACTTTATTTTGGACAAGAAACACCATGTTCAAATTACCCAAAATGAAGGAGGTGTTTTTGCATCAATATGCTCTACATTTGTTATGGTTCTATGATGATCATTTTAGAACCCACCCTACTTCGTATGCTATCTACTTAATCTTATCATGCGTCACAGAACCCAAAATTGCAGAAGTATTTATGAAACAAAATATTGAATTTGGTGTTCTAATAAATATCCAAGATATCCGTAAGAGACTACAAGCCTTCCCAATGAAAACCTACCAAAAAATTGTGCAATTTGGTGAAAACCTCCAAGGAATTGATCCTTCCGGGAAAATAGTAGAGGAAAAATTTCAAACATGATCGAATACTTGGGTCCACCTACTTTGTTCTTCACTCTAAGTTCGCAGACACCAAATGGAAGTTGCATCATGCCAGGTGCTTCCCCTCTTGAACCTCGTGTAGCTCACGGGTCAAGGACCCTTGACATTGTTAATTATCCCAACCAAGTGTCCACATAATTACACAACAAATTCATAATTTTTCGTGAAGAAGTGTTGGAAAAACAATTTTGGAGAGAAATACAATTCGTATAGGTGAGTAAATTATTGTGTACAATATTTTTTTGTTTTACGTGCAAAGAATGTTTACACTTCATAATTCCTACATGTATAAATGACCGCATAGAGGCTATGCACACGTTCATGGTTTCCTCTAGCTTGAGAATGCACCAAACATTGATAAAATTGATTCAAAGGATACCGCATCTATGGAGACCATTAGGAAATACTTTGATAGTTGTGTGTCTTCTTGGAATCTAAGACCCTCTTGCAACATGTTAGAATTTATAAAACGCTCCAATCAAGATGATCCCTCCCTGATGGATATATCTCAATTTATTTCATGTTCCTCGCCGCAGACCTTCAAGAGTTATTGCATCAAGTGTAATGCCAAAAAAGTTCTCGAATAGACCATGTCTAAGGGAAAAAAATAACTCCAATGTCATTGCAATGACCCTGTGGGGACTTGCCATATATCAATTTTTTTGTTGAGGATGATGGAAAAAATTAAATACCTTCCTTCTCGTAATGACGATATGTTAAACATACATAACAAAACAATGTTGTTAGCATAAAGAGATAATGTTGATTATCATCCCATACTATATTGACATGTTGTTTTAAAATACATCGCAAAGTATGCATCAAAGGCAAGAGAAAAGATTTGAAACTTACCATCAAATACTTTTAGAATTTTAAGAGATGTGAATATTTATTTTTCAACACACAAAACCATACATAAGATTATATAAGACAACATCGTTGAACATGACATAAATGCACAAGAAAGTTAAACATGTTACAAAAATTGCGACTGATTTTATGTAGTCGTTCTTTTGTTTCCTTAAATGTTGGGAAAAAAATACACCGAATCAACGTTACAATTAAAGGATATACCACTCATCGATTCCCGTAAGGCACGAACCTCGAATATGGAAACCCTATCTCGCATTGAAACAAATCAAAATTAGACTTATAATTGGCACCGTGTAGGTAATAAATAGAAGCTGTGAACATTGTCAACTATTGTTCATATATACCATATATTTTCTTGGGAACCAACAAAAATTGAATGTCCTTTGAAATATTTAATTCGACGGAACTCATTTTATAGAATCCCTTCCATATTATTTCTAAAGACGTTGGCACCACCCGTGAAGCTATTGTTTCGAAGTGTAGGTTATTCAAGAATAATTATAAACCTTGGCATGTTCAGAAATCCCACGCTGCTCCTCAACATTTCTCGAACTTCGAAAATGATTTCGAGGATGCCTGTGACCAAATTAAAAATCATTACGATGAATGGAAGTTTCTTTAACAGATTCACCCTATCAAACCAGGGAAATTCTCCATTTTTTGGGACGACGAGACTTGATATTAAAAGCATAATTGGAATGTGCATGGTGTTTCAATCTTCTTTATTGGAAAGTGGTCCTCCTTTTATAGAAATACAAAGGAACACTATAAATATGGCTCATCATCATATCTCCTCTGCATCATGTATTAACAACTTCTCACCCGACCAAAAACTAGAATTTGATACATTTTTCTACCACTTCTCAAACAAGGAGAACATTCCACTTTTTAGATTAATAATCCAAGGCATTGGACGAACAAGAAAGTCATATCTTATTAATGATGTCAAGTTAGCATTCAATAAAGAAACATATGGGTATAAACCACTTTTTCTTTTGTTTGCGTCTATTAGTGTTGCTGCATTCAACATCTCTGTCTACTATGTACATGCCTCCCTTTGCATACCCATCAAGGAACTCAAAGCATAAGAAGGTCAATCTCTATCCTCTTTTCAAGAGTCACTACAGCATGTTGAGTATATTTGATTAAATGAGTATCATTGGACCGAAGTTGCTGACCAAAATCAACTTCCATCTACGAGGAAATTTCTTGCATTACAAGACCTCACCATTCGGTGGTAGGTTGATCATTCTTGTTAGTGACTTGGGAAAACTTCCACCACTACCGGATGCTCCTTTTGTATGCAAGTCATTCCTATGGTGCAACCCTTTGGAGTGGTTTTAATACTTCCATCATCGACAATACAATTGTTCGCGCCAAGGCTCCTCCTAACAATAAATATCCTTTCGAGAATTACTACTCGACGTCCACAACAAAATGCCTACCTTGGAAAAATCACCAAAGGATGGAATTTAACATCCCCCGATGATGAGAAACTACAATTACCAAATCTTCTTTACAAAAATCAAATTGTTATGCTTACAACTAACTCCGTGGGTGGAGGCTAGGCTTGTAAATGGTTCCACTAGGAAAATTATTGACATTGTCTATGACAATTCATTAGGGACATCTAACTTTACTTTTTTTTTTGTCATAAAATTTAATAGCATAATGTTGTTATGTTTCACGTTGGAACTTCCTTCGTAAATAGAGTAACACTATTCGAAAGTATTTTTATAAATAAAATATATAATTTTCATTTCCATTACCTTTACAAATACAAGAAACAAAGGTAATTATTGATATAGTTTAGAAATCTACTTCACCCATTCCCTCCTCCCTTTCTCTTTGCCTCTTCTATGTGATAATAAATAATGTCTAAAATGGTGTGTGTTCTCCTTCCTCTTATCCCTTTCTATATTCATTTTTTCACATCAATTTCTCCAAGACTCGTTTTCCTCTTGCTAAGAATAGATATGTCATCGATATACATATATTACAAATAGTTTAGTACACTAGATTTGGAGAAATGACTTTTGGCAATTACCCTTGACATTTATCTCAATGCATTCCCATTTGTGCACTTAATTTCCTTATCCCTACATGTATTTGACTCAACTTAGCACTCTATAGCCACAAAATCACACTTTATATTTATCCTTGACATGTCAAATACCTATTTACTCTATACATAATACATCTTTGTACATATGGCCATCTTCTCTTAATTTTAGAATATAGTTTGGACTTTTTAAATAAAAGTCTCATATCAAGGACAAAATGGTCAAAAAAATTGTTCAAGGATGATATTTTCATCATTTATTGATGACATTCTTAGGTTTTAAAATGTATAAGTTATCCTAGTGAGCTTAGGTATTATTTAGAGAGAACCTTTCACAAAAGTTAGATATAAAAGTATTGAATAATTTTATCAAGTAGCGTGAGCATATATATACAAGCATGTGTGGTTATGAAACTAAATATATGGTTATTAAATAGTTACCAAATGTAAATGTAAAAATAAATTTAATATAAATTAAGATAACAATCCCCCTTATTACATTTTTTACAAATGTACCCCCGAAACAACTCAAATTTCACCATGTCAAGAGACTTGTGTGAGTATATCACCCACATAAGAAGATTTTGATTAGTACTAGAGATGGATTTGATGGTTCAAGACTTATTATTGAATGTAATGACATTCAACCTCAATATGTTTTGTTCTTCCATACCCCGATTGGACCATGCAATAAAATATAGGTGGATTTTCTTTAAATGTCCATTTCATCTAGAATGTGACGTAACCAAATCAATTAACTAATCCTTGTGTGCCTCGATATTCAACCTTAGTGAATCAAAGAGAAAATACAATTTTCTTCTTATTAATCCACAAGATAGGTCTAGATCTCGAGATGAAAAATAAATATTGTACTTGAATTCATGTCATTAACATATAAGACATAGTCCGAGTAGGTCTATCCTCGCAAGAAGAACTAAGGGATCTTCTTATATTTGATACCATATTCAAATGTTCCTCAAACATATCTCAAAAAAAAAAAAATTGCAACCCAATAACATTTCTTCATATCCTGGATAAATCTCAAAATATAGTTGACATCATAGTATAAGTCAAGTCTTGTATACGTTAATTAAGTGAGACTCCCAACAAGCTACATGTAGAGATTAACATCTCCTTAAAGTAAGTCCGAGAATTTATAGAGGTGTAAAACTTTCTCCATTGGAGTGGACACATGTTTCCAATTCGACATCCCATACTTTTCTAGGAGATTCTTGGCATATTTAATCTACAAAATAAAAATTTGATGTTTATTCTATCATATCTCCTCGCTAAGACAATAATGAAATGCCCCTAAGTCTGTCATGTCAAATTATTTCATCATATCATTCTTTTGAGCTTCCTTGATCATAAGGTCATCCACATACAAAACAAGAATTATAATCTATGTGCTTACCTCTTAATATAAAAATTTGAATATGATGTGCTACGAGTGATTCCTTGCTACAATAGGTGATCATCTATATTTTACCACATGTACTTGATGAAATTTTAATTCCATAAATTGAATTAATTAGATGGCATATCTTTTGAGGATGTTGCTCGTTAATAAATACTTCGAATGCGTCATGTACACTTCTTCTTTGATTTCACAATTAAAAAAACTTTTTACATCCATTTGCTAAACTTTCTAACATTTTTATGTTGTCGAAGACAGATGAAAACCAGGTGGTCTTGATCTTAGTAGTCGGTCCAAAGGTCTCATCGTATTCAATTATTTTGTGTTGAGAATATCCCTTCGCAACAAGTCATGTTTTTAACTTGTTGATAGATCCATCTGCCTTGTAATTTATTTTGAAAATACATTTGCAGCCAATGGGTTTCTTTCTTTTAGGCATATCGGCAAGTTCACATGCTTGATTATGAATGAGGGAGTCATGTTCCTCATTCATGGACTTCTTCTTATGCAGCTTGAATTAGTTCTCTTGAAATGTATCATTTTTGTGGTGTCAACAATTGAACTCATTAGTGCTAGATTTATCTCATTTCTTTCTTGTCTTCTCATTTTGACTCTTGATAAAGTATATGGAAAAGAATTTAGGTGGTAGTCCATGATAATTATCTTGACCCATTTTGGACATTGATGTTGTTTTTATGTGAATAATTATTTTCCAAATGACCATGATCAACGAACAATTCTCCTTGCATCTCATCTTCTTTGTGAGAATATTCTTCATGCTCATCATTTGATGTGGCAGAAATTTATGAGAGGTGGTTGGCATTAATTCTCCTTTGTATGGAAATGAGTCTAATGATGATATATCACAAACCATATCTCAACTCTCATAAGTATTATGTGTGATAGGATCCATAAGATGATATGCTTTTGAGGTAGTACTATACCCCAAAAAGATACACTAGAGTGTCTTCATATTTATATTCTTCCTCTTTTCCATAGGTACATCCATATATGTTGTACAAACAAAGAATATAAGATGAGAGATTGAAGGATTATGACCACTCCATACCTATACTATTGTCATGTATTGTAATATATTTACATGTTTCGTATTGGTCATATTCCCGTTGTATGTATCGCTTCTTTCAAAAATATATTCTCCAACTTAGATATGGAATGCATGTAATGAGCTATCTCCATGGTGTTATGATTGCAACACTCTAAATTTCCTTTTTCCTAAGGTGTATAGATAAGTCAAGTGTTGTTTGATGTCATGCTACTTAAGGAATTCCAAGGACTTATTTGACTTGAATTTCCTCGATGATCTAAGCAACGGATAAGAAGAGGTTTCCGGTCTGTTGTATAACTCACATGTAGAAGATATGAAAGTTTGCAAAGGATTAAATTTTCTTCTTGAGAAATAACACCCATGTCTTCCGAGAGAAGTCATCCACCAAAACTCGGAAATAATAACATCCCTAAAACGAAGCAAGAAGGGGTCCACACAGATTGGCATGCACAACCTCAAGATGGTCCTGGCATAGAAGGTAATCAGATCAACAAATCATTATGTTGTTTTCCGTAATACATCTCAAACATATAGGAAAATAATGGGAAAATTGAGGAATTCCTCTTATCATCTTCTTAGAAATAAATTGATATAGCCACCAAATGTAAAGGTGGCCATGTCAATAATGTGATGGAATCTTAGATTATACCATAGGAATTTGTATTATACTTTTTTAGTAAAAAAGTGGTTTAAAATGATTAGCGTTAGCTCAAATTTCCATAAACTTTAGTTATAATAGGAACTAAAAATATTCTTACACTTAAAATAAACCAAGTTATATAAAATCATTACTTTCCCAAATACCTCAAAGATTCCTATGAACATGAATGTCGACATTGTGAAATTTTTAATAATACATAAATACCCTAAAACCACAACCTAATAATTACTACATAAAAATATTCCACTTCATCCCTTAATGCTCACTCAAAGTTCATAATAACAAAAAAGAAAAATGCAAGTTGCATTTTTCTAAGCACGGTTGATGCTTTCCTAATGTTGTTAAATATCTTATTGGTGTGAGTAGACACGTCATAAAAATATTCCACCTTTCTACCTTCATTTATTCTTGAGATATTAATTTATAATAAATATAATTTAATACTACAATCATGTGACCATATGGCAAGTGGAAGGTATATTATTATTTTGTCATGTTTTTTTAATATTTTTCTGCAAACACATTTAACCATGGGGCATTTTGGATTTCCTATACATTGTACTAATATATGTTATAAAACCACACTCTTACCTTCATTTTCTTAATTATATTTGTATGGCCAATATAGATGCGGATAAAATATATAACATATTACCAACATGCCTTTATCATCCCGTAAATGAAAATGTACTTATTCATATGTGTGATTCTCATACATTACTTAGTATCATAAAAACTCCTATATTCCATGCTCAACAACACCACCAAATACTTTAAATTTATTTTGGAGTTATTTAAGAGAAGTTTGTCACACATTTTGTTTTACTTGTGATTGCATGACATATATTGATTGTAATGAAAATAAAGACATTTTTATATAAAAATATTTAATCAATTTTGGCCTGTGAAATTCACGGTGGAGAACTTTACCCATTAGCTATTTTATCTAAACAAATCTCTTAACATAAATGGACATTGTATGCCCTTAGTAGTAGTTTAGGTAATTTAACACCCAACATTATCTCTTATTTAAATTTTTTGTAAGCTCCATGTAAGCACCCATTTTCCATAATGCTTATTTTGTAAAACGTGTGTTTCATGTGGCTTATAGACTAAATGGAATCTCTTGGGTGATTCTTGAATCGAGGCCAATAATAATAAATGTTTCTCATGTAAATTTAGAATCATTAACCTTGGGGAAGGTTCATACAAAAATAATTAATATTGCATGCTTTAAAATATCAATCGTCAATAATTAACACTAAAATATTAGTGGAACAAGTCCACGAAAAGAGATCTTTCCCTATAAGGAGAGCACCCTCAAATATTTTTACCAATATGCAATGAATTTTCATGAAATTAGATATCAATATTGCACATCTCAAGCATGAGATAAATTTGTGTCACATAAAAAGGATTTACGATCTAGTTTCTAAGTTCAAATGTGATACAAATTGGATTGAATGGTGGTTTGAATTCATTTCTTGAACTATAACCTATTGTAGAGTATATGGAAAGAAATAAATCATCTATGAATAACATGTTCGCTACGCCTCATACCATGAATTTATTATAATTTCATAGGAATGTGATAAATATCCATCCAATTAGAACTTGAAATTTTATGCCACTCAATGGAGACATAAACTCAAAAATTAAGGAAGCTTATAAATCAAGGTGAGCCCAAACTCGAGTATGAATGCATTAGTTGGAATTAGATGATAGGGTTACCAAATAATTCTTTTTCCTTCTATATTATTGACAAGTTGTAGATATAATAAAAGTTTATAAAGATATCATTTCTAATTTAACTAGACTTCTTAACATCATTTGAGATTTTTTTCATCACTAGAATTGAGTTTTTATACCCAAGTTTTTCTTCTTCTTCTTCTTCATGGAAAGAAAATATTTTCAATTCATTCAATTTATCCTCTACAATTAGTCTCAATCCTTAATATTTATCTCGTGATAAACCTATTTGTTTGAATGATCTCAAAGAAGTGGACATGCGGGTGGTTATTAATATTTTTGTTGTATTTGACGGTTTCCTTATGCATTTTACCAAATTTTCTCGGTGTATGTTTTCACTGAACTTCATAAATCCTATTTTGTTTAGAACATGTATATTTTTTTTTATTATTGGCAAATAGTTTTTTGAAAGGGACTATACCCTTGAGTACAAAAGATGGCCTAGGAGCCAGAATAGGAATGAAAACCAGAGAGAAAAGGATCAGAATCCAAATGTGACAATGAAGCCCAAAGTAGCCAAAAAACAGCTACCCAAACAAGACAAAACAACAAAAACACTGCAAAAAAGCAGTAGAGAGACCGCAAAAAAATAGCATAAAAACAGACAAGAACAGCTAAAGCATCAACAACTACTTTTTGGCAGCTTTGTCTATGCTGGTCTTGATATTCTTCCAGGAATGAAACATACCCAAAGTTGTCATGTGGGCAGCGTCAGTCTTATCCATCTGCTCAATGGTCCTTTTTCTTTCCTTATCATTACCCCAAAGCGTTGCCGGAACTCCGCTGAGGTTGGAGACACTTTTTACATGTTTCTCAATGAACTCCTCAATCGCCCTAAAGATGGCCATGTTGTAATCATGACGAGTTTTGGCCTTCCCTAAATGGGAGTCTAAGGAGTTTAGCTTCTTGTAGATATCATCAATCTGGCTGTTATCAATATCCGCCTCCTCCTCCTTCTTCCTCTTACCTTTCTGTTTTGCCAAGTTCTTAACCTCATCCTTCAACAGTTTCATATCAGCCTCTAAGGCTTCCAACCTTGTTGAAGAGCTTTCCATCTGCACATCCCGGGGACTGGCACTGCTAATATTTAGGAGGTCATGTGCAATTTCAATTTCATGAGGACCCTTCCCCACAGCAAGAGTCTCAAGGTTAAGCTTCCTAGAAGCCCTGGTAACCGGTCTGTTCGAGGTGGAGGTGAAGTGGGGGGCGGGAGCAGCAGTAGGGGGAATGGAGGAAGAAGCTTGGATGGGCTGGGAGGGGGGGTGACAGCAGTGGTGGTGGGGGTAGAGAATGGAGAAACGGGGCTAGCAGCAGCAGAACCCGGCAGAGGGGGAACTGAGCTAGGAGAGGATGGGAGACCAGGATACTTAAGAAGACAGCATTTATGTAGCAGCAAAATAAGCCCCTGGTGTAAAGGAACCACCCGGGTATGCTTTTGAAACTCCAAAATGGAGCGCTCAAGAGAGTTCAGCAAGTAATGGGGGAAACAAACCATGCGATTCCTACGGAAGTGGTTAAGAAAGATAAGGTGCTTAGCAGGTACAGTGACAAACCTTCCTTCCAAGGAAATGAACCGTATCATCATGCGAGTAACCTCATCATAAGGCGGAGGGATTGAGCTAACAAGCAGGCCCGCTGTAACGTAGATCAGCTTCTCAGATCCCTCCACAAATCTCCTCTCTTCAACATCTCTGTCGACCCTTTTGTTAAAGAAACGGTAGCCCTCCAAGCCAAGGCCGGTCGCTTCAGCAATAAGTTCTTCATTGACCAAGATCTTCTGCCCCCCATATTCCATAGTCTGCTCCTTCCAATCCTTCGCAAAATGCACTGAGATGCTTTGATCATGCCCCTGAACCTTCTCCATGAAGTTGGTGATGCCACCCTTGCTGAGTATGCTCCATAGCTCAATATTATCCTTCCAGTCTGGGTCCGCACTAGGCTCAATTTGGCAAGGGGGACCCCCCATCTTCACTATGCTTAACTGTTTGCAACAAATTCCCAAATCCTTGTGAGTGCTGAAGCCAGTCTACTTTTTACTGTTGTAATCTGCACTATATTGGAAATGAGAGCCGTTGCTTTTCCCACGAATGGCTGCGTGTCTGTTGATCTGAGCCTGCGGAAAATCACATGTGAGAATAACGGCCTTTTTGTTAGCCCGCTCCCTGTCATCAATCACATTACTACTGTCTTTGGTTTCCGTGGAGCTTTGTATCCAACTTTTAGCAGACGCAGTGCAGCCCGCATGCGCGATTTTCAAATCAATGTAACTCCACTTGGAATTCCCCATATATTTCACACTATCTTGATTATTTGACATGATTTGCATAATCATATTTTGGACATGTATATTTTGGACAAAATATATTGTTGTTTTTGAGGGTATGGAATGGACTAAATATGTTAACCAAACTCCATATTTTTCAAGATAGATGTTGAGAAGTCTTTTAATATGATTGAGTGGCCTTTCATTATTTCCATGATTCAAGCCCTAGTGGATTGGACCTCATTTTTTTAACAATTTCAATGTGTTATTTTAAAATTTTGGACAATTATTTTATCATCAATGACATGAAATCACATAGATTCGTGGATATAAAAATCAATTATGGAAGGTTTTTCTTGCATCACTACCTATATGTTCTATCAAAGAAAGGGTTTAGCTCTTACTTTCTATAGAATCTTTCAAATTTTCCTTAGGTAACTTGGATAAATTTTTTTCCATATGATGGGTTCTTTAAGACTCCCCAAAAAAGATATTCACATTTATATGTGAATATTAACTCCATGATTGTGGAATAACTCCTCAAAATCCAAATGTAAAAGATATTCACATACCTCCAAAATATCAAAGATATTGTATATAATATCTAGAAAATATCAAGAGATATTATATATATCTAGAAATATCTGGGAATATCTATAAAATATCAAAAGATCAATAATATCTAATATAAGATATTATAAGATATTATGAGATATTTTCTAAGGTAGAAGGTTGGAAAACTTCTATAAATATGAGAGGTTTCAGGTTTTGTAATTAAATAAGAAAAAGCAATAAAGAAAAGCAAGAGAAGGCACCGAAGTTCTCTGGAGTATTTTTAATACAAAGCCTTGTTTTTATATTTCTCTTGTGAGTTTGTGTGTGTTCATAATATTATTTCTTTTCTCTTAGCAACACACACCCTCTAGGTTAGGAGTTAGATATAATTCCTTCAAATTGGTATCAGAGCTAGGTTGAGCTTAAGTTATAAGTTTTTATTTCACTCTATTAGTCTAGTTCAAAATGGCGGGTATGAGCAGCAGCCTCACTCAAGCCCACATCCCCATATTCAATGGGAAGAACTACGATTATTGGAGCATAAAAATGAGGACCTTATTTTGTTCACTAGATGTGTGGGAGCTAGTTGAGAATGGGTTTCCAGAACCTGCAGATTTTCAAGCATTTCAAGCACTAGCACAAGTAGATAAGGATTTGTTGAAGGAGAACAAGCAGAAGGATGCAAAAGCCTTGTTTCAAATTCAACAAGCAATGGACGAGTCCATATTTCCACATGTTGCAGCAGCAACTAGATCAAAGCAAGCATGGGAAAGTCTTCAAACAAATTATCAAGGTACTAGTAAAGTAAAAGTTACAAAATTACAAAATCTTAGAAGAGATTTTGAGAATATTTGCATGAAAGACTTAGATTCAGTAGATTTATTTTTCACCCACGTGATGAGTGTAGTAAATCAAATTAGGTCTCATGGTGAGACTTTAGAGGATCAAAGGATTGTAGAGAAAATACTGAGAAGTCTTCCTAGCAAGTTTGATGTGATTGTTGTTGCAATAGAAGAATCAAAGAATCTAACCCAAATGTCTGTAGATGAATTAATGGGATCTTTAATATCCCATGAGCAAAGATTGAATAGATCAGGTAGCTCATCTCTTGAGCAAGCCTTCAAATCACAAGTTTCAATTGGTGGTAATAGAGCAAGAGGAAGATCGAGCTTCAACAGAGGCAGAGGAAGAGATTTCCAAAGAGGATCTGGAAGAGCAAACACATCTTATGAAGGAGGAAGAACAAATTCAAATTTCTACACTACAAGTGCTAGAGGCCGAGGAAACAACCAAAATCATACTTATGGTCAAAGGTATGATAAGTCACATGTTCAATGTCATTACTGTAAAAGGTATGGACACTATGCCAATGAATGCAAGAAGAAACATTTTGATATGAGTAGACAGAATGCACATTTTTCTGAAGAAAATCAGTCTGAAAGTTATAACAATGGTTCAATGTTTATTACATGCAATGTTGCTCAAGATAGTACAAAGGATATTTGGTTTCTAGATAGTGGATGCAGTAATCATATGATTGGATGTAAGGAGATGTTTGCAAACATAGATGAGTCAATTACATCTGAAGTTAAGTTAGGAAATGATAATAAAGTTGCAGTAATGGGAAAAGGAACCATAAATATTGAAACAAAGAAAGGTGAGAACAAACACATTCCAGATGTGTATTATGTTCCTGGTTTGAAACATAATCTAATGAGTATTGGGCAGCTAGTGCAGAAGGGATATAAAGTCTATTTTGAAGATGATGCATGTGTTATTCTAGATAGAAATCCAAGTAACAAATTGATTGCAAAGGTTGAGATGACAAGAAACAAAATGTTTCCATTAAGAATTCAACATGATTTGTCATCTAAAGAGCTTTCTTCACTAGCATTTAAAGTTTCTTTAAAAGATCAGACTTGGTTGTGGCATTTGAGATTTGGACACTTAAGTTTTGGTGGTTTAGATTTATTGCAAAAGAAGCATATGGTGAAGGGTTTTCCTTTGATGGAGCAACCAAACAATCCTTGTGAAAGTTGTATTCTAGGGAAGCAACACAGGAAAACTTTCTGTTGGAAAGTCATATAGAGCTAGATCTCTTCTTGAGATTGTCCATTCAGATCTATGTGGACCTATGCAAACACCATCAATTGGAGGGAGCATGTATTTTTTGACTTTTATAGATGATTTGAGTAGAAAAACTTGGGTTTATTTCTTGAAACATAAGTCAGAAGCCTTTAGTGTGTTCAAAGAGTTTAAGGCCATGGTTGAAAAGCAGAGCGGTTACTCTATAAAGGTGTTAAGATCAGATAGAGGAGGAGAGTATGTTTCAAATGAGTTTTTAAATTTTTGTAAATTTCATGGGATTAAGAAGCAATTTACAACAAGGTACACACCTCAACAGAATGGTGTAGTAGAAAGAAAGAATAGAACAATTATGGAAATGGCAAGAAGTATGTTGAAAGCCAAAAATTTACCAAATGAGTATTGGGCTGAAGCAGTAGCTTGTGCGGTTTACATCTTGAACCGATGTCCAACAAAAATTGTGAAGGATAAAGTTCCTCAAGAAGCATGGAGTGGAAAGAAACACAATGTATCACATTTAAGAGTTTTTGGATGTGTAGCTTATGCACATATTCCAAATGAGAGGAGAAAGAAATTGGATGATAAAGGAGAGAGATGTATTTTTGTAGGTTACAGTGAGCAATCAAAAGCCTATAAATTGTATAACCCCATCACAAAGAATTCTATTATTAGTAGAGATGTTCAGTTCATTGAAGAACAAACATGGGATGGAAGTGTTGATAAGCTAACAAATATCACTGCAGGAATACCTCATCATCAGAATGAGTTTGATGAAAAGATCACACAAAATGTTCATCTAGCACCTCAAGGGATCAGTGCAGTGATGTCTTCTTCAAATAGCACTCCAGTTTCAAGAAGCATCACAAGAGGTATCTCAAGTGGATCATCATCCCCTCCAGCAAATTTACATCCACATGAAGCATTAGGAATGAAGGTAATTCTTCAAATTCAAAGTCTCACAGCAGTGACATATCAGATCCAGCATTGGCAACACAAAGGTCTCACTACAGGGACACCCCAGGGAAGACAAGAAGCTTAAGGGAGATTTATGAACAAACTCAAGGTGATGAGAATGTTGATTTATATTCTGATTTTGCATTATTTTCTCATGATGATCCTATATATTTTGAAGATGCATTTGAAAATGAAAAATGGGTAAAAGCTATGGATGAAGAAATTGATTCTATTGAAAAGAATCATACATGGGATCTTGTGAGCCTTCCAGAAGGAAAGAGTGTAATTGGCGTGAAATGGGTCTATAAGACAAAATTCAATGCAGATGGAAATGTTGAAAAATATAAAGCCAGGTTAGTTGCAAAGGGTTTCTCACAACAACCTAGAATTGATTATAATGAGACTTTTGCTCCAGTAGCTCGACTAGACATTGTCAAAACTATTTTAGCATTAGCAACTCAAAATAATTGGAAAGTCTATCAAATGGATGTCAAGTCTGCATTTTTGAATGGCATACTAGAAGAAGAAGTTTATGTTTTACAACCTCATGGATATGAAATTGTAGGTCAAGAACACAAGGTCTGTAGATTGAAAAAAGCCTTGTATGGTCTGAAACAAGCTCCAAGAGCATGGTATAGCAGGATTGATTCATATTTTTTGAAAAATGGATTTAGAAAAAGTGATAGTGAACCAACACTATACATCAAAATGAATGATCAAGAACAAATTCTAATTGTATGCCTATATGTTGATGATCTAATATTCACAGGAGATTTGTCAATTGACTTGTTTAAGACAACAATGAAGAAAGAATTTGAAATGACAGATTTGGGTCTAATGAAGTTTTTTCTTGGCATAGAAGTCAGTCAATCAGAAAATGGAATTTTTATATGTCAATCAAAATATTCCAATGATATTTTGAAAAGGTTCCGGATGATGAATTGCAATCCAGTATCAACACCAGTTGCCATAGGATTGAAGCTAAGAAAAGATGATAAAGGTTGTGATATTGATCCAACTATATACAAAAGACTTGTTGGTAGTCTGATGTACTTGACTGCTACAAGGCCTGATATCATGTATGGTGTAAGTCTTATTTCCAGGTTTATGGAATCCCCAAAGGATTCTCATTGGCAAGCTGGAAAAAGAATTTTAAGATATGTTAGTGGAACAAAAGCTTTTGGTATTTTATATACAACTTCTAATATTTTCAAGTTAGTTGGTTACACAGACAGTGACTGTGCAGGAAGCATAGATGACAGAAAGAGCACATCCGGCTATGTTTTCCATTTTGGTTCAGGTGCAGTTTCATGGGCTTCTAAGAAACAACCTATTGTCACTCTCTCTTCGGCAGAAGTAGAATATGTGGCAGCCACAACAACAACATGTCAAGCAATATGGATGAGAAGAGTATTATCAGATCTAAAGCAAGAACAAGAAGGATCAACAAAGATATTTTGTGATAACAATTCAGCTATTGCATTATCAAAGAATCATGTTTTTCACAAAAGGAGCAAGCATATTGATACAAGGTATCATTTTATCAGAGAGCTAGTCAACAATGGACAAATATTTTTGGAGTTTTTGCAGTCTGCATGAGAACAATATGCTGATATCTTCACCAAGCCATTACCAAAGGACACATTTGAGCATATGAGAGATTGCTTAGGCATCATAGGTCCGTATTGCTCCAACAATACATGAAGAATCAAGATTAGGAGGGAGTGTTGGAAATATCTAATCTTGTTCTAGATAAAGTTTAACTTTATGGAATTCAACTTTATGTAAAAGATATTCACATTTATTGTGAATATTAACTCCTCCAAAATATCAAAAGATATTGTATATAATATCTAGAAAATATCAAGAGATATTATATATATCTAGAAATATCGGGAATATCTATAAAATATCAAAAGATCAATAATATCTAATATAATATAAGATATTATGAGATATTTTCTAAGGTAGAAGGTTGGAAAACTTCTATAAATAAGAGGTTTCATTTTGTAATTCAAAAGCAAAAAAAAGAAGAAGAAGGCACCTTGAAGTGCTGGAGTATTTTTAATACAAAGCCTTGTTTTTATATTTCTCTTGTGAGTTTGTGTGTGTTCATAATATTGTTTATTTATTTGCTTACACACACCCTCAGGTTAGGAGTTAGATATAATTCCTGCCGCCTGGGTCTCCATTGCAGAACATCCGCCAAACATAATATATGTCACAATGCGTCGGGTTGAGCTGGAAGTTTGAAGGCCAGAGCTCAAGTAAACCCTAATTTGACCAAACAATATATGCAAAAGGGTTGAGTGGAAGTTTAAGGGCCAGAGCTAAGTCGTTTCACCGCTGAACAAAGGTAGACCATCATGAAGCTGAGAGGAACTATGGAAGGATCGGTGTCTGAGCCACCACTAAACCGAGCACATAATCCAGATGGTAGAGCGGTCAAGCAGAGTTAAAATAGCTAGGAGCTAAAGATGGGCCACCAGTTTGTTGTCGATCACCCACAGTCCAGTGCCAAGAAAAATAGCAGAGAGGTCAAGATTCAACAAATCCACACACAAACTGAAAGGAATAGTGTGTAGGAACAAAGGACAAGAAGGCCGAATAACACACCCAATGCCTGCATCATCCGTGGTCACTAAGATACAAATTCATATTGTTAGGATTTTTCTGAAGGTCCTGAATCATCTTGACGAAGTCCGGTTGTTGCAGATATAATCTTGTTTTTGGGTCCGCTGTTAGTTTCGCCCACAACTCGGTGCTTGAAATATATTTCCAAATGGTGATGCTGCAGGCCGACTTCGACTGCTGCCTGTGCATCAGCAAGGCCTGATTTTAATCCTTTATTAGTAGGATCAAGCTCCAAGCCTTTTTTGTATGTGGAAATTGCTTCATCATATTTTCCAAGGCCAACGTATGCTGCACCGAGTCTGTTGTAACCCTTAGACCAATCAGCCTTAATTTCAACAGTTTGTTTTTGCATCCTGAAGGCATTTTGCATAGGGGGTTAAGCAACTATCTTCCCCTGCAGATTTGGCAGCTCTATTTCGAACCCTCTGCCCCAATACAATATGCTTTAGATGAATTTAATCTTGAGATTGTTATTCAATTCTTTGTGTTTTCTATTCAATCCTCTGTAATTTCTGGTGATTGCTCATCACTAGATGCCTTAGAACCTTGTCCAAAACCGTGCGTTGTATGTATTTTACTAATTAGGGTTTTTATGTCTTGGTTCATACAGTGTGGAATGAACAGGTCACCCAGTGGTGGCTTTATTGTCTTCACGAATGGCTCCTTGAGAATCCTAAACATACTGAGCATTAGCAAGCAGGCCTAAGTTCAAACAATTAGGCCTCGTCTCTCAAACCAAAGCCTTCTATCAGGACAGCCATTGGAATGATGTGGATGGGTATTGTGAAGTCATTTTCAGCCGGTAAAGGTGGGGGAGGGGCTACAGACATTTGGTATCACGTTTCCAAGTTCCCCCAGTGCCTGAGCCTGGCCATTGATCTTGTGTCTACTCTTAAGAAGAATTATGGTATTGGGTTTGAAAAGGCAGAAAAGATAGGATTTGGGCTGCTTCCAAGTCCAGAAGATTTAGTTGTTGATGGAGAAAATAAGTCATTTTTTACTGGTTGTGGGGATGGCTAGATCAAGCGGGTTTGGATTCATGGGAAAGGTGATAAACAATGAGTGGAGAATTGGGCATTTGTTGGTGGATGAACTTTGGGTGTGGCTCTTGGTCCTAATCAGGAGCTCATTATGTGTGAACTTACCCAGGTAATTTTTTTCCATGTATGTAATTATGTGTTATAAGTTCTAAGGGTCATCTACTTTCATAAATTTGATGCAAGTTTATATGGAATCATTAGTTTGTTTTGTTCAAAAGTTTTGGATTGAATACTATGTTCTTAAAATGAACTGTGTTAGGGCTTGCTGAATGTGACGAAAGACAAAGTGGAGGTCTTGTGCAGTGAAGCAGGAGGGTCAAAATTCAAGTATGTGAAATGATTTTTCCCTTTGTATTTGAAATTTCACTGCATTTGATGCTCTGAGGACGACTTTATTTGAGTTGAAGAGCTTTTAGTGGTTTGTAGTTAAAAGTGAATTCAATGGGAGCTTCATCATGACTGGTTCATAAGGTGCAATATTTACTAAAGGTTTTGCAGATGGGGTAGAGTAAAGTAAGTAGATTTTGATTGTGGGAGGAACTCCAAGGTTAAACGCACATGAAGTAGAGTAATTTTGGTATGAGTGACCTCTGGGGAAAGCCCTCGTATTAATTCACCCCTATGATCTTCACCGAGATGTATTGAATGCCAATTGCATCATTCATACTTGTGAGAGTGACTGCTACTCATGAAACATGGGTCAATGTGGGAGTCATCTCACTTAATTTGATGGAGGCCAAGATGTTCAAGTCAAGCCTTCTTTCCTTAAACAGAGGAATGAGTTATTGATAGGATTTTAGAGCCCAAAGTCAGAAGGTCACTATCACAGGGCAGAGTCATAGGGGTTTCAAAGTATTAAGCTCTCCAAACATACTCTCAGGCTTATATTACATTCCCTCCCAAAAATTCTGATGGAGGCCTATATGATGACAACCAGGTTTCAATGCTACAGTTTCCAAAATCACATTTTGTAACCCTAACCACATGTTTACTAAGAACAAGACAGAGCATGAGAGATTTAAGAACCAGTGACTCTTCAAGAATATACAAAGGATCCTACAATTACTGCCTCGTTCCAAGACATACATCCACAAATACAACTTGTAGTCATCTAGATATCAGGGGAACATGTAAGAATGTTGTACAGACCTGTATCATCACAAGAAATCCATAGGATTATATGATAGTCAAGGAAGAATATGGGGGTTCTCGTAAATATCGACAAACCAATAATATACCGAGGTTCCTACCAAATTCTACATGCCTCCATACGTACAGGAAACCTCTAACAAGCTATTAGCATCTCAATATTTCAAGAAACATATGAAAGCTCACTATAGTCTTGAAAATCCTAGAAAATACAGAGTTTCATAAGATTTGAGGAATAACGACTGAACAAAGGAGAAATTATAATGTCAAGAAATTTGTCTTCATCTTTATTAAATCCCTGACACCCTCATACCATTCGTCGGGAGCTCAAGAATACAAGAATCAAATGCAAAACCTTGTTTTCTGGGTTCTTCTCAGAACTGAGACAACATATCTCAAGAATCATATGACATAGAATCTTATTGGACCAATTGAGGTCCTAGACCTAAGAAAACCAAAATTTGAGCATATTTTCATAAGGATGCCCCGCATCATAATTTGATCTACTACGAAAACATTACCTGTATAACGTGGGCATTCTGTCAACTTTGATTATAATACATCCTAATACTCATTCAACATGAGTTCTCATTATGTGAGCCAGATGCAAGGAAAGAAGAATTTTCTAAATAGTATTCTCTATAGTCAAATTTAACATAAAGTGTAGTCCCAACTATGTTACCAGAAATGAGAAAGATGAAGCATGATGAAACGACAATGCAAGAAACAAATTACAAACTATTTTCCATTTGTGAACATATGTTCTGAATTTTAGATGTGATAATACATAAAACATAATATTTGCTCATGAAATCTAATCTATTTAGAATGTTTTGAAGGGCTAGAGCAAAGAAGAATGACATAGAATCTTATTGGACCAATAGTTGGGACTACACTTTATGTTAGATTTGACTATAGAGAATACTATCAGACAAATTCATCTTGCCTTGCATCTGGTTCACATAATGAGAAAGATGAAACAGGAGAAGCAATAACATGTTCTCCAGACCAGAGAGAAGACCTCTTCTATGGAGTACTTGGGGGACTTGGTCAATATGGAATCATTACCAAAGCCAGAATAATGCTGCAGAAGGCTCCTTACATGGTATGCTCACCAATTATACAACATGGCTGAATAGTAGTAGTGGAATCAGGTCCCCTTTCTTTTTTGTTTCTGTGCTGGACTGGATTACAAAGTGACATGCTGCATCTGCACTGCATCTGCCAATATTTATTGCTATTTGAGTTTCTTGTCTGCCAATTTTTCATGTCTTGAAGTGGGTACCTACATCAGAAACTCTATTTGCTTTTCTGCTTCATAATTTTTGTCATCCTTAATTGTTTTTCCTTAAAGCTTATTCCTATGGTCTGATTTGATTTGGTTTGCAGGTAAGGTGGATCAGAGTTGTATATGCTGATTTTGAAGATTTCAGAGCTGATCAGGAGATGTTGATAAGCTTACCAACGGTAAAATCTTTTGATTATGTGGAAGGATTTGTGCTGGCTAACAATAATGATCCAATTAATGGCTGGCCTTCTGTACCACTGTCCCTCACCTCCTCATTTGACACAAAGCTTATACCTGATACTGCTGGCCCAATGTTATATTGCCTGGAAGTTTCCCTTCATTATGACCATGACACAGATTTCATGGCCCTCAATAAGGTCAGATTTCCTACTAATAATACATCATTACCATAATTTCATGAAGAAATATGTTATTTGGGTAATGATCACAAAAAGAATTATAACCCAATTATAGTTACACTACTTTGCAAAGAAATCATGGAACTTTTTCATATATGTGCAGAGAATGGAGAGCATAAGCTGATTGCAATCAGGTGGGATGCATCCAAAATACTACCTAGAAGCAATGCATTGGGGACCTTAAAACAAACATTCCACTGTTGTTCGTGGCCTACCAACTAGATCTATTGGTTCTCTTTTCTTGGCTCAAATGCATAAATTAAGTGGGAAAATGATATAAATTTGGTGGAAAGGGACTTGGATGGCATTAGACCCACAATTGATCATTTTGTGTGGATGGTTGACCTCCTTGGCCGTGCTGGCTATCTTGAGGAAACTTTAAACTTTATCATCAAAATGTCGATTAAACTGTGTTGGTTGTCTGGACATCTTTGCTTAATGCCTGTAGAACACATAAGAATATAGGTTTAGGACCATATACAACAACTTATGTTCGTAAAAATGCTTCAACTTATGTTCTTTTGTCTAACATCTATGCAGATGTGGGAAGGTGAGATAAGGTTCAAATGGTAAGGAGATTGATGAAAGATGAAGACTAAGAAAGATACCTGGATGTAGTTGGATTGAAGGCCATAAGAGGGTACATGCTTTTTGTGTTGGAGACAGATCGCACCCATAGACACGTGATATCTATGCAAAGTTGGAGAAATTGTGTTGGGAAATGAAGGCAGCAGGGTATTTTGTAGATTCAAGACATGTATTGAATGATGTGGAGGAGGAGAAAAAAATTATTCCTCTGCCACCATAGTGAGAAGTTGGCAATTGCATTTGGATTGTTAATCACGCCCCCTAGAACAACTATAAGAGTTGTCAAGAACCTTCACGTATGTGTTGAGTGCCACACTGCAACCAAGTTTATCTCCAAGATTGTTGCAAGACAAATTGTTGTGAGAGATGCAATTCGGTTCCATCATTTTAACCAAGGAAAATGTTCTTGTGGAGATTATTGGTGATGTTAAATGAAGCAATCTGTAAACACATGCTTGCACTATAACAAGGTGCACCATGTCAGATCTGCAGAGATTATTGGGGATGCTAAGTGAAGCAATCTGAAAACATAGGCTTGCACTATAACAATGCGCACTTTGTCAGACCTGCAGTGATAAAGAAGGGACCAGGTTCAATTTCAAGTTTCTAAATAATTTTATTTTCCAAGTGTTTGGAGATCTAGACCATGATGTTTACTTCTTAAAATCAGATGTATAGTATGCAATTAGCATTACTGCCTCTACCATGGACGTGTCATAACATTGAATTGTTTTTAGGATACCTGCATATATGTGCTATAAAAAGCTGAAGGAAAAGGTGGAGAATGGGTACTCCCACCTTTGTCATTTTATCTGGTGCCTATCATCTGGATTAATTGTATCACTTTGTGCCTATGTAATGTCAGCGATTTGAGATTGAATTATACATACCAGATCATACAAATTTATATGTGTTGTTGTGGATTTTCAATTTTCTCATGTATGGTTAGAGATTTCTTTATGTTGCCAGGAAAACTTGCATAACTTGCTTTATAGATTGATGTTACAAAGAAGATAATATAATTTATATGCGTGAATGTAAAATTACAATATATATTGCTTTGTATTATATATATATGTGTGTGTGTGTGTGTGTGTGTGTGTGGGGCTTGGGGGTGGGGGGAGTGGGTAAATCCAATTAAATATCAGTCCATATTATTATAAAATGCATGCACTTAGTTTCCCTTTGAAGTTAGGTGAATAGGAATGTTACACACTGTACCTATGTGAGAGAGGGTTCATACATTTTTGTCATTGCTCATAATACAAAAAAAGGCACCAGATTTGTAAAAAGGATACTATTTCTCTTTTCCCCCCTCCGAGAAGAATCCCAATCATAATTGGTTTTGGATTTCTGATGGACCATTGATATTCACCTCCTCCGGCTTAACTAATAAGCTTGATAATTAAAGCCTTTTCCTTCAATTTCTCGATTTACCACTTGTATTTTTAATAATGTTTCTTCTTCCGAGGATTTTGTCACATGTACTTGAGCCATGACAGCAGCCACCTTTTAGTCTACAAACCTGCTCAGGGAATTGAAATCAAATTGAGAGAGTGAGATTTCTGAATTAAAAAGTGAAGCAACAATATTTTCTCTTCTAGAGAGATGAAAACTGAAACTCTTTTCTGCCAACTGACCCACTCACGGCATACCATCTCAATGATATTGAATCAAAAGGGAACTCTGATTTAGTAGACTGGCCTTGTTCAAAGCATTTACAGCTGACAGCTTACTCTAAATGCAAATTCCAAAGGGCAACATAGTGCCAAGTACAAAGGCTGTAACAATTTTCAGGTCAGAGACCTTTACACTTGATGTTTTTATATGTTGATCCATCTAAGGTTC
The DNA here is from genome assembly GCA_018340775.1 of Taxus wallichiana var. yunnanensis. Lineage (NCBI taxonomy): Eukaryota > Viridiplantae > Streptophyta > Pinopsida > Cupressales > Taxaceae > Taxus > Taxus wallichiana. Next base: position 674,310,120 of record CM031244.1, on the reverse strand, counting down.
TATTTAAATATGTATAATGTCTCGTGTAACACTATTAAATATTATTTGTGGCTGAAGGTTTCCTGGTTCTTTGAGCATTTGTATGTTAAGATTATTCGAAGTCAAAAATTTGAAGATTCAAGGAAACATGCATTTAGAAATTCTACTCTGTCTTTTGCAGATTGGACGACATTCTTCTATTTCTGCAGATGATTGAAGAAGACGAAGTGGAAGTCATGTTACAACTGTGAAAAGAGAATGTTAAAGAAGAAAAAGGGACTATTGCGATGGAGACAGATGATGGTCAAAGCAATGGTGTACCTGAAGTTGGTGAAAATGTTGACGTTAATATGCAGGAGACCAAAAATTCTTTTGAACATTCATCAACAGGGACTACTTCTGAGAATGGAGCTTCAGAGATGCAGGATAAGACTGCCCAGATGGAGACTGAAGCTAAGGTGTGCTCTTTAATGTTATGCATGTTTGTGTCTTTCTTCGTGTTTTCACACAATTAATCTTTACACAGATAAATACATTGAATAAAAGTTAAATTGTTCAAACCTATTAATCATTGGATAACATCACACAGTATTAAAGAAGGAAAGAATGTTTGCTTCAGTCACTAACCACCTCCTGGTTCCACATAGAATCAATTTGTATTTTGTTTGGCCTATTTGCCACATGGAATTTGTCTGGGCTTCATTTGGTCGAACAATCCTCCATGGGCCCAAAATAATTCAGGTACCATTCACAATATTGTGAACTATGTTCCATGTCAACCACGTCAAAAAGAGCTTATTTAATCTATGTCTTAGAGAAGATCTAAACACCATATACTAAACAATCTCTACCTTCACAGAAACAATAAAATATGAACCTAAAAATGCCTTACAAGCCCGATTTGGCTAAACCTCATAGGCTTTTGTGAAGGTTCTCAAAAATATCTTAATGCACTGCAATTCTCTTTTAATTGATACAAGTTGGAGATAACCACTCTATAGTCACAATTTCATTACCAATATCAAATCTGCATATGCAAACAATATCAAAATTAGCTAGCAAACAACAACTAGATAATTCCATGATGCATAACTTAAGGACATAACAACACAAACAAATCTATTGCCTTGTAAGCAACAACTAGGCTAATTAGCAAGTAAATGACACAGATCAGCAAAAAATGAAAAATAATCAAAACACTGATTTCTACCTCAAAGCATGGATTGCCCTTATTAGTTTACACAAACATATCTACCACCCCAGAATACATGCAAGATAACACATTCTCTATAGAAACCTGATGCTCATAAGAGAAAAATGGTAACAGATGTATTTATAATGAAATTTATTTATAGAAAATTATAAAATTCATAATCATGAGTTCAAAATATGAAAAATAACATGAACCGAATATTTTCCACAAAAATCAAGAGAATAACATTTAATTATGAGTAAACATGTCCCTGAACAATGTCACTAGAAGAATCGTGAATATCAAAGCGAAGGATCCCTACTCCTGAAGAAATCCTTCTTTCTTGAAATGCATTAACTAACACCAAACATTTCGCTTGAAAGTTCAATCGTGCTTGAGCATTTCTCATATTTATCTCCTTACCTATACCTCCACTGAGGTCAACAAGAGCATCTTGAATAAAATCTCCTTCTGGGGTTGTGGTGGTTGATGATTAGATACCTTGTGAATCTCGTGGAAAATGAACATTTACTACTAGTAGGAATGTTAATGAGTCATGTGTCTCAAGATGGAATTTTTCAAGATGCAATTTGACAAGACTTTTCCAATATTGAGACCCATAACTCATTAACTTTCCTACTAGTAGAAAATGTTGGCTTTCCACAAGATTCACAAGGTATCTAATCATCAACAACCACCGGAAAAGGGGGATTTTTTCAAGATGCTCTTATTGACCTCACACGAGGTGTAGGAAAGGAGATAGATATGAGAAGCTCTCAAGCACGATTGAACTGCCACTAGAAATATCTACTCTCGGTTAATGCATTACAAGCAAGAAGGATTTTTCTTAGAGTAGGGATCCCATCTGGCTCATATGTTCACGTTCCTTCTAGTGGCCTTGTTCAAGGACGTGCTTACTCATAATTACGGTGCACTTGTCTTGATTCTTCTTGTGGGAAATATTCAGTTCATATTATTTGTCATATTTTAAGACATAGGTTTACGGATTTTGTAATTTTCTAGAAACGAATTTCATTATAAATACATCATTATTGTACTTTTCCGTTACATTAGAGTGGAATAAAAAATCCTAGAGTACAATAAAACTCCTTAATCAAGCCAAATAGGCCTTCAAGATTCAAATTTTCTCTTTGGAGGGAAAATGCATAGTTAAAATTTGTGAAAGAATAGACACACACTAACAACTCTAGATGACTCCTAATGCGTCCCTAAACTTACAAACACAATTTCAAGCCAAAATTTGATCTTTCAAGTTATATTTACATGCTAGGGATGATGCTCTTGCATCCCAAAGTGTATTGATGGTTGAATGTCATCAAGGGAATAAATGTTTTCATCAATAGGATCATCTCAAAATGTTACATAAATATAGTATGAATTAATTATATGACTAGTAAAATTAAATAAATAAGAGTACAAAGAGTAAACAATCAATTTCTAAACAGAGTACAATTTATTAAACATTTGTACAAGGAAAAAATAGTATGGAAAAGATATGTGTAAAATTATGTAAATTAGTAGATATCACATACCAATATTTTTTCTCGCAGATCTCGACAACAATTTCATTTTTTTACTAGACAAAATATCCAAATAATTTTGTCTTACTCCCTTAATCATATATCTTATATTGGATGTATATAGCCGACTTGTGGCTATCATAACTTCTTATCATGATGTATCTCTTTCATATATGTTATATTATCATTAGTGGGTTGGCCTTGGTGATGGCCATAACATAGGAATAGTATATATAGGTTAGTAGGTAGTAGTTGATCATCATATTGAGCATTTGAGTCTTATTGTATGGTTTGGAGGTTGCCCCCTCGAAGTGGCTAAGCTATTATTCTTCTTACACATTGAGATCATTTATCTCAAATATTGTGTTCATTGGTGTTATATTTCTGCTAATAATCAAATTTATAGAAGTAATTTCATTACAAGTGGTATTAGAGCTTAAACTCACTTGGCCAACATTTGCATCAAACCCTAATTGTGAAGGTTCGTCCATATCTCAAAATTGGTAGTGAATTTTTCAGCAAATTTTTCTATGGTGTGGATAAGTTAGTAAAGTAAGCTTCCTCCAAATTTTAAGAATTTTTGACTTGTTTTTCAAAAGTTGTAGCGGTTTTATGTGTTTTCACATAATTCGGCTACCTAGGGTACAATTTGTGGAATTTTTCAAAGTTATTTACATTTCCAGAAATAAGAATAAAAATTAGTTTGAGTTCATTCTTTGAGTTTATAAAATTTGGCCTAATTCCTATTGAAATCCCAAACCCTAAATTTCAACCTTGATCCTTAAATCTTACCATTTTGGGGCATCATGGTTGGGCCTTCGACAAGAGGCAAAAAGAATCCCATCACTCCGGGTAAAACCCCGATAAGGATGAGATAATAGTTGAGGAGTTAGAGTCAGAAGGGGTATCTACAGAGTCCTCAGGGTTAGGGTTTACTTCAATTGACCATAAGGTCAGCTATCTTGAGTTAGAGTTGCGAAACCTCGAGGGTAGAGTGGCCAACAAAGAAGATGTAGAAAATATTGGACAACGATTGGAGGATTTCATTCACCAATTTAGTTACAATATCATACGTCATCATATCCTTCCTAATAAGCCACAACTCAATCATACTCATATTAACCAGTGGTGGATCTTTAGGTCAAAGTAATAGACAAACTAGCCGGGGTGGATCTGCAAACATGACCAATCTAAATACAAACAGTCTGCAAGCCCGTAACATGATTCCAAAGTGGAAATGCGTAAGTTTGATGGAAAGGATCCACTCAATTGGATTAACTAGATGGAGAATTTATTTGATCTTCATCAGATTCCATCGGGACAAAAGGTTACCATGGCATCATTGTATCTTGAACCTGACCAATTCATTTGGTATCGATGGTTATGTGCTCAAAGGAAAAAGAGTGGCCTCAATGTTACATGGATAGTATTCACCGAAGAGTTGCAATTGCACTATAGTTCTAGTGTGTCAAAGAATTATTTTAGTCAATTAGCAAATCTCAGACAGAAAAAAGATCAAAGATTACATCCATCAATTCCAAAACCTTTCCTTACGGGTGGAAAATATTCCTGAAGATAATTTGAATGACTTATTTCTTGGGGGTCTTAAAGAACAAATTGAGACTGAGGTGCGTATGTTTAATCCTCATAAGGTTTCAAATTCTATGATCATGGCACGTAGGGCAAAGGAAAAATTTCTTTCAATAGGAAACAAATTGTCAGTAATATCAAAGATCGTAACACCCTTCCACCATCATTCCCTCGGCTAGTGAGACTGACACCTCAACAAATTGAAGAAAAGAGCCAAAGGGTTATGTTTTAATTGTGACAACAAATTTGGACCAGGACATAAGTGTGCTGAAAATAAGTTGTTCTACATTGAGGGACCTACTGAAGAAGAAGAAAATGAAGAAGATGATGAGGTAGAGCCAAAGGAGGAATTAGAGATCCCCAGCTAACAATATCATGCCATGCAATTTCTAGTATTAGCACTCCCCAAACTCTCAAAGTAGTTGGATTCTTAAAAAAAAGAGGGTAACAGTGTTGATTGATTCGGGAAGTACTCACAATTTCATCAATCATAAGTTGGCAGTACGCTTGAACTTCTTTGTTTATCCAGCTCCAGAATGTCAAGTCATGATCACTGATGGGAAAACTATTAGTTGTTCAAGAAAATTCCATAACATTAATCTCGCCATGGGAGATTACTTGCTAACTAGAAATATGTATGCCATTTCCATGGGAGGATCAAACATTATGTTAGGAGTTCAGTGGCTTACCACCTTGGGAACCATTGAAATGAATTTCCAAGAGTTGTTCATGCAATTTCAGTCAGAAGGGAGGACTTTTAAACTAAAAAAAGGACTAAGAGCAAAGTCCCCACAGATGGTAAGTTCTCATCAGATGCAAAAATTTCTTAGAAAGGGTGTAGAAGGGTTTGTAGCACAACTATTTTCATTGGAAGCACATCATTCCAATACATTTATACCCCTGAGATATGCAAGTAGTTATAGATGAGCACTCAGTGGTGTTTGGAGAAATTCCCAAGGGTTTGCCTCTAAAAAGAGACCATGACCATGCCATCCAGCTAGTACCAAGGAGTCAACCACCCAACATTAGACCTTATAGGTACCCCTATATGCAAAAGAGTGAGATTGAGAAGATAGTTCAAGAGATGTTAGAAGCAGGACTTATTCGTCATAGTCAAAGTGCTTACTCTTCTCCTATAGTGATGGTATGGAAAAAATATGACAATTGGCGCATGTGTCCAGATTATAGGGAACTCAATAAGTACACAGTTAAAGATAAGTTTCCTATTCTTGTAATTGATGATTTGCTAGATGAGTTACATGGTGTTGTTTACTTTACAAAACTTGATCTTCATTTTGGATATCATCATATTAGAATCAAGGATGAAGATATTCATAAAACAACCTTCAGGACACATGAAGGACATTATGAGTTCTTAGTAATGCCTTTTGGACTAACAAATGCACCCTCTACATTTCAAAGCTTGATGAATTCCATCTTTAAGCCATTTTTTGAAAGTTTGTTTTAGTGTTCTTTGATGATATATTAATCTATAGTAAAACATGGGAGGAACACTTGCATCATGTAAATAAGGTGTTGGAAACTCTTGAACAACATCAACTTTATGCAAATCCTTCTAAGTGTTCTTTTGGTGTCAAGGAGGTTGAATATTTGGGTCATATTGTCTCTTATGAAGGTGTTAAAGTGGATCCTAACAAGATAAAATCCATGCTTGAATGGAAGGTTCCCAAAACCCTAAAAAATCTCTTGAGGATTTTTAATGGGCTTAAGTTATTATAATAGATTTGAATAGAATTACATAGCATGAAAAATACACAACACAAGACTTTATTGAAGAAGGAATGGTTCATTGGAATGGGCTACATCCACCAAGTTGAAGGAACACTGTGCTCCATTTTATTAGCAACCCCAAATTTTTCACACATTCAATAATGTGATCTTTGTTATGGGGGAGCTACGCGAAAAAACCCTCCCGAATTGACACTTGAATTCACACAGGTATTCATCTTCAAAACACACTCATATAAAGAAATTGTATGCCATACTATTTATAAGTACATCAAAGGTAATGAAGAGACCATATTTACAAAATAATGGGTAAAAAATCCATGGGAAAAATACCCATAACGGTTTCCCATTACCCATGGGTTAATAAACCACCGATGAGAAATTTTCTTCGGGGCTTCTTTACCCCCCAAACCTCCTTGACCCGCTCATCGGCTAAATGGGATAATATACTATAAAAATATTGAGTGTAACACATGGAATGGTGTACCAAACTCTAACATGAAAATCTCAGGAATCTCCACAAACATAACAATCTCCCACTTGAGAAAAATTTCTCTACCGAAAGTAGATGTTTTATGGTCATAAAGATGTAAGAAGGCCAACCAAAGCTGAACATAGGGTTTATCCATTGTGACCACCTTGGTCATCATGTCATTAGGATTCTAACTAGTATGAATCTTCTCCAACTTAAACTTATCTTCCTGGGAAGATGGATGAAGTGATATCTCTAATATGCTTCATCCTAGAGTAGAAATTAGAGTTCTTAAATAGGTGTATAAACAATTATCACTATGCAGCTTACATTCCTCCTACTTATGCCCCAACTCCTCAAGAAATTGTTGTAATCAAATCATCTCTTTCTCAATTCTGTGGAAGCAACATACTTAGCCTTCATGGTTGAAAAAAGCCACCATTACCTTCGTAGTTGTGAAATCTAGCTCACTTTGTTGTCCCACCTATAGTGTAAATATAACTTGTCATGCTCCAAAGATAAATCCCTACATCTCTAGCCATGTTTAAATCTACATAACCATGTAAAGTGGTGTCGATCCCATAGCAGCACAAAATTATCCCCATGGTCCCTTTCAAATAGAAGGATCCACTTTTTATGCTTGTCAATGCTTTTTACCTAGATCACTCATAAATCTACTCACAAGACTACATGGGCAATATTTTAGCCTAGTGCACGGAAGCATACATCAATTTTGCCAACCACCCATGAGTAAGGTACCTTGGACATTGCCCCGGAGATTATTAGCTTTTCTTGGTGACCGTTGCTCCTTTGATAACCAAAATGGCCTACCAAAGGAGTCCCAACCGATTTTAGCATCCTACATGTTAAACCTATCCAATACCTTCTTAATATACTCTTCTTCCGAGATAAATTCATCTTTTGTTTCTTCCTATCCCAAGTTATCTTCTTCATACCAAGGATTTTTCTAGCTGCCCCCAAATCCTTCATATCAAAGGATTCATTTAGCTATTTCTTGAGTACTTTTATTTCTGCATGTTTTTACCGCAACCAACATGTCATCAACATACAAACACGGGATAATATAACTTCCATCCTCAAATTTCTTTGTATACATTATGGACGGTCATACCGACATTTAATATAACCTTGCTCCATCATGAAAGCTATAAACTTCTTATACCATTGACATGGAGCTTTTTTTAGGACATACAAGCTCTTCTTGAAAGTGTTTGCACACCATCTCCTCTTTACCTTTGACTTCATATCCAGGCGCAAAGGTGCGGATATATAGCTCCTCCTCCAAATCACCATGGAAAAATATAGTCTTTACATCTAGGCTGTTTCTAAGTGTAAGTCATGCAATCTTGCCACTATTCCAAGAACAGTTTTGATAGAAGTCATTTTACTACAAGAGAAAAAATCTCACCAAAATCTATACCTTATTTTTGTGCAAACCCTTGACCACCAACCGGGCCTTATATCTTTTCTTTCCTTCTAATTCATCTTTAACTCTATACACCCACTTGTTTGCAATGCTCTTTTGCCTTAAAAGGTAGCTTCACCAAATCCCAAAATGGTTCTCCATGAGAGACTTATGCTCCTCATCCATGGCTTTGCTTCCACTTTTACTTTAGGCATCTACCTGGAGCATTGCTTTATCAAATCTCTCTAGCTCTCCACTAAATGAGTGAGAAATAAATAATAAAGAGAAGGAGAAAAACGTTCGGGTTCTTTTCTAACCCTAGAAGACCTCCTCACTTTTGTAGGAGTTTGGGGTTCTGTTGAGTAGGTTATTAATTCCGATTTTGATTCATGGGTCACTTTCCCATCAGGAAGATCCTCTACCACTACATGAATTATTTCTTGGATTCTTCCCTATTTTCCCTGCAATGTTGCTTATACATGACTTTCTCATTAAAGACCACATCCATACAATATCCTCAAACTTCAACTTCGAGTTAGTTTAATTTTGGAACCAAAGTTGCTTACCATCATTAAATTGCTATTCCAAATTTGAGTAAAGAACACAGAATTAATAAAGCCCTAACTTCTTCATCAAATTCTATTGTAACCAAAACTAGCATATTCACAACCGTATTGAAATCATTTAAATGATCTGCTATTGAACTATTCTCAGACATCTTCATATTAAAAAAAAATCATTAAAAATATCTTGTTAGAGGTAGAGGGTTTTTCATACAACTTCCCTAATGCATCCATTAGATCTTTTGTAGTCTTTTCCTTTGAAACACTAAATAATACCGAAGATGCAAGACACATCCGAATTGTCCCAAGTGCCTTTCTATCCAATTAAAATATCACGCATCTGCTCATGCTCGAGGGTTTGTTCACCTTCTCAGACAACGAAGTATAAAGATCCTTCTGATAAAGGTAATCTTCCATCTGCATCTTCCAAAGATTGAAATTCTACCTGTTGAATTTATCAACCCTAGATCTTCCATCATATGCCATAGCTCCCATCAAAAAGCTAAAAAAATTTCCCTGCGATTCAACACTTGAAAGAAACCAAACCTCGCTCCGATACCAATTGTTAGGAATTAATAGAATCTAATGTAGAATAATTCCTCGTAATCACAATAATAAGAAGTATGAATAGAATCACGAAATTAAAAATGAAACTTCGAAGACAATATTTAACTTGTTTCACCCAATGTGGGCTACATCCACCAATTAAAACTTGCTTAGATTTTATTACAAGCCAATAGTCTTTCACAATTACAATAATTAGATCTTGTTTGAGCGGGTGCAATCATACAAACCCTCCGAATTCACACTTGAATTCACACACACTATTCATCTTCACAAAACACACTACGTATAGAAAATCCATTGTATGTCCATCTATTTATAAGTACATCATAGGTGTTTATAGGTTTTACAAAACAACCTTGTTGTAGAAAGCCATCTTGGGCCCAAAAATAGCCCATAATTAATTTTCATTACCCATGGGTTAATAAACGTATGTAGTAGTACCACCCATGAAAATTTCACCTTTCAATTTACTTTGGGTATCGCCTTGAACCCCCTTGACCTACTCTTGCGATGCGGGACCACTTTTCTTGCATGTCAAAAAATATCCGAGTGATTCAGCAATGGAAGGTGTACCAAACTCTAACATGAAAGTTAGGCTCCACAAACATAACATCTACGAGGATTTTGGGGCTTCCGGAGTTATTATCGTAGATTTGTAAGGAATTATGGCAGCATCGTAGCACATCATAGCTTTATTGAAGAAGGAATCTTTCCATTGGAATGGGCAAGCTACTATGGCCTTTGAGAATTTGAAGGAGGCCATGTGCACCACTCAGATTATAGCCACCCAGATTTTTCAAAAACATTCATTGTTGAATGCGGTGCTTCGTGGTATGGTATGGGGGCAGTAATCATGCAAGAAGGTGACCCATTGCCTTTAAGAGCCACCAATTCAAAGGTAAGAATATCTCTAAACCATTTATGAGAAATAAATGTTAGCAATACTTTCATGCGGTGAAGCAGCACTTGGAGACCATACCTAATGGGACGAAATTTCAAAGTAAAGACAGATCATGATAGTTTGAAATACTTCTTAGAGAAATGTTTATCATCAGAAGAACAACAAAAATGGGTCTCAAAAATGTTGGGATATGATTTTGAGATAATATACAAGAAAGGGAAAGAGAATGTAGTTGATGATGCTTTATCTTGGAAGGAGGAATCTACCCAGGCATTGTTGTGTGCCATATCTATATTACAGGAGGATTAGATAGAGGATGCAAGGTATGAATGGAAAAATGACCTAGGTACACAAAATCTCATTTATAATCTCAACAAGAGATCCAAGCATGTCAGAAAAATTTGTATGGAAAGGAGATTTTTATGGTATAAAGATAGATTATATCTATGTAAGAATTTAATCCTTAAAAATAGGGCTATCTCCGAGCTCCATGCTTCTCCAATAGGGGGTCATTCTAGATTCTTCAAGACTTATCATCGAATCAAGCATGATTTTTTGGAAAAGGGCTAAAAGGAGATGTCCAAAAGTTTGTGGCAGAATGCATGGTTTTCTCATAGAATAAGGGTGAAATAATTAAGACCCCGGGTCTTTTACAACCTCTATCTATTCCTAGCCAAAGGTGGGAAGAGGTGTCCATGGACTTCATCACCAGATTTCCTAAATTAGAAGGTAAAATTTTAATCATGGTGGTGGTGGACAGACTCACCAAATATGCCCATTTTTGTGCTTTATCACATCTATTTGTTGTGAGTACAGTAGCAACGGCCTTCACGGATATAATTGAAAAGTTACATGGGACACCAAAGATTATAGTAAGTGATCGAGACCCTATCTTTACTAGTAATTTTTAGACTAACTTGTTCTCATGCTTGGGCACATAACTAGTTCGTAGCTCCTCTTATCATCCACAGTCTGATGGGAAAACAGAGGTGGTAAACAAGTGCTTGGAGGGATATCTTCATTTTTTTACATCAGATAAGCAAGCGAGATGGGTCCAATGGTTACTACTGTAAGAATGGTGGTATAACACCTCCTTTCATACTTCATCTAAAATGTCTCCTTTCTTAGCATTATATGGGTACCATCCACCATATATCACTTCATCTTTGAGAGTCTAGCCAAAGGTTCGAGCAGTTGAAGAACATATTCAACACCAACAAGAGGTTCTTTCCAGTCTCAAGGAGAATTTGGCCATGTCACAAAACCGCGCATGAAGCAGCAGGAAAACCAACATCACAGTGAAAGACATTTTGAAGTCGGTGATTGGGTTTTGTGCGTTTACAACCATATAAGAAAATGTCCTTAAAATAATAGAAAAAGGATAACAAGCTTTCACCTAAGTATTATGGTCCTTATCAAGTGTTATAGAAGATTGGTAATGTAGCATACAAACTGGAACTTCCTCCAGCTACTCAAATTCATCCAGTCTTCCATTTATCTTTCCTAAAGAAGGTAATTGGAGAGACAGTATCAACCCAGAAAGTGTTACCCGAGCTTGATGAGAGAGGAAGAATCATCTTGGAACCAGAATGCATCCTTCAAACATGCACTAAGTGATTGAGGACAAGGGTCATCACTGAGTATTTGATCAAGTGGAAAAATCTAAACAATGAAGACATAACTTGGGAGGATACAAATTTCTTGCAGCAACATCCAAATCTTCTCAACATTGGGGACAATGTTGCTTTGAAGAGGAGGGGAATGCTATGCCCTTAATCATATATCTTATATTGGATGTATATAGCCGACTTGTGGCTATCATAACTTCTTATCATTATGTATCTCTTTCATATATGTTATATTTTAATTAGTGGGTCGGCCTTGGTGTTGGCCATAGCATAGGAATAGTATATATAGGGGTTAGTAGGTAGTATTTGATCATCATATTCAGCATTTGAGTCTCCCTCGAAGTGGCTAAGCTATTATTCTTGCACATTGAGATCATTTATCTGAAATATTGTGTTCATTGGTGTTACATTTTGCTAATGATCAGATTTATACAAGTAATTTCATTACATAGGATAACAGACAAAAGTGGAGTGGCCAAAGTGGATGAAAGACTTTTACGATCATCTATTTGCTAAAAAAGGAGACTCTCATCCTTCTATTGATAGCTTAGATAGTCCACATATATTTATTATACCTCGATGTTCGGTGATATGTATTATATCTCAACGAATATGATCACGATCTCAATCAAGTCATTGGTGAAATAAATGCATAACTTCATTTTTATTGTAAATAGTAAGTGAAATGACCCATACAAATGACCTTTTGGCTGAAATTTTAGGTGAACTAGGAAGCGGTGACTACTGAAAATTTTCCATTTCTAAATTCCAAAACCCCTAATATTTGTGACTTTACAAAAATTATCCACTAAAATTTTCCCTGTGTATAGGGTTTGTTGAGAAATATGTTATAGACTTAAAGAATTAATGTGTCTTGGGCTCATTTAAATCAACCTTCAAGGTCATTCCCTAAGTGTCAAATGTATTATCAAATGCTTATAAGGTTATAAAGTATGGAAAATTATTTTTATAAATTGCATATATGAAGGAGCTCCTCTTGTCAAAAATATCGATGTGGCCTTGAATTCTAAAGTGTTCTTCTCACCCACGTTCCAATTTAAATTGGTGGTACTTGTGTTTCCAAAAGAGTTTAGAAGGATTGGGAAATTATCAAACCTAGCCTCATTTTGATTATATAACATGTCTTATGAATGTGCTTTAACTTAATCTCATTCTCTCTAGTAATCGCCTATTCTTTATTTTCATAATGTTTCCCTTTTAATGGTTCTATGGATTAAGATTATTACTCTCTTCAAAAGGGGAATCAAGACCATCTGTGACATTTTTAGGTTTCTTATAGTTTGTTTCCTTGAGATGTTCTTAAGTATAAATTACATTTTAAACATGAGGATGTTGAATCCATTTATATGATTTAAAACTCGTACCTTATGAATATCTCTAAAAATAATGTGATTTTAACCAAATTGTTATAGAGAGTTGGACACTCATGAAGCTTTTATATTTATGTCTATAACACATACATATACATACAAATATAATAAAATATATGAAATTAACATTTTCAGCTAATAGGATAACATAGGATGAAGATGTTATTAAAATTACTTCTTGGAATCATCATTCAATTAGTTCCCTTGATTGAACTTCTTGATTTTTTCTATAGTTTATCTAAATTGTTTTTGTTAAAATCATTTAAATTTTTATAACCATGACAAAAATAATCTAAAATAATTTGGTCTTCTATTTCTATAATTATTACAAATAAAATAAATTATTTGTCTTCAAAAAAGTGATCAATATCTCTAATGAAGTTTTAATATTGTTAAATATAAATTAATTATGTCGAAGTCATTGTTTATTATACCAAAGGTGTTCTTTATAGTGGGAAACACAAGGACCATCTGAAATTACATAGCATAAATCAACGATTCTGAGATACATATGTACATGGACGTTGAACATGTTTCAAATCATTGATCATCCCAATATACATAAACAACTAGGATTTTGAGGAAACTACATCTAGCATTTGTGTGTTCAACATATGTACAATGCAGTTTTGATATGTTTACATAAGTGTGTGTGGTTGTTTGTTCCTAATAAATTTTAAGGTAAGTAACAAACATATTTTTGCATACATCCAAGAAGGTGGTCTTCCTCTTCCTCTTCCTCTTCCTCCATTATGTGTGTATCTTTCTCTATATTGAAATGAAATGAAAAAAAATTAATGTCCACGAGGCTAAAAATAGCCTATGAGATAGTAAAAATAGTTTCTTTTATTTTCATCATTTATGATCTTATTTTTAGTCTTGATGATAAAGTACCCAATTTTAGCTATCAAATATTCACTAAACATATCCTGTCGTGAATTTTTTGTGAAATTGATTGGATATCTCAAACAAATGTCGTTATAAGCATTACATTCTATAATAAAGTGTTCTTTTCATTCAACTGCCCCGTCTTAGCAAAATACATAGAGTCTATCTTCCCATTTTTAATTAGGAATTTTCCATATACTTGTTTCACATCTAAGGCAGATGAGAGTAAGTCCTTAGTTGAGCTATAAGAATCTTATCTCTCCAAGAGATGAGGGTCCTTATGTAGGCCTTTTGTTGATGATCACAAGTGTAGTTAAATTATTCGAGGTAGTATCTCTTTTTTCTCCCCATTTTTTCCCACATAGCTTTTTGGAACTTATCTATTACAAATTATTTTATTTATTTATTATCCTTAGGCCATGCATTCCATTTAATATTCCATATTTTCATCCACTTAATGTTTTGATTTACCCATGACCTTTTTCTCTTACATGATGGGTCTTCGAAGACTATGTTGGACCACATGCTTTTTATCATCTGTTCAATTTCATTGCGGTATATTAGATTTTGAATCATAACAAAGGCTTTGTTTGGAACTACACCTGTTTCGGCTAAAATAATCCCATAAGGGACAAAAAAATAATCTTTAAATTTCTTATGATCATATTTTTTTAATTATCTCAATTTGTTTCCATTTTGATACTCGTATGCTTCTAGCCCATATTTCAAACCCATAGAGTACAATTATAGTAACTAACAATTCAAAAAGTGTCTACGTAGTTTTCCAATCCCATAACTCTGATTTTCTACATTTGTTTTTAAATCATATATAACTCCCCACCCTCTTATTGTTCTCTTTTTTCTACAAGTCTCGAAGTATGTTTTTGTTGAATTCAATCCCAAAATATTTTTCGTCGGTTACTTCTTATAGAATACTACCCTCAAAAGAGAATTAGTGCTAATTTATTTTCCTTTTATTGCTAAAGATCATAATATTGGTCTTGCTAATATTCACTTGCATACCCATTTTTGTAAAAAAATCAAGTGTGAGAAAATGATTTTGCAATCCTTGAGTGGACGTAACAATCAATATAAGGTCATCAACATATAGAATAATCCTTATAACATACTCACCTAACCAAATACCATCACTACCCTCCATATTTAATAGTTCTTCAAGTTGTTCAATATATACATGAAAGAGTGTGGGTTATAATGGCATCCCTACTTAACAATAATGTCTCCCCTAAAGCTCTTGGAAATGCCTATTTGAGTTATGTTTTTGATACACACCTTTTTATAGAGTCTATGAACCACTTCTCTAAGTTGCACTGGTATGCCAAGATCTTACATTCTGCACCATAACTTATCCCTAGGGACTGTGTCAAAAGATTTCTTGAAATCAAGAAAACAAGAAAATACTTCTTTCTCTTCCTCCCAAGCTTTTTCAATGATATGTCTTAGAGTAATACCATGATCTAAAGTGGAGTGTTTAGGTCTAAAACTAGCTTTCCTTTTTCTCTCTTCTCATTTTCTTCTGCCCAATTTCTGATTTTGTGTTCAACCATGCTACCAAATAAATTTGCAAATAAGGGATTGATAATGACTATAATTGGTTGGGTTGTTAACATCTCTACTCTTAAAAATAGGTATTACCATACTAGTAGTCCAATCATTTGGAAAACCACACTAAATGATGTTGTTGAATATATTCAAAATGTGAGGAGCAAGGGTATCTGAGCCCCATTTTAGGTACTCTACTTGTAACTCATCTAAATCCTTGGCCTTACCTGCACCTAGCTTTTTGATACCTATTTTAACCTCTTGTAACGTGAATAATTTTTTTAATTTGTACTAGAGGTGGGACCTTAACCTCTTGTTCTTGTTCATATAATTATTTTACATATTCTAGCCATTGAATCACTGTAATATTATTTAATTTTTTCTTCTTTCTTTGTTGAAGTTCCCTCTAGAATAATTTCAGTGTATTTTTCCATAGACAAATGATTTCTTGTCTCCTATTTCTCATGAACGCATCTTTCTTTAGAAATATTGAAACAAATATAAAGTGGGTATTCGAGAGTGTACAATATCTTCAATATTGTTTGAGTGATGTCGAGAGATGTATCGACTTGTTGGAGAAGGAAGAGAGGGATCTTGTTTTTGAGTTTCACATTTTTGTATCTAACACTTTCCATCTCATGCATGATCATAATCTTATTACCACTACATATATTAATAGACTTGTCTTCAGGTGTTGTAGTGGCACGATAACTATCCAAGTTGAAGATGGTTTTGAGGAAGTGAAAGAGGAACAAGGAATCTACACGTATCATCCACCCAAAATTTGCAACGTCCCTATCGCTCTCAAACTTCTAGTAGTAAAATTCCTCTAATCTTGAAATCATATTGGGCTTGGTTGTTATAGTGAAGAGGCATTTGATGAGGTTGGGGTGGTTGTTGGCTTCTTTTCTACTACACTTGATCTTGTACCATTCCATCAGAGAAAGATGGGTGAGAAAGTGATGATATGACCCCAGAGATTCATCCTTTAATGATTGATAGTGGTAAGAACCTAACAATAGTATTTGAGGACTATATGTGCATGCCTTGGTATTTGTAATGACCTTGGGCACATGACTATTGTTTGTACTCGCCTCCCACTCCTCCCGCACACACCTGCCTCATCTCTTTTAGAATTTTTTTCCACCATTACGCTCCATTCATCTGAAATTAGTTCTTCTCTAGCCATCAACACATGAAAAGATAAGGTCGACACTCGGTACCAACTCACTTTGACAAAACTACATGGGATGAGGACTCTTTCATTCCCTCAAGGTGTTAAATTTTATGGCCACCTATGCATGTCAAATATTTTTTTAGTAATGGTAATTTTTTAATACCATATTTCAAAAATACAAAATAATGTTATTTATAGTGTCTATTGTATGCTTATTTAATTATTTTAACGATATATTTTTATAATTTATATATAAATATATTTAAAAATGACTTTCAAATTCTAAATATGCAAGCTACATGTGATGGTTATTGCAAGTATTTGAAAGTATTTTATGGATAAAATTACAAAAACGTCTAAAAAGATGTCAAATTTAACCCCTAACTACGTATATATATATTTCAAATGCATAAAAAAATTTCACCGACAACCAAGGATTTTAAGGAGAAAGGGATATTATTGTGGATGTCCATTAGGACTCACCAAGGTCCGTGCATTATCATGTTTACATACATGTCACACCGTAAAACTCCACTTCATAATATTTGAGTTTAAATGGAAAATACGATAAATTATCTTGATATTTACCATAAAATTTGTTTAACCATTGAGTTCTTAGGGCATCCCTATAATAATTAAATTAAGTGTAATTCTTGTGTATTGTGGTAGCCAAACATGGCTCTCACAACTATGTCCACAACCTTTTCCTTCCTCAACGAAATGATAAATATGAAGGAATTAGTGGTGAGGGGGAAAGTAGGGGATGGGAGGGAGAGAGAATTAATCGACCATTTCCTTACAACACCGAAGAGGGAAATACCGTCTTCATTTTGAATATAATGGAAAAACTTTAAAAACTATTATCTAGTTCATGAATATCAAAGATGAGAAGGGCCCCATTGTATATAATGCTCTCTAGAAATAAAATCCAAAGATAGTTCTAGAGATTGGGACCTACCACAAATATTCAAATATGAGAATTGTACCACACCTACAGAGAGGGAAATGTTATCTCTCGAAAGTGCACCATGTAGAGAGATGACTACAGGTATTCTAAGCTTGCTCTGGATCTCTCTCTTTCATAGATACAATGGAAATACCTTAGGTCTATGGGTATACCTTATTTGAGGTGAGTATCTGGTATCAAGGCTGGTTCCTTTTGTCATGTATCCTAAACTAATTTTTTTGGTTTTGAAGGTAAAGGATGACTATAACTAAATTGAAAAACATTGGGGTGATACACCAAACTTGTTGAGGATTTGAGTGAGTACATGCACAATTAATTTGAGAATGGATTCTGGATGCACAAACAAATAATTTTCGATAGAATATTAAGGCAAAACACTTGGTGTGTTGAGGGAATGAATCACAATAATACAACAAGAAAACATGCACACTAATATTATGTAGAAATTACTAAATTTGTAGCAAGGTAAGATGATTAATCAAGGAATTTGACATTCACAAGAATTAATAAGATATACACAACACTGCAAATAATTGGAAAGGTAGAAATCAATTCTCATTCAAAGGGAAAACTGGAAAAATCTACTTCAACACTCATGTGTCCAAAAAGTCCCCTTGTGCTTTGCAATTACACACAATATATAGCAAAAATATTCACCCACCCTATCCTAAAAATAGGCTAAAATTTGTACTCACCCATGCATCCTATTTTTATCACTTTATCATGAATAAATAAAGGAATAAAAATAACATACTAATACAATGAGCCATTAATAGCCTTGGTTACAAAAATACATCCCAGTCAAACTACGATTGGCTATTCTATTTTTAACAAGGTTGGATGGATAACTTGGTTAATAATAGCCCTTGCTTGCTGAGTAATTTTTCTCCCCTGTACATGCAATCTTTGTCTTCTTCAGTTTGATGTGACACTTGTAACTTTATCCACTTGAGTGATAATTTTGGCTTTCTTTAATTCTGCCCCTTAATGTATATGCAAAAATTTAAACTTGCTTGTGTGAGCAAAAATAATTATTTTACTTGCAACACTTTTTGTAAAACATTATCAATGTCTTCCATCCACTGTGAGGACCACTTGTAAATACTGATGTTGACATCTTCTTGTCTTCTAGTGAATAACATGTAAAATACTTCTCTGCAAGTAAAATTTATTCAATCTCAAATTTTCCCACTATGTGGACCACATCTATGCAAAAATAATATTTTCCTTTTAATGTATATCCTCTTTGGCATGAGATTTTGAAAAGATTAAGATTATTTTGTAAAATTTAATTAAAAATTTTAACCTTGGCATATAATCATTGGATTGGACTTTGGAATGTATTTTATATGTGCTCGAGACCATGGCATATTATAAGTTTTGGAATTGTTCACCTTTTTGATAATTATTATTGTCGGCATTTGATCATGGGGTTGGACTATAGTTTTGGACCTTTTAATAGGTCAAATGTGAAAGATTTGATTATTCAGGGATTGTCCCCTACCTCATGATGACTCACCCCTTCATGATTGCATGTCGGTGGTTTGACTAACCATGATGGTTAGGGTTTTGTTATAGCATCGACACATATGCTAGTTGGTAACTATGGTTGGAATCAACGTTGAGTTTGCATATGGAATGTCATTTTGATTTTCACCATTGATCTTGGTACTTTCGAAGCTACACAGTTGATCATTCGAGCATCTAACTTGGTCTTGATTGTGAATTTGTGCTTGATCCTCGGCCATTTGATCTCTGTTTGGTAGTTGACTCAGGTTATCATCTAGCATCATCGATTTTTGCATGGTTTATTTGGTACCTTTGATTCTTAACTCATAGGTTTAGTTAGTTTACCATGGGTTAATTGGGTGAAAGTGTTTATTTGTAACCTAAAAAATATCATTTGCATGCATGTCCTTTTTGGAGGGCGAGGCCCTAGCAAATTTTCCTCAGGCCATCATTGTTGTTCTTTGAGATTGGTTTTCTTCTCTAAATATCCTTTAGTATGAAGTTTCGAATGTGAATTTTCTAGATTGTCTAGCCTCAATGATACTTTCAAGCTCTTTTTTTATTTCTAAGGCATTTGGCAACCATTGTTTTGTGAAACTTTGAACGTGAAACTCCATCTTATTTTTTTTTATCTCTGGATTTATCTCTAATCTTGAAGATTGTTATTTGAATCCCTCATGGGAGTAATACTTAAGACATCATGATCCTCTCTTATATTCTGTAATGTCTTCTTTGAAGTTTCTTTAGCCCATGTCGTCATTGATTTGTTCTTTGAGATCGATGGTTTCTGCAAATTTGTCTTCTGTGAGGTTTGTCGATTCATTGAGCTCTGAAGACTTTATTTGTGGTTGAGTTGCACCATTTAAATAGCTATGTGATTTCCTTTACGATGGCCATTGATGGAAAAGGTAAGCATAGTGTTTGTAAGCACTATAACTTTCTATCTTGGCACTTTGAAAGCCGCGCTCGCACCGATACTTAGCTTATTTACATTTTCCTTGTGTTTCCGAGCCACTCGAGTTTGAATCTCATCTTGGGTCATCGTTGATTGTTGAAGCCTCTGATTTCCACTTAGTTTTAGCTTGTTGTGGCTCACTATTTCTAAGGTAAGATTCTCTTTCGAGCATCATATCTTTTATTTTTTCCAATCCTTGACCTTAGCATGCACTGATAAATTTGAAACTTGTCTCCTTTTGTGCTTCTTTGCATGGTCGTTGAAGTCTCTTCTATAGATGCAATTGTGTCATCATTCTTTCATTTTAAACTTTGAAGGTTGATAGACTTGATTCTTAAAACTGGTAATTTTGTTCCTTACGTTAATCTTATGGCATTTCTACCTGTGATCTGACCACCATAGCTAATTTCAATTCATTGATTTTCTACTTTATTTTGGGGGTTTGGTCTGTATCCGCCATGGTTGAATCTCGAAACTATAAACTCTAGAAATTTCTTTCTATGATCTTAAGAGTGAATACTCCAATTTCATTTGTTGTATCCACCCTTTGATGTAGCTTTTGTATGGAAGCACTTATTTCTTTCTTATTGGTTGTAAATCTTGGGGTTTTACATCTATGTAGTTTGGTAGTTATTTTCCTGTAAATGTGAGCTCGTATTTTCTTTAGCTTATTACTTAGGACCCTTGGCCATAAATTTTTAGTGAAACTGTTTGAATAAAATAAACGAGCCGAGATTATGTTTTAGCAGATGTATACTTCGTACATTCTTGGAATACTCGACTTCGCACCATTGTATCATTAGGCATTACCGAAGTTGGCTGGAAAAGAAATTTGGTACATCACTTTGATTTTCATCTTATGTGCTAGATTTACTATGCCATACCTTGGGTCATTCTTTTCCGACCATCTCTTCAATTTTTCTTGGATGACTTCCATTTATAATTAGAAATCCATATTTTACATGAAACCTTTAGATGAAGACTTGATGGACTGCTAGATCTTGAAGATAAAATTTGTAACTAAACAATGCTTTTCTATTGATTCAAACTCCATAGCTTGTATTCCTTTGATGACATGGGTGTTGGGAATTGTATTATGAGTTTGATCAATAGAGTCCTTCCTTTGACTATTGGCGAGAATTTGTCGATTGCACTTCTAGAAATTTGTATTTTCTTGATTGATTGCCGATTATAGTTTGTGTGCATAAATCACTTTGAAAAAGATCATATTTCTTTCTTTCTGAATAAAGTTGTTCCTTCTTTTCTTGTATACTGAAATTGTGATGGTCCAAGGATTTTAATCTCTTTTGCTTGAGTTGTGCTTGAAAATATGGGTATATGCCTATATGGCTCTTGTATTGTCTTATTTTCTTTGCATTCATTCTTACCTTCTATTGTTACTTATAAGAAAGATAATGACTTGATTCTTTTGTATTGGTTTGCATCATGATAACTTGTTGATGAGGTTGCATAATGGAATTTCTAATGATTGCGAAAGTTTAACTTGATATGATGTTCTCACTTTCATGCTCTATTCTGGATTTTGATGAGAAATTAATACAGATGTTGAAAACTCCCTGAGAATCTGTTATTCTTCAATCCCTTGAGGTTTGATGAAGATTTTTGAGCTGTCTTATCATTATATTGTTTTACTTTAGCTCCTTAACTACTCTTAATATAGTTACTTAACATACCATTCATACCCAAACTGGGTTTGCATTTCTGTAACTATGGTGCATTCGCAAGATCAACTTAACTGAAATCACCTCTTGAAGCTTTATTCTTAACTCTTTACATGGTAGTTGGAATTTTGAGCTCGCTTAATTGAAATCTCCATATATCTGAATTGGTTGCCTCTTAGAAAAGTGTACTAGTAAGTTTGTAGAACAATTTCTTTGATGTATGCACTCTGTTGATCTTAGCTTCAAAGGTATAATTAATCCATTGTGATGAACCTCCATATCTTTGAAACAAATGGTAGTTTTCCTTTGTCTGTACCTGACTTTTGATGAATCCATACTTGTTCTGGGTAGCATTCTGCATAGATAAATGCATTACTATTTTGTAGCTTTACTCCATTTTTTCCTATATGCACCTTCAATCTGAACTGAAACTCTTTCTATCCTTATCATAGACTGTAAATGTGCTTGATCAGTTCATTACTATGTAACTTTAGTCTTGATTTTGACTGTTCAAAATGTGACATGCAATGATTGCCTCTTATATGACCTCATCAATATTTAGCTTCTTGGAAAGTTGTTTTTGTCCTTATAAATACAATAGTTAGTATTATCTTTTCATCTGCTACATGTAACTTTCTTTTGTCATCTTCCATCTGAAGTTCCTTTTTATTGGATAGCTCATAAATCTGTATCATGTAGATTCTTTCAGCAAGTATTTCATTTCTACACAGTAATCATTTTTGGAAAATATTTCAGATTTCTCATCTTCAAACTGTACCTACACACTTAAATAAATAGTTAGAAAACATTTAGGCTTTTTGGCCTCTCTTATTTCCATAGTTTTTCTTCTTTTATTTTTCTTCTTAGAAATGATTGTGTGGATCATATGTGCTGCTATAGAATATTGTTCTTACCAATTTTGTATCTGTCTTTCCTATAACTTATACCTCCTAATGTCAGGAGATCCATTTGCATGAAATTAGATAGTACATGAATATGGATCAAAACCTTGAGCTCGTGACTGACAGTCTTTCTTTTTCTATTTCCTAGGTACAATGCCAATGTGGATAGTAAGGATGAAGATGGAGTAAGTTGGAGCTGGAAGTAGAGCAACGGAGATGAGAGAAACCCAAGGCAATGATGGGTTTTTTCATACTCCTTTACTTTTCTTTTCATGCACATGTACCTTCTACTTCAATAGTTATGAATTGCTTTTGAGTTACATCCACGGCTTGTGTGGGAAACATTGAAATTCCTTATGAATAAAACATTAAATTTTGGAACTGTTATGTGTACTTTTTCTACAATTCAATTTTATTTATGGATTGTATAACGAACTAAACAACTCAATAACATAATTGGATGTATTTAATCATGAAGGAAAGAACTTTAAAATACCTGCAACTTTAGTAATGAACTCTCAATTAATGTAGTCGCAACTCTTTCTATTTTTCCAGAAAATAACACTCCACTTATTACGTAATTCTTGTCTTCATCAAGCTAATCCATCTGTCCTTAGGGATTTTGTGTTCTCTTGCTGAAGATAAACATGGAATTGCAGACTATGTGATTTGTTACATTTTGTAATAGCACACATAGTTGTAAATTACTTGTAATCATTAATTTAATGTAATGGAACATATATTAAATTGAATGAACCTCCCCTAGCTTAGGTCTGTTAGAGTAGGTATTTACCTTAGCTCATGTTCACCTAGGTACTTTATTTACCTCTATTGTATTTATCCTCACCCACTTATGTGTGTGGATATTTCTTTTATCTTATTTAGATATTAGGAGATATTATCTATTTGTTAGGTATAGTTCTTTCCTTGATCTATGGTATTGACTAGTTCTTTCCTTGATCTATGGTATTGACTAGATCCTTGATGTCTAGTTCTCTCCTAAATCTATGGTCTTGACTAGTTCTTTGATGACTAGTTATTTCCTTGATTTATGGATTGATCTACAACCTTGACTGGTTCTTAGATTGTTATTCCTTGCCTATTTAAGCGAGGCCCATTCTCAATGCATTGCATTGAGTTCCATAATAATATATGATATTGTTGCTTATTTATTTGCAAAGGTTTTATGTAAAGTTATTACGCGAATTGCTTTCATCTCATAGATCATGGTGTTCGATTAGCATCTATGTTCTTGGCTTGGTACGATCTAGTTATCATTCCTTTCAAGGTCCGTTTCAGCAATGCCATCCATTGTAACAAAGTTTCGAGTTGCCCATTTTTGCAAAAGTGCAATAATTATCAACAAGAACATGTAAGTTTATTTCTTTTGAGATAATCCCCAACTACAACATCACGAGGAGAGTTAAAGACAATGCAAATAGTGGTAATAGTAATACCCTTAGAACAAAGCTTACATTCATGAAGATGTATATAAAATGTGTATATTATTAATTTTTGGTAGGGATTTTATCGAACGTCGATGTGGTGGAAGGAAAATTCCATGAGCATGTAGACGTGGCCAATTTTTTTTTCCCGAGATGAAGGCCCTCTACTTTGAATTTATTTTCTTCGAATACTAGAAATATTGCAATTTTCTATACTACCTTGTGTTGATGGTGAAGGGAATGGCGGGGAATGGAAGTGAGAGATATGTAGATAATATAGGGGTTATATGGGGACCTTCCGAATTTAGGAAATATGTGCACAACCTAGTAGATGCCATATGATAGGTTTGTGTTTCTTACGAGGTAAAATAATCCATTTATTCTGTAGTATGTGCCTAATTAATTATTTACAATCCAGCAGTCATCATAGTGTTTAGGGTCGTAGCTCATGATCGGTACCACATGATCAATATCAATGGGAATGAATAAAATCATCGAATGATTTTTCTTCATCGTATAAAATAATTAAATGTTGTCAAGAGAAAACCTTAACATCCTAGAAAAGAAAATAAAAAATAATGAAATCCACTTTTCCATGTTTTCTTGAAAATTTTCGATCCTTTTAGTTTCGTAAGTTCAGTTTTCAAAGCACCCTTGAATGACATAAAAGTTAATGGTAGTGACTATGTGAACCTTATATATAGCTGAAAAATTCTATACAACATTATTCTTAGCATCATTACTATTTTGATTAACTCAATACTTTTTCATCATATTTGTGCATCACTGTTAACCAAAATAAGCTCCCTCTTATTTTGGGTTAACTAGCTTCCTTTTTGCCTCAGTAATTTTTTTCACATTTTAGGCACTCAAATTTTTTTGGGTATTGCTCCATCAGATAGAGAATTTTCTTACCTTTCTAGAAAGGTAAAAAATTCCTCCTAACTCCTTGTAATTTTTGAGTTATGGCTCGGTGGGGTTTGGAGGGGAAATTTTCCCTAGACAGGCCCGTAGCCAATGAAAAGATGCCACATGTCAAGGCGGAGCGGTGGGCGTCGGGAGGATTTTGGAGTTTTTGCGTTTGGTCAAAAAGTACAAAGGGAAAAATTTGGGCCGCACCCCCGCGGATGAACCAGAAGGCGCCACGTGTCTCGGAGCGGCGGAGCATGGATTTTTTTGGGGAATTTTTCCCAATTTGAAAACAAAGGGGCAAAATGTTGTTTTCGGCCTGCAGATCATCTAGAAAGCGCCGCATGTCATCAATGGTGGGGCGCGGTGATTTTGTGGGAAATCTTCCCGATTTGAAAAAAGAGGTAGAATGTTATTTTGAGGCCCGCGGACCAACCATAGAGCGCCAGAGTGTCTCGGAGCGGCGGGCCCGCGGAGATTTTTGGGAAATTTTTCCAAAAGTGTAAAAATTAAAATTTGGGCTCATGGACCCATTTTCAAATCTAATTTTTCACCATTTTTCGACCTAATTCATGCCTTGAAATTTGTGCCCGAATTTATGCCCTGATTTTTCCCTAAATCTTCAGATGGGCATATCTTTCGATCCAGAGATCAGATTTGGGAAAAATTAGACTTGTTGGAAAGATCTTGATCTCCTCTATGCATTAGAGGAGTAAAAACATCATTTTTGTAGGTTTTGAGGAAGAAAAATCTAGAAACGTCTTTCATGCCTTTAATGTGAACCAGATTGCTTTGAATGAGTTGTTTTTGCTCAATCCGCCATGGTTGCCTTCTCCCACATACCAAGGATGAAGAATCAACTTGATTTGATGAGGGAAAAACCCTAAAATGTCTTCTCATGCCATTAATCCAAGATCAGATTGCTTTGAGAGCTATGTTTCACCAAATTCATCATTTTTCTCCAACACGCAAAAATAGAAGCAGAGGAGTCAATTCAACGGGTTTACAGGCTGATTTGAAAGGAATTAATGGCGGATTATTGAATTAGAAGATTTGATTTGCTTCCTCCTCTTTTTTTCTGTCCTTGCTTCAGCTATAAATGGAAAGGATTCGATCCTTTGTTTTGTTGGACGTTTTTATCTTGTAGGCTCCACTTTTCTCCTTAGCAAGTGGATTCGTGGAGTTTCAGACCTCTCATACAGGCTACAACACATATTTTTGCCTCCTTGCCATTGTAATGCATCGTATTAAAAACTAGGAATGATAATGCATGCTCTGTGAATGATTTTTCAATCCTTTCATGTGTTATTATTGTCTTGATCCTTCATTATATCTTGGCAATGTATGCATGTTCTATGTTACATTCTTATGATCTGTGTTTATTTGCAAAATAGAAGTTCATCACTCCTTTGGTGTATCACCGTTTTAGCTTATTTTTGTTTCCTTTTGCATCTTTCAACTCTATCTCCTTGGAATCTAGATTAGGATTTAATATTGAACCTTTACAAAATTCATGAATACACCTAAACAGAGGGGTAAGAACCAGACTTTCTCTGGAGATTTTCTCACCTTACGCAAGGTCCCACACCTTGGAGAAAACTCAATGTTGTGCAATCACACTAAATGGCCCAATTCTTGACTATAGATCTAAAGGTCATTTAGGGGATGTTGTAGATTTGCACTAATAGTTTTGGCATGCCTAGTGGGACCTAGAAGGTCTTCATCTTCATTGCAAAAAAATTGATGTGTAATTTTTGTAATTTTCTTGCTTGAAAGAACCTTGATTAGCACATCTGGTGACTCCAAAAGGATAGAATCAAGCTGCTTTCAGTAGTAAAAGCTTGAAGATCCATGATAAGGATCCAAACAAGGTCAAGGACTAGAGAAGAGGGATTGTCTAACTATCTGCGATTATCCCCACAAAGAAGAGAAAGGAGGAGAAGGATTCAAAGGTCTCCATCTCCACCAAATAGAACTCTATCAACTCCTCCACTTGGTAGACCTTTCATCCAATCAACAAGGGTTCTCAGGACAATCAGAATGGCACAACCCAATCCTTATGTCAACTTTACTAGCAGCATCCCACTTGCTCTCAATGCACAAAACCCAGTTCCAATTGTAACATTGAAGAACATCCCATACTTTACTAGAGAAAATCATACCACTCCACGGTTATCATGTCATAGACATTGCTAATGTTTGTGCAATCCATGAGATTGTTGAGATGGAAATTCTTTGTCAAATTGGTTGCATCTTCATTCAAAGGGAAAGCCTTGCACTTGATGGTTTCAGAGCCTTGAGGCGAGGCTCTATCCAAAATTGGAACCGAGTTGTGCACATCCCTCCATAACCAATTTAGAGAGAAAGGGGACAAATTGTCTCTATTGGAGCAACCTGACAACTATCCGAGAGCTCCCAATGAGCAGCTAACAAACTTCAATTTCAGATTTCAAAGAACATGGAATAAAATCCCATTGGCAGTGAGGCTAACAACTCAAGGTGATTTCTTATACTTTCTCAAGGCTTTAAATTCGACATTTCTATGTTGATCCAATCCATGGGAGGCGCAACTCTACTTGTAGCTTACAACATCACCATTAGGGCTGAGAATTGTTTGATCCAAGCTCATAAACTTGCACCTAGGCATCCTATGCCCTTATATCTAGAGCTAGGAAGCCCAAGTACTAGTTAAGCACTTACTTCAGCTCCCATTCCCACTCCTAGAAATCAGAGTTCAAATGAAACTTCTACTTCATCATCTAGTACCTCAAATGAGCTTCAAGAAGTTATGAAACAATTGCAAAATTTGGGCAATGAGTTGGTTACGCTCAAGAGACAGCAAGCTCAAAGTTTTAGGCCTTCTTATCAGCCTCAAACTCAACCTAATAGACCACCATATTAGCCTAATAGGCCACCCAACCTAGCTACAAATCAAAATCAAGTAAGGCCTCCTGCCAATAGACCATTTCAGCCCTATAACCCCAATTTTGCATCTACCTCTAAAGCCTTAGTACCAGTGCAAAATAATATAGCCCAAGAGTATGACTGGTGTTTCCCATGCAATGAACCTCATAACAAATCTATGTGCTTCAATGGTGCTTTGAACCAATCCTTTATGTTGACAACAACTGGTGTAGAGAGTGGAGTGAGTTGAGAAACAAACCAACAACAAGGGACATCTCAACAAGATACAACTCCAAATGAGACTACACTTGTGAATTGGTAGGCTGAAGATTTTTGTGGTATGAATCAAACACCTTCTCAGAGTGTAGTAGCTAACACACGGTCAAAGAAGAGGAATATTGGTGAAGGGAAGTCATTAGATCCAAGTGATTCACAACCTTCCATCACTCCACAAGGTGTTGGCAAGCAAAATGCAATTCCAAATGTGCAAGGACAGCCCAAGCCACCTTCTAGACCAGCTCAAATGCCATCTATTGTAGCCCATGTATAAGAAAAGAATGTGCAGACTAAAGGGCAGAAAAGGGATGGTTCATCCCCATTTAACATCATTGAACACATGAAGAAGACCAATGTGATCATATCTATGTGGGAGTCACTATCCATCCCAGGACAAAGGGGCCTATTACAAGCTGCCATGAAGAATTGGTCAACCTCAAATCAGCTAGCTCATATACAAGAGAAGGTACTCATAAATGCTACTCAGCCTGAGGGGAATCATGGAGGAAATCAAGGTAAAATTTTGAAGCCCCCTCCATTCTATGTTTCATTGATCATTGGGGATAAACTAGTACATAATTGTATGATTGATTCTGAGGCAAGTAGTTCCGTGACTTCCCAAGAAAATAGCTGATCATCTGGGCCTTTAATATGAAGTCATATCCAAGGGGGTGGTGCATTTATATGGGACAACAAAGTAAAAAGCAGTGGGGGTAATTAAACATTTGAGCCTTACTTTGCATGCATGCCCTAATGTCAGCTGTTTTGCAAGATGTGTCGGTGATAGATTGGCCATCACTCTTTGCCATATGTTTGTCAAGGATTTCACACCCAGAATTGGAGGCTACCTATCTACTGACTAGTCACATATGTTGTTTAGGAAAAGGTATGGATCCAAGGCCACAATCAGGTCTGAACCTATTGCAAACTTTCACATTAAGCCTCATACTCCAAGCCTAATCAATGCCAATTGTTCAACGTTTGATCAAGAGGATTATCCAAGCACACATGAAGTTAACACCAAAGTTGGAAGCATTCCAAATTTGACTCTTGATGAATGGGAAAGAAAGGTACATGATTTTGATCCCTACAAGGAAATGGAGGAATTTGAACTAGGAGTCTATTACATGTATGAAGAAAATCAGCCTCTTCCTAGCATCACCAAGCCAGACCATAAAGATGAAAATGAGGTATGGTAGTTGTTCTTTGATGGATCAAGAAGTAGACAAGGTGTAGGAGGAGGAGCTATGATTGTTTCACCTCAAGGCATTAATTATTATTTAGCTTTTAGATTTCAGTTTGCATGTTCTAACAACATTGCTGAATATGAGGCTTTGATACATGGATTACATTGTTCAAAGAAGAGGCATCAAAAATTACAAGTCTTTGGTGATAGTGAGATGATTGTTAATCAAATTAAAGGACAACATGCTGCCAAGAATTACTTGCTCAAAATTTATAGGAATAGGGTGTGGGATCTCATTGAGGATTTTGAGGGCTTTGGCATCAACTCCATCCCTAGGAAAGAGAACCAAGCTGTTGATAGGCTTGCAGCAGTTGGAGAAAATTTTGATGTTGTGGAGAGTATCAAAAGAGATAAAATGCAGCCAAAAATCCATGTGATTATGAGGCCATCAGTGCCAGACAATAATGCAAGTTGGCAAGTGTTTGAGAGTGACCAATAAATCATCAATTTCTTACAAGAGGAAGCTGAGTTCTCAGCCAAAAATCGGGAAAATTGGGACAGCAGTACGGTGATCAAGTGGTACAGCTGAGAACCAACAAACTACCAAAAGGACTTGTGACTTTAGAGTCTATCTTCAATCCTAATGATCAATTTAGGAAGGAGAAAGTAAACATCCAAGTCAAGGGAGAGGATTCAGATCCCATCTCAGTTGGAGAAGGCAAGTCACTTCAAATTGGTAAAGTGGCAACCGAGCAAGAAAGGTATGAATTCATGCAACTTTTCCAAGAGTTCTCGGATGTATTTGCTTAGAGCTATGAATACTTGAGAGGTTTCAATCCCAAGCTAGCTCAACACATAATTGAACTAGATCCAAGTGCTAAGCCCATCAGGCAAAAATAGAGACCGGTCAATCCACACATTGAGCCTCTCATGAAGAAGGAATTGAATAAGTTAATAGAGGCAAGTATTATATTCCCCATCAAGCATTCAAGTGGGTTACAAACTTGGTTCCAGTTAGAAAGAAGAGTGGAGAAATCAGGTTGTGTGTAGACTTTAGATATTTGAATAGAGCATCCATCAAGGATCACTACCCACTTCCTTCTATGGAGCATATTTTGCAAGTTATTGCTGGCTCTTAGAGGTTTTCATTGCTAGATGGTTATTCAGGGTATAATTAGATCATGGTAAAGGAAGATGATCAGTTCAAAACAGCCTTCACCACCAAATGGGGAACCTATGCATATAGAAAAATGCCATTTGGGCTATCTAACGTTGGAGTTACTTTCCAAAGGGCAATGGATATGGCATTCAAGGGATTGATCAATAAAATAGTGCTGATATACCTAGATGATATTATTGTATTTTCTAAAAGTGTAGTAGACCATCTCTTTCATTTGAGACAAGTGTTCCAAAGATGTAGAAGATTTGGGGTATCCTTGAATCCCAAAAAATGCATATTCCTAGCTCATGAAGGCAAGCTCCTAGGCCACATTGTTTCCAAAGAAGGGTTAGCAATTGATCCAGAGAGGGTTGAAGCAATAAGAGCACTGCCATTGCCAAGTCATAAGAAGGCTCTTCAAATTTTCTTAGGAAGAATCAATTTTGTTCGAAGGTTTGTTCCAAACTTTACAACCCTTATCAAGCCAATAACTATGATGTTGAAGAAAAGTGTGGCATTCAAATGGATTGTTAAAGGTAAGGAAATTTTTGAGGAAATAAAAGAATATATCTCATGGGCTCCAACTCTCATTAACCCAGATTTCTCCAAAGACTTCGTCATTTATGCATTTGGCAGTGGTGATACAATTTCTGCAATTTTAGTACAACAGAATGAAGAAAATGCAGAGCAACCAATTATCTTCAATAGCAAAAGCTTGGAGTACTATGAAGTAAAGTATTCCTTCATTGAGAAACATGTTCTTGTAGTGATTAGGAGCTTAAAGAAATTTAAGCATCCGGTTTCAAACAACAAGGTTCAACTGCTGGTTTCTCATGTGGGAGTTAAAGACTTCTTCCTCAACAAAGTTCTAAATGAAAAATGTGCAGGGTGGATTACTCATGTCATGGAGTATGACATTGAGATCAAATTCACCATGTTGTTCCGAGGAAAGGGATTATGTGAGAAATTGGCCTTGAGTCAACCAAT
Source organism: Taxus wallichiana var. yunnanensis (assembly GCA_018340775.1). Lineage (NCBI taxonomy): Eukaryota > Viridiplantae > Streptophyta > Pinopsida > Cupressales > Taxaceae > Taxus > Taxus wallichiana. The sequence goes on along the minus strand of CM031244.1, from coordinate 674,278,612 downwards.
TGAAGCAAGAAAAGAGAAGAATGTTGTTTTGGTGCTGCAGGACAGCCAAGAACAAAGAGATGTTCAAGAAGAAAATGGTGGTGTGCTCACTCCTTGCTGGACCCAAGACATAATGCACTTCTTACAAATAGGCCTATGCCCTCTAGAGATAAATAAATCCAAAAGAAGACACTTCAGATTGCAGGCTATTATGTATGTACTTTTTGATGGCGTCTTGTTCAAAAAAGATATCAATGGAGTGTTGTTGAGGTACATTGGGACAAATCAAATTGAGAAAATGTTAGAAGAGTTCCATAATGGATCAGTTGGGGGTAATTTTTCTCCAAGAGTGACAACTCTCAAGATCATGAAGGTTGGTTATTATTAGCCCAAAGTGTTTAGTGATTGTTATGCATGGATTAAGAGGTGCAAGAATTGTGCATTCTTCACTAGGCAAAGAGAGGTTAGCAGCACTTCCATTGCACCCAATCTTAGTGGACCAGCCATTCATGCAATGGGGTTTGGACTTCTTTGGGGTCATTAATCCAAACTCAAACCAAGGGCACAAATGGATTCTAACAAAGAATGACTACTTAACCAAATGGGTGAGGCGGTGGCACTTAAAGAGGTAAATGAATCTAGCATTCTAGACTTCTATGAAGGGATAGCAACCAGATTTGGTATACCTACCACTATAATATCGAGATAATGCGTTGGCATTCATAGGATCAAAGGAACTGAATAGGTGTTAGAAATGGGATCTATTTGAGCACTTCATCAAATTATTACCCTCAAGGTAATGGCCAAGATGAGTCCACAAAAAGAATGTATTAAGGATCATCAAGAGGACTCTTGATGAAAATCAGAGGACTTGGCACACTAAGCTCAAATCAGCTCTATGGGCTGATAGGATAACTCCCAAGAGATCCACAGGTAACTCTCCATTCAGACTTGTTTATGGGAAAGAGGCAGTCTTGCCTATATCACTTGAGTTGCCAACATTGGAACTCATGAAGCAATTGGAATTGTTGGAGTGTGAGCCCATGGAGGTTAGATATGCAGAATTGATGGAACTCCAAGAAATTAGAGAGCATGCAGCCCAAACAATGGAAAAGGACCAAGCATTGATCAAGAGAAGCTTTGATAGGAAAGCTAAGGCTAGAACTTTCCAAGTTGGAGATTTAGTGTTGAAATGGGATGTAGACCGAGCAAAGCCAGGAAGGCATTCAAAATTTGATGCCATTTGGAGTGGCCCCTACATGGTCACAAAATGCAAAAATAGCAATGCCTTCCAATTGTCTACATTAGATGGTGAGGAATTGTATATTCCAGTTAATGGAATCCATCTAAAGCATTGTTACTAGAAGGGAAAATTCTCACCTTGTACATATTAGCTTAGATTTTTCATTCCTCCAAGTGCTTGTGCACATTGTTTTGTTGTAGTTTAGATTTGCATTTCCTAAGTGCTTTGGCACAAGTTTTATTGCCCCAAGGATGCATATTTTGCAGATCATGTTCCAGGTCAAAGTGATTTGTCTACTCTCATAATCTTCATCTTAGATATTTTCTAATGAATTGAGAGTAAAAAGCAGTTGAGTTCATGACTCCATGCCCAATGCAGCTGGTCACTTCATCTAGCAGGCAGATGACCCTTGAGAGTCGCCAAATTGTTGACCAAAATAAGCTCCCTCTTATTTTGGGTTAACTAGCTTCCTTATTGCCTCAATCAAATTTTTGACATTTGAGGCACTCAAAATTTTCTCAGGTATTGCTCCATCGAGATAAATAATTTTCTTAAATTTCCAAAAAGGCAAAAATTCCTCCTAACTCCTTGTAATTTTCAAGTTATGGCTCGGTGGGGTTTGGAGGGGAAATTTTCCCTACACATGCCCGCAACCAATGAAAAGATGCCACATGTTAGGCAGAGCGGTGGGTGTCGGGATGAGTTTGGAGTTTTTGGTGTTTGGTCAAAAGTGCAAAGGGAAAAATTTGGGCCACACCCCACGGATGAACTAGAAGGCGCCACGTGTCTCGTGAGCGGTAGGGTGTGGATTTTTTTGGGGAATTTTTCCCAATTTGAAATCAAAGGGAAAAAAATGTAGTTTTTCAACCTGCAGATCATCTAGAAAGTGCCACGTGTCATCGGCGGCTAATGCGTGGAGATTTTTGGGAAATTTTCTCGATTTGAAAAAAGAGGTAGAATGTTATTTTGAGGCCCGCAAACCAACCAAAGAGCGCCATGTGTCTTGGAGCAACGGACCCACAGAGATTTTTGGGAAATTTTTCCAAAAGTGCAAAAAGTAAAATTTGGGGTGTGGACCTATTTTCAAATTTGATTTTACCGCCATTTTTTGACCTAATTCGTGCCTTGAAATTTGTGCCCAAATTTATGCCCTGATTTTTCCCTAAATCTTCATATGGGCATATCTTTCGATCTAGAGATCAAATTTGGGAAAAATCTAGACTCGTTGGAAAGATCTTGATCTCCTCTATGCATTGGAGGAGTAAAAAATCATTTTTGTAGGTTTTAAGGAATAAAAATATAGAAACATATTTCATGCCTTTAATGCGAACCAGATTGCTTCGAACGAGTTGTGTTTTTCTCAACCCGCCATAGTTGCCTTCTCCCACATGCCAAGGATGAAGAATCAACTTGATTTGATGAGGAAAAACCCTAAAATGTCTTCTCACACCATTAATCCAAGATCAAATTGCTTTGAGATCTGTGTTTCACCAAATTCATCATTTTTCTCCAACACGCAAAAAAAGAAGCAGAGGAGTCGATTCGACGGGTTTGTAGGCCGATTTGAAAGGAATTAATGGTGGATTGTTGAATTAGAAGATCTGATTTGCTTCCTCCTCTATTTTCTCTCTCCTTGCTTCAGCTATAAATGGAAAGGATTCAATCCTTTGTTTTTTTGGACGTTTTTCTCTTGCAGCTCCCCTTTTCTCCTTAGCAAGTGGATTCGTGGAGTTTCAAACCTCTCATATAGGTTGCAGCACATATTTTTTCCTCCTTGCCATTGTAATGCATCGTATTAAAAAATGGGAATGATAATGCATGCTCTGTGAATGATTCTTCAATCCTTTCATGTGTCATTATTGTCTTCTAATCCTTCATTATATCTTGGCAGCCTGTGCATGTTCTGTGTTACATTCTTATGATATGTGTTTATTTACAAAACAGAAGTTCATCACTCCTTTGGTGTATCACCATTTTAGCTTAGTTTTGTTTCCTTTTGCATCTTTTAACTCTATCTCCTTGGAATCTAGAGTAGGATTTAGCATTGAACCTCTGCAAAATTCATGAATACACCTAAACAGAGGGGTAAGAACCAGCTTTCTCTGGAGAGTTTTCTCACCTTGCAAGGTCCCACACCTTGGAGAAAACTCAATGTTGTGCAATCACACTAAATGACCCAATTCTGGACTGTAGATTTGAAGGTCATTTAGGGGGTGTTGTAGATTTGCACTAACAGTTTTGGCATGCCTAGTGGGACCTTAGAGGTCTTCATCTTCATTGCAAAAAATTTGATGTGTAATTTTTGTAAGTTTTTTTCTTGAAAGATCCTTGATTTGCACATCTGGTGACTCCAAAAGGATAGAATCAACTGATTTTAGCAAAGTCAAGCTTGAAGATCCATGAGAAGGTTCCAAACAAGGTCAAGGACCGAGAGAAGAGGGATTGTCTAACTATCTACAATTATCCCCACAAAGAAGAGAAAGGGGAAGAACGAAGGTCTCCATCTCCACCAAAAGATTTCTATCAACTCCACCACGGTATACCTTTCATCCAATCAACAAGGGTTATCGGTCCAATCATAATGGCACAACCCAGTCCTTATGTCAACTTTTTGGTAGCAGCCCACTCGCTCTCAATGCACAAAACCCGGTTCCAATTGTAGCATTGAAGAAAATCCCATACTTACTTTGGAGAAAATCATACCACTCGGTGATCATGTCAAAGACATTACTAATGTTTGTGCAATCCATGAGATTGTTGAGATGGAAATTATTGTCAAATTTCTGGAATCTTCATTCAAAGGGAAAGCCTTGCAATGGTTCAGGAGCCTTGAGGTAGGCTCTATCCAAAATTGGAACTAGTTGTACACAACCCTCCATAACCAATTTGGAGAGAAAGGGGACGACTTGCCTCTATTGGAGCAATTGAAAACTATCCAAAGAGCTCCTAATGAGCAGCTAACAGACTTCAATTTCAGATTTCAAAGAACATGTAATAGAATCCCATTGGTAGTGAGGCCAACAACTCAAGGTGCTTTCTTATACTTTCTCAAGGCTTTACATTCTGACATTTCTATGTTAATCCAATTCATGGGAGGCGCAACTCTACCTGTAGCTTACAACATCACCATTAGGGCTGAGAATTGTTTGATCCAAGCTGGTAAACTTGCACCTAGGCCTTCTATGCCCTTATATCCAGATATGGGAAGCCCAAGTACTAGTCAAGCACCTACTTTAGCTCCTATTCCCACTCTTAGAAATCAAAGTTCAAATGAAATGTCTACTTCATCTAAAACTTGTACTTCATCCTCTAGTGCTTCAAATGAGCTTCAAGAAGTTATGAAACAATTACACTATTCCACCGAGTCCTATTCCACTGTTCCAACGACCATGTCTTCTTTCTGGGCTTCCTTTTCTGCTAGTTTAGAAGAAATTTGTAGCTTAGCAAGCTCATGGGAAAGAAAATATCGTTGTCTTGGAATACTTAGAGCATCCCAAAGTGAAATATTAATATTATGCTTCTTCATTACATCAACAATGTTAAAAGAAGCTACCATTTTGAAACCGCTTCTACCGTTTTAGCATAAGCTTTAGCAAAAACTAACTCTACTTTAGTAACTTTTGAAATCTGAGGTATGAAGAGTCTTCTAGGATCAGTGTAATTTTCTTTGTTGGTCCTTTTGAGCAGAAATGCTAGTTGGTTTTATAGGAACAATAGAATTGTTACTTGTTTCTTTCCCTAAGGTTGTTGTTTTTTCAGTGACTATGGGTAGAATAGGTCTATTTTGCTACTTTTCTCTCACCTAAGCCTTTTCCTAGGATCTATTTGTGACTGCAATAAATCCTTCCTCTCGAAGCTAACCAAATTTTTTCTAGTGGTTTCGATTATTAACGCTTATGCCCACCCTCCATTTGAGGCATGTATAATGCTTCAGATTGAGGTTGTGCAACAAGGATTATATTCAGGAATGCATTTGGGCAATTAACAGTTGAATGAGGTTGATTACAAGGTTGAAACCATTCTTGAAACTATGTTAACTAGAACAAGAGTGCTAGATGAACTAGGAGCTTTTGGATCAAATTTCCTTGGTTGATATGGCTATCTATAATTCTTATTTTGCTGATAAGGCTACCTATTCTGTTGATTTTGTTGTTTTCTTCTTAAAAGGATCTTGATATGGCCTGCTAGGATGAGATAATTTATTTTCAATTGAGGTTAATTTATTACCCATAGTCTGCAAAGCTTTGAATACATCATCTGAAGGAGCTAAAATAGTAGGTTCTATAATGGTAATAGGTTGCGGAATAGGTGAAAAATATGTGATGAGAGGCATTGAAGGTCTTGGTGCCAATTTCCAGATTGAATGAGGTTGTTTTCAACTTAAATATAAATAGCATAAGTTGTTGGGATAGAATCCTCTCCCATAGACTGGATCATAGTTGAAATATAATTGTTTAGGGCTCTAAGATAATAAAGAAAAGCATGATCAACTTGAGGCTTGACACTTACTGGAATTCTTTCCCAAATTCTACTAAAATAAGTATTAAAAATGGCCATAAATTCATGAGGGGCTCTTTTAATTGTGAACAACTACTCTATGAGGGATAAATGATCAGAATGATCTTGAAATTGCTTAAGAAATTTTTCTCCCAACTCATCCCAAGTTCTTATGCTCCTAATTTCTAAGGTTATATACCATTGCAAGGCTTTCCCTTTAAAAGATGTAGCTAGAAGTCTTAAAGCTACATCCTCATGAGTTATGTTATGGACAGAACAAAGGGCTACAACATCTTTGATGTGCTTTGTGGGAGTAATCTGATTTTCACCAGTGAATGTAGGTAAATGTTTTATGGCAGCATTGGGAATATCATGATAAACTGGAATTACTAAAGGGTTTCCATTAGTAAAGGTTACAAAATTCCTAGGCTAGTTGAATAGCCATTGGAATAATTGGAATTTGAAAAAAAGATTAATACATGATGAAGGAAGATTAAGAGGAGGGTTATCAAAACCAGGCCTATTATAAGGTAAGGTATTACCAACTCTTCTTCTTCTTACAGAATTCAAAGGTAAAGAAATAAACTCAAAAGGAATTCCTCTTACCAATGATCTTATAGTCACTTTAGGCATGGAACGTGTTGCAAAACTAGTCTCGAAGCTGCTTTACGGAGTCACCAAATGAATATTTTGATTCTTTAAAATAAATTGTTGTAGCTTTGTTACTCAAAAATTGACTTCTCTTTTGTATTAAATCAAGCGTAAATTGTTATAAGTTTCCTACATATCTAATTCGTGGTCCCACCGGCATGCCAAAAACTATTATCTCGAAAGTCCACCACCGTAGATAGATGACTTCTGGTGTTCTAAGCTTGCTCTTAATATCTCTCTTTTGTAGATACAATAGAACCACTCAATTCTGTGGGTATACCTAATTTGAGGTAAGTCTCAAGTATCAAGGCCGGTTCCTTTTTTATGTATCCTAAATTATTTTCTTTTGGGTTTTGAGGGTAAAGGATGATCAGAAAGCTTGAATTGAAAAACACTTGGGGTGATACACCAAACTTGTTGAGGGCTTTGACTGAGTACATACATAATTAATTTCAAAATGGATTCTAGATGCACAAACAAATAATTTTTGGTAGAATATTAAGGCAAAACACTTGGTGTGTTGAGGGAATGAATCACAACAATACAACAAGAAAACATGCACACTAATATTATGCAGAAATTACTAAATTTGCAGCAAGGTAGGATGATTAATCAAGGAATTTGACATTCATAAGAATTAATAAGATATAGACAACACCGCAAATAGTTTGAAAGGCAGAAATCAATTCTCATTCAAAGGGAAAACTGGAAAATCTGCTTCAAAACTCATGTGTCCAAAAATTCCCCTTGTGCTTTGCAATTACACACAATATATAGCAAAAATATACACCCACCCTATCCTAAAAATAGACTAAAAATTATACTCGCCCCATGCATCCTATTTTAAACCATTTATAATGAATAAATAAAGGAATAAAAATAACATACTAATATAATGAGGCATTAATATCCTTGGTTAAAAAAATACATCCCAGTAAAACTACCATTGACTGTTCTATTTTTAACAAGGTTGGATGAATAAATTGGCTAATAATAGCCCTTGCTTGCTGAGTAATTTTTCTCCCCTGTACATGCAATCTATGTATTCTTTTGTTTGATGTGACACTTGCAACTTTATCCACTTGAGTGATAATTTTGGATTTATTTAATTATGCCCCTTAATGTATATGAAAAAATTTAAACTTCCTTGTGTGAGAAAAAATAATTATTTTACTTGCAACACTTTTTGCAAAACATTATCAATGTCTTCCATCCACTGTGAGGACCACTTGTAAATCCTAATGTTAACATCTTCTTGTCTTCTAGTGAATAACATGTAAAATACTTCTCTACAAGTAAAATTTATTCAACCTCAAATTTTCCCACTGAGGGGACCACCTTTATGCAAAAATAATATTCTCCTTTTAATGTATATCCTCCTTGGCACGAGATTTTGAAAAGATTAAGGTTATTTTGCAAAATTTAAGGTAAAAATGTTAACCTTAGCATATAATCATTGGCTTGGACTTTGGAATGTATTTTATATGTGCTCGAGCCATGGCATATTATAAGTTTTTAGAGTTGTTCACCTTTTTATAATTATTATTGTCAACATTTGATCATGGGGTTCGACTATAGTTTTAGACCTTCCGATAGGTCAAATGTGAATGATTTGATTATTGAGGCTTGTCCCCTACCTCATAATGACTCACCCCTTCATGGTTGCATGTCGGTGGTCTGACTAACCATGGTTGTTAGGGTTTTGTTATAGCATTGACACATATGTTACTTGGAAACCGTAGTTAGAATCAACTTTGAGCTTGCATATGGAATGTCGTTTTGATTTTCACCGTTGATTTTGGTACTTTTCGAAGAAGTGACTTCGTTGATCGATCGAGTATCTAACTTGGTCTTGATTGTGACTTTGTGCTTGATCCTTGGCCATTTGATCTTTGTTTGGTAGTTGGCTCAGTTATCATCGGCATCGTCAATATTTACATGGTTGATTTGGTACCTTTGATTCTTAACTCACATGTTTAGTTAGGTTACCATGAGTTAATTGGGTGAAAGTGTTTATTTGTAACCTAAAAATGATCATTTACATGCATGTCCTTTTTGGAGGGCTGAAGCCCTAGCAAATTTTACTCATTTGTCATTGTTGTTCTTTGAGCTTGGTTTCCTTCTATGAATGTCCTTTATTGTGAAGTTTCGAATGTGAATTTTCTAGATTGTCTAGGTTCAATGATACTTTCAAGCTCTGTTTTGATTTATGAGGCATTTGGCAGCCATCGTTTGGTGAAACTTTAAACATGAAACTCCATCGTATTTTATTTTGATCTCCAGATTTATCTCTGAGTTTGAAGATTTTTACTTGAATCCCTCCTGGGAGTAATACTTAAGACATCATGAGCCTCTCTTATCTTCTAAGATGTCTTCTTTGAAGTTTCTTTATCCGTGTGTCGTCATTGATTTGTTCTTTGAGATCAATGGTTTCTGCAAATTTGTCTTCTATGAGGTTTGTCGAGTCATTGAGCTGTGAAGATTTTATTTATGGTTGAGTTGCACCATTTAAATAGCTATGTTATTTCCTTTATGATGGCCATTGATGGAAAAGGTAAGCATAGTGTTTGTAAGCATTGTAACTTTCTATCTTGGCACTTTGAAACTTTGCACCGATACTTAGCTTATTTACACTTTCCTTGTGTTTCTGAGCCTCTCGAGTTTGAATCTGATCTTGGATTATCATTTATTGTTGAAGCCTCTGATTTCCACTTAGTTTTAGCTTGTTTTGGCTCACTATTTCTAAGGTAAGATTCTCTTTCGAGCATTATATCTTTTATTTTTTTCCAGTCCTTGACCTTAGCATGCACCGATAAATTTGAAATGTGTCTCCTTTTGTGCTTCTTTGCATGGCCGTTGAAGTCTCTTCTATAGATGAAATTGTGTCATCATTCTTTCATTTTGACCTTTGAAGGTTGATAGACTTGATTCTTAAAACTAGTAATATTTTTCCTTACGTTAAACTTATGGCATTTCTACCGTGATCGGACCACCATAGCTAATTTCAATTCATTGATTTTCTACTTTGCTTTGGGGTTTGGTCTATATCCGCCATGGTTGAATCTCAAAAGCTGTAAACTCTAGAAATTTCTTTCTGTGATCTTAAGAGTGAATACTCCTATTTCATTTGTTGTATCCACCTTTTGATGTAGCTTTTGTATATAAGCGCTTATTTCTTTCTTACTTGGTTATAGATCTTGGGGTTTTACATCTGTGTAGTTTGGTAGTTATTTTTACGTAAATGTGGGCTCCGTTTTTTCTTTAGTTTATTACTTAGGACCCTTCGCCATCACTTCTTAGTGAAACTATTTGAATAAAATAAATGAGATGAGATTGTGTTTTAGCATATGTATACTTCGTACATTCTTGGAATATTCTTTGACTTCACACCATTGTATCATTAGGCATTACCGAAGTTGGCTGGAAAATAAAGTTGGTACATCACTTTGATTTTAATCTTATGTGCTAGATTTCTTGTGTCATACCTTGGGTCATTCTTTTCCAACCATTTCTTCAATTTTTCTTGGATGGCTGCCATTTATAACTAGGAATCCATATTCTCGCATAAAACCTTTAGATGAAGACTAGATGTCCGCTAGATCTTGAAGATAAGGTTTGTAACTAAACAATGCATTTATGTTGATTAAAGTTCCATAGCTTGTATTCCTTTCATGACATGGCTGTTGGGAATTATATTATGAGTTTAATCAATAGAAAACTTACTTTGACTATTGGCAGAATTTGTCAGTTGCACTTCTAGAAATCTGTATTTTCTTCAGTTGTTGTATTTTCCTCAGTTGATTGCTGATTGTAGTTTGTGTGCATAAATCACTTTGAAAAAGATCAGATTTATTTATTTCTAAATAAATTTGTTCCTTCTTTTCTTGTATAATGAAACTGTGATGGTCCAAAGCTTTCAATTTCTTTTGCTTGAGTTGTTCTTGAAAATATGGGTATATGGCTATAGTGCTCTTGTATTGTATTATTTTCTTTGCATTCATTCTTACCTTCTATTGTTACTTGTAAGAAAGCTAATGACTTGCTTCTTTTGTATTGGTTTGCATCATGATAACTTGTTGATGAGGTTGCATAGTGGAATTTCTATTGACTGTTGTAACTTTAACTTGATATGATGTTCTCACTTTCATGCTCTATTATGGATTTTGATGAGAAATTAATACATATGTTGAAAACTCTCTGAGAATCTGTTATTCTTAGAGCCTATGAGGTTTGATGAAGATTTCGAGTTGTCTTATCATTATATTATTATACTTTGGCTCCTTAACTACTCTTAAGATAGTTACTTGACATACCATTCATACCCAAACCGGGTTTGCATTTCTGTAACTATGGTGCATTCGCAAGATCAACTTAAATGAAATCACCTCCTGAAGCTTTATATTCTTAACTCTTTACATGGTAGTTGGAAGTTTGAGCTCGCTTAATTGAAATCTCCATATTGGTTGCCTCTTAGAAAAGTGTATTAGTAAGTTTGTAGAACAATTGCTTTGATGTATGCACTATGTTGATCTTATCTTCAAAGGTATAATTAATCCATTGTGATGAACCTCCATACGCTGAAAAAATGGTACTTTTCCTTTTTCTGTACCTAACTTTTAATGAATCCTTACTTTTTATGGGTAGCATTCTGCATAGATAAATACATTACTATTTTTTAACTTTCCTCCATTTTTGCTTATATGCACCTTCAATCTAAATTGAAACTCTTTCTATCCTTATCATAGATAAATTTGCTTGATCAGCTCATTACTATGCAACTTTAGTCTTGATTTTGACTATTCAAAATGTGACATGCAATGATTGCCTCTTATATGACCTCATCAATATTTAGCTTCTTAGAAAGTTGTTTTTGTCCTTATAAATACAATAGTTAGTATTATCTTTTCATCTGCTACATGTAACTTTCTTTGTCATCTTCCATCCAAGTTCCTTTTTATTGGATAGCTCATAAATCGTATCATGTAGATTCTTTCAACAAGTATTTCATTTCTGCATAGTAATCATTTTTTGCAAAATATTTCTGTTTTCTCATCTGCAAACTGTACCTACACACTTAAAGAAATAGTTAGAAAACATTTAGGCTTTTTGGCCTCTCTTATTTCCATAGTTTTTCTTCTTTTATTTTTCTTCTTAGAAATGATTGTGAGGATCATATGTGCTCTATAGAATATTGTTCTTACCAATTTTGTATTTGTCTTTCCTATAACTTATACCTCCTGATGTCAGGAGATCCATTTGCACAGAAATTAGATAGTATAGGAATATGGATCAAAACCTTGAGCTCGTGACTAACAGTCTTTCTTTTTCTATTTCCTAGGTACAATCCCAATGTGAATAGCAAGGATGAATATGGAGTAATTTGGAGCTGGAAGTAGAGTAAAGGAGATGAAAGAAACCCAAGGCAATGATGGGTTTTTTCATACACCTTTACTTTATTTTCATGCACATGTACCTTCTACTTCAGTAGTTATGAATTTCTTTTGAGTTACATCCCACACTCTTGTGGGAAACATGGAAATTCCTTATGAATAAAACATTAAATTTTGGAACTGATTTGTGTACTTCTTTCTACATTTTAATTTTATGTATGGATTGTATAACGAACTAAACAACTCAATAACATAATTGGATGTATTTTATCATGAAGGAAAGAACTTTAAAATACCTGCAACTTTAGTAACAAACTCTCAATTACTATATTCCATAACTCTATCTATTGTTGAAGAAATTAACACTCCACTTATTTCTGTAATTCTTGCCTTCATCAAGCTAATACATCATCGTCCTTAGGGATTTTGTGTTCTCTTCTTTGAAGATAAACATGGAATTACAGGACTATGTGATTTGTTACATTTTGTAATAGCACACATAGTTGTTAATTACATGTAATCATTAATTTAATTCAATGGAACAAATATTAAACCGAATGAACCTCCCTATCTTAGGTCCATTTCATTAATGCCATACATTGTAATGAAGTTTCGAGTTGCCCATTTTTGCACAAGTCAAAAAATTATCACAAAATAACATAGTAAGTTTATTTATTTTGAGATAATCCCCAACTACAAAATCACGAGGAGAGTTAAAGACAATGCAGATAGTGGTAATAGCACTACCCTCGAAAAAAAGTTTATATTCATGAATATGTATATAAAAATTGTATATTATTAAATTTTGGCATGGATTTTCTCAAAGGTTGATGTGGTGGAAGAAAAATTCCATGATCATGTAGATGTGGCCAAATATTTTTTCACGAGATGAAGGCCCTCTACTTTGAATCTATTTTCTTCAAACACTAGAAATATTGGATATTTCCGAATACCTTGTGTTTATGGTGAAGGGAATGACGGGGAATGGAAGTGTGATATATGTAGATAAAATAGGGGTTATATGGGGACATTACAACTTTAGGAAATTTGTGCACCTAGAAGATGCCATATGGTAGGTGTGTGTTTCTTCTAAGGTAAAAAGATCCATTTATTTTGCATTATGTTCCTAAATAATTATTTACAATCCAAAGTAGTCATCACATTGTTTAGGTCGTAGCTCATGATCAGCCCGTGTAATCAATATCGGTGGGAATGCATACAACCATTGAATGATTTATCTTCATCGTATCAAATAATTAAATGTTGTCTAAGAGAAAACCTTAACATCGTAGAAATAAAATAAAAAATAATGAAAGGCACTTTTCAATCTTATCTTGAAACTTATTGATCCTTTTAGTTTCGTAAGTTCCATTTTTCATCACCCTTGAACTGATATAAAATTTAATGGTAGTGACTATGTGAACCTTGTATATAGCTGAAAAAAATTCTATACAACATTATTCTTAGCATCATTACTATTTTGATTAGTTCAATACTTGTTTCATCATATTTTTGCACCGCCCTAAAAATATTCTCCATGGCTTCTCTTCAATATGCAACATAATTTAGTATACTTTCTACATATATTTCAAGATATCTTTGCTAACTTGTCACATCTCAAAAATTCAAAAATTTAATTACTACATCAACTTATTAAATTTTTCATATCTTGTGGATATCACATGGACCACTTCATAATTAACATCCTAAAATAATGACAATGTTGAGTTTTAAAAGTTCAAAAATCATCTCTTATTGCCACAAATATTGCAATGAATGAACCCAACATAGTGTATTATTGCTTATGTTTGCCTAAATACCCAAAATAATTTTAAAAATAATAAAATTTCCTCGCTTTAAGTATATTTATTTTATTAATAAAATAACGTAGTATGATGTGTTAAACTTACTCAATAATGTAGTATGAACGGGAACAAGATTAGCTACCCAACTTGAATGCTTAACTGGAAAAATAATTTCTGATTCTATTAACTTAGATATTTCTTTTCTCATCAATGGTTCAATTTTCAGATTTGAGACCTTTGTTTCTATCTAAGCTGGTTTAGAATTTGGTTGTAACTATAGTGTATGCTAAGCTGAAATTGGATCAAAACCTCTCGAGATCTTGGTCCTTCCAAGAAAAAAATAGCTCTAAATTATTTACATAATTTGACAAATGATTGTTTTTCATCTAAATAACATACCTTTCTAATAAGTAGTTTCTTTTCGTCATCCACCAAGATTTCTTCGTAGTTATCTACGTGAGTTGAAAATTTTCCTTCGTCCTTTCTTAACTAATCATTAGAACTGAAAATGTCTTCTAGAGTGACCAATCCTTGATGAAACTTATTTGTCTTCAATTGAATAATATTTTCACCATATAAGTGCTGCAATTTTCCTAATTTACTACGAGAAAATTCAGCTTCTTCTTCTGTAAAAATATGTAGATCTTTTTATCGTCTTTGAAAACCTTCCAATTCTCTTCATTATCGGGCATAGAAGGTATGATAATTAATTTTATATGTGGTTATACTTTTTTTTTTTTTTATACGTTCTAGTACATCAAAGCTAGCACTAATCGCTACTAATTCTATCTGCATGCTTATTTTAAGCTCTTGAGAAATATTGAATGTTAATAGCATAAAAATCATCCATTAAGTCTGAAACTCTATGTTTGAAAGACTTCAACAATGAATTATTACATACATTAAAGTTTTTCACTTGATTAATAACTAATTCAGAATCTCTGAAAACTTGTAACGTATCGATACCTCTCTTTTTAGCCCATTGCAAGCCATGAATTAGTGCTTTGTATTCAGCTACATTACAAGTAGAAGAAAACTGCATACTTAAAGTTGAAAAGTAACTTTCATTTGAAGGGGAAGTAAGCATTAAAAATGCACCTTGTCCTTTCTTATTTTTAGCTCCATCGAAATGAAGCTTCCATAGTCCTTCTGTTGTTTTCTCCATTTTGAACAGCAAGGTGATTGGTGCATTTTCTTCATGCATGCAATAAACACCGAAAATATTCTTCTGCTTCTTTGAAAGTGTCATAAGCTTGTTCTTCTTGAGTTTTTTCATCCATGAACAAATTAGAAACCCCAACTAGTGTAGAAACATGTGTTGTAACATCAAAATCAGACTTCTACGAAGTGGCATAATTCGCCTGTAGCATTTGAAGCATGTGGTTCAATATGAAATCTAGCCAAAGGATCTCGAATTTACGGTAACCTTGGTTCCATATCTTGTAGTAAAGAAAAAATGACCAATCGAAGAGAGATAACATCCTATTTTTGTTTTAATTCTTACAGACAATAGAATAAGGGAGGGGCATATACAAGTTTTCCAACCTTTTGAAATGAGCCCCTCCTTACAATATATAGGAAGAATGAGAGAAGGGAGAGAGAAGGAATTTGAAATCTTGCTTCAACCACTAAAAATGCATTAAAATCACCTATAACAATGATGGGTGCCACTGCAAAACCCATGCCTCCATGTACTTTTCCTTGTTAGAGAAGAAAGGAAACCCATACCTCATCATTTTGGTAGGTGAGAAATTTGGAAACACCCTCTAAAATGGTGGATTGTATTTCTTCATTTTTAAATACTTAGTCTCACTAAAATTAAGAAAAGTCTTATTTTATGCAAATCCAAGTTCCTAGTCAAAAGTTATGGCCATCTTAAGATAATGGTGCCATACTGCAATAAATGCGGGTGGTTATCTACCTCTTTTCGGGGTTTTCTTATCCATCTGGGCTCATGAAACCTCCAAAACTCTGAAACTCTGAAGTTCGAAATTTGGACTCATTTTAGTCTAATAACTTTTTCAACAAGTTCATTCTCGAGTTTCTTCACATCTAAATTTCAGTATTCAAAAATGTTATTATTGGTTTTCAAAATTGATATTATTGGTTTTCAAAAATGCTATTATTGGTTTTCAAAAATTCTATTATTGGTTTTCAAAGATGTTATTTTTGGTTTTCAACATTTAATTTCTCGGTCTCCAATAATTGCATTATTGGTTTCGATTTTTAGTTAATTGAATTATGAGGTATAATGGGGGGCCACCTATTCTCCCTATTAATTTTAACTCACATTGGAAAAACATTTCATTAAATTTGGACTAATTTTAGTCTAATATTTTTTTCAATAAGTTCATTATTGGTTGCTTTATATCTAAATTTGTGTTTATATTGATTTTTTTACATTGCATGAGAATGGGAGGACAAACATTCTACCTCTTCATGGTTATTTTGAGCTCAAATGGATAATAGGATGTCATCTAGTTTAATAATTTAAATTTTCATGATATATATGGTTTCCAATTATTGGTTGATCTTTGAGGGAAAATTGGTTGCCACCCATTCTCCTATTAATTATTTTATAGAATAGGAGGCCATCTAGTTCACTTAAGGATTATTTCATTTAAATGATTATTAGGAGGCCATATAGTTCAACATATGTAAGTTCCATTATATATTTACTCATAAAAAAAAAATTGAGTGAAAAAAACACTTCTAAATTACTTGTTTCTAGTTTGTTAGTTGGATTCTCTTTACCTTATTGCTATGCATAGTATCTATGTCAACACTATTATTATAAAAACAAGAAAATCAACATATACATTTAATATATTTTAAATTTAATTTTCATTTATAATTAATAATCATCAATAGTTAATTTAAAAGTTCTCAATGAGTGCCTCAAGTTTTTAGAGGCCCCACATGTTTAACCCAAGTACATAGATGGGTTTTTACAATTTTATCTTTCTCATAAGATATGTCAAAATCCCAACTATGTGGGATCTTAAAGTAATTAGCATTTCCAAACTCTTCAAATATGTATTTCCCCTCATCAATGAATAATATGTTAGAATCAACATATCTCTCTTTGTACACATCAATAACATCCTTTAAACTTTTCTTATATACAAGCTTCAAATTTCCACTCGAGATCTCTCAAATGTATTTGATATTATACAATTTTATCTTCCCAAGTAAATATTTTTTTATATCACGCAACCAAGAAAAGTGTGCAAGAAAATAATGTACTTCTTTGTTATCTAAAAATGTAAACCACAAAGCTATATCGAAATGTTCTCTTGCAACCTCTAACAAATCAGGCGAATAAATCCTTTGGAAATATGCATATGAAGCATATTTAAAATCATGTTGTAATTTTTAAGGCTTAGTTCCATAATATCTTGGAACTCCGAACAACAATCCTTCTACTCCCAATATCAACAATTTCCTTGCAACTGAAATCAAATGTATGATATACATTATTATAGAGATATATATTAAAGATTAATCCAATAAATAACCACATCAAAAAATTTAACTCCATACAATGTTATAGCATAAATAACAAGATGTAAACTAACTTTAAAATAACTTTCAAAAGTACATCCTTATTACTACAAAAATTAATAATTTCATTGTAATTAGTTAAAGATATCAAAAACATTACTAGCATTTTAATAATTACACTAGCAAAACAACAAATAAAAAATAAATTCATTTCAATGCTATAAAATAAATAGTAATAATACATTATATTAACTTTTAAATGGATTCTATTGTCTTACAATATAACAAAGTATCTTCAAAATGATTTCAAAATTGGCTTACAATGAAACTAGCTCAAAATATTCATTGTAATATCATTTACAATTTTTTAACTAATGTTCTTGCATCATTTACATCATTCTCTAAAGTGCTCAGGATTTGCCAAATATGAGCCATTAACTAATTATCATCTTTCATATCATTTGAGAAAGCAAAACTTGGTGCAATGAAACAATTTTCTTGAGGAACCCCTACCATTTCAAAACTTATCAATATGGTATTTGTAGCGTCATATGATTTATGCTTTGACCAAACCATATTTAGATCATTTTCTGTTCACAATTTGCATTCATGTACATTTCAACACCATAATAAAATAAATCTCTCTGCTTACCATACCCATATTTCTTCAAAATCTTCTTCCCTAAATATTTAACATCTTGGTCACATAAACCTGACCAAAATGCTATCTCAAATTTAGTACATATGCATTTTAAAAAATGAGATAACTTTTGTCTTGGAACATAATGACATCCTTTGGTCTGGAAAGATCCAGAAATTTTAGAAGTCACTTGACAAATTAGCACACCTTCCAAATCTAGTATCAATAGAGGTTTTCTACTTAGATCTGCACAAATAAATTATTGAATCATATACTCTAAAAAATACTAATTACAACATTTTTATAAAATTAAAGTAAATTATTTTTCTGATATTATACCTGAAGACTGTGGTATTTGGCCTTGAATTTTTGACTCTACATCTATATTCTCATAACCATCTGTAAATAAATGTTTCATAGAATTAATCATTTAAATTCACTAATTGCAATAAAAAAATATCATATGAAATAAAAAGTGAGTAGTTAATTACATGTTTCAGCTGCAGTGCTATTCAAACTTTTCTCAACTTCTTGATTCTCTATATTTTCTAGATATTTCACAACATTGTGTATGATTGGATCTTTTGACTTAGGAACATTTTCCAAATCTTTTTGATTAGATATGCATTTATGTTTCTTAGAAACTATTGTTTTTGTTGCATCCAACCCAACACCATGTGAATCACCCCAAGATGGAAATGCAAGTGGTTATTTATATGTTTGAGAGACATTGAATTCTTGGATTTCCACACCTATAAACACATATTCACTAATATTATATCAATTATGAAAAAATAATGAATATGATAGTTTTAAAACATCTTTAAAAGAGACCACAAATTCTTACATCATTAAGGATTATGTAACTTAGTAGCCACTAGCCTTATGTAACTTAGTGGCCACTAGCATTATGTAGCTTAGTGGATATTATCCTTATGTAGCTAATGAGAGGTATCCCATACTTCCTCAATGTGGAATAAATCATATCTTATACAAAATAAACTTAAATTTAAGAGAATACATTTTGATAGTATAATTATTTAACTTTTTCTCCCTCCAAAAAAAAAACTATAATCATAGAAAGGTACAAAACTCACTAGGCACACATGAAACCTCAATGGTTAAAAGTTCCTTGTAAAATGTCTTCATAAATAAATCCTGGTCAACATTTTCAACAATTGATACAAGAGAATGATCACCTATTTTTACAAATGTTGGAAGTAATGTGCATCCTATATAAATGGAGATAATGTTTCTCTCCTCTTGTGTGTGCTTTTTATTCAAATGGTTCTTAAAACACTCAATTCTCTTAAATCGGAATGGATGTCTTTACCTAATAAGACTATGATAATTACAAGAAGTAATTTTCACTTCATCTTCATTATGCTCCCAATCTAAATCAACCTGAATTTTTTCTTCCTCTTCATCATGATTATGGATGTCATAAACAACACATATTACTAAAAACCCATCAAAACCATGGGAAGTATACAATCTATAGCACCCATAATCAAGCTCTAGAAAATTCTCCTTAACATCTCTACAATATATTGTCACAGCTTCTTCCACAATTGGTACTTTTAAAATTGGAACCAAAAAAAAACATTTACTTGCATTTGTTCCCAAAAATGTGAACATGTCAATAAGTTCCTTTACCATTACATTAGTAACAATATTACACATATCCATAACAAGAAGATCACATGCAAGCATAGATAAACTATAAATATTATCCAATGTAGTTCTAAGTCCAAATGGAAAACTACAACAACAAGTAAAATTATTTGTATATGGATCTCTAGCCAAAGTATTGTTGTGAAAATATTGAATATACAAATCTAATATTTGTGTTTCCGCTGTAGGTATTTTTGGTTCCTTAGCCTCATCTAATTTTCTCTTTCCTTTTTTAGCACTTTCTTTTCCTTTCGTATTTTTTATTTTCCCTTTTGAGAAGTTTGTTGACCATTAGCAGAATGTTTTTCTTCACCAATTATGTGACATAATTGAGCCAAATGGGTTCTATGAATTCCATATTTATTTACCACATTTTTTGCATCACATTGAAGTCTTGTACAATTGTCACCATCCTTCATGCAAACATATTCAAATATTTTTTCTTTTTTGTTTCTTTCTTCCTTAATTATTTTGCAGTAATTGGAAATGGTCTCATCTCTTTGACCAGGGTCAACCAATGTCCTCAACCAAACATGTCCTTCATATATCTCATTAACAAGACAATCTAATTCATTTTCATCAAGCCCACATATGCACTTAAAAAAATTAGCACTGAATTGTTTTATTGATTTTGTTGTGAATTCATCATGGTTGTCTTTTTTGGGTGAACATGCTAATCCACCCAATCTATACAATTCAAAAAAAAATTCCCACTTTTCCCAAATAGAATCAGGAAAGTACACTAATGTCAAATTATCACACAAACTTTCTTCTTTTTCTATTTCAAATATATCTAAGCACCTTTTAATGAAACCCCTGCATTTAAATTTATTAAAAGCATGAGTATTAATGATGCATAGGCTTATGTCAATCAACAACCATCCCACAAGTTAGAACAATAACTTGAAATCATCATTCAAAAGCATACCATTTTTTTGCTTTTTATCAAAGCCCATAACTTGCACTATTGCCCAAATTGCAGCATATCATTGATTCAAAGTTTAAAAAAACTTTAAACTTTCTCTATTTCACAAAACAATCATGTACAAATGCTTAGAAAAGTAAAAACTCTTCATTCTTACTCATAGTTACTCTAGATCTCACTACTTCCTTCTAGCCCTCCAAAATTGCACTTTTGAGCATAAAAGACACAATACCTTGTTCCAAGCTTCACTAGTAAACTTTTATGATACCCATTTAGCTCATTAACAAGCCTAAAAATTTCATCAAACCCTTATTAATTTTATTTTATACTCCTTTTATAGTTTTTATACACTTCTCTCACTTAGTCCTCGTTTTGTATAAATCATTATGTTATGATAAAAATATCAACTTCCATGAAAAATTGAAAATTGTTTCAGCTACCCATTATTCTTGTTGTGATTTGTGTAAATTTTCTTGGCATAATTCTTTCTCCATATCTCCCAACACAAGTTTCCTCCTTTCTAGGTCTTCATTCCTTAACTAGCCATGTCTGTGTGCAAATTCACAATATTAATACTACATGCAATGATTCAGAAGAAATTATAAGTACTTACAGATACCCTTTAATTATTTTTATCTTTCTACCAGATTTTTTGGTTTAACTTACCCCACAACTCCTTCAACTCTTACTTCACTTCTTGGACTAGTTCACCATTTAGTTATAGGCCACGGTATCAATGGATTCTTAGGGTTTTGTTTACTTCGATTAGTGTCAATCACTCAGGATTCCTTAATCCCTTATACCAACCATGTTAAAATTCTCCTTTTTTCTTATTACTTCATTAAATCCCTTCACACCAACTTCTAATGTTTTGATTTTTATGCAAGGCTGGTCCTAAGCTTTTACTAAACTTACCATGTTTGACTCCTTAACCAATGTTATCCTTAAAAACTTCTTACTAAGATAAAATTAAATGACCTTGAAATATTCAAACACAACCAAATCACTAACTAAGCCAACTCTCTAAGGAACTTGCCCAGGTACTCATAGACGCTTCTCAAGTTTTCATTCGTTTGTAACAGTTTAGTGTTAAAATTTCATTTATTTATTTCTCTAAAGGTATGTGAACAACTTTGAAGGGTTACTCATACCCTATAAAAAATTCTTTACATCCAAAACCAATTACCTAGTTATATGATAACTAATTTTCCCTCTCAAACCTAATTGTTATAAGTCTAAGTAACAAGATCTGTACCTAGTTTCCCTTATTCTTTCAAGAATCTTCTTGCTCTTGAGTTTAGTCTAGGGTTTACAACTATCAAAACTTTCATGGCATATTTCTAAATACCTCACAATTTAATAACTCAAATTAGTTTCACCAATCCACCAAGTTTCACCAATCCACCAAGTTCATGCATTGATATCCTCTCAAACAAAATACTTCTTTGATTTCCTAATTAGACAAGCACGGTTAGGGGAAGAGTTATCAAATTTGTCTAACTCTCTTCCTTTCTAGGTCCTTTGATCCTTAAATTGAAGCTTTATAATAATTATAAAACCCTACAACAACTCAAAGATCTTAATACATTAAATTAATGCTTCAAATTCATTCCAAATGGTATATACCTGTTAGGATTTGTGGTTACCAAAGTGTTTAGATTGTCAACTTCCTTTTTCGAAAATCTTAAGAATATAATGACCATGTAGGATTATTTTTAAACCTATATCCAACCAAGAATATTGTTTCATTGACTTCTAATAACAAAAATATCAGATATGAATAATGGTTTCTACGTTCTAACCCTTCTAAAACAGGGTATCACGATTTAGTGAACAATTATTTAGCTAATTACACTCTCAATGACTTTCACACACTCCTTAGTGTCTTACTACTTCACACAAACCATGGAAACATTCTTCTATTCTTTCTTACCTCTTGAAAAAGGTTTAAACTTTCCCTCCTTCAAATTGACATACAAGGCATGTCAAGTGTAAAGTTAAAGTGGAAATACTATTTTAACCAGATTTAACCTTTCTCATGTTATAAGTGTGAACTAAACTCAGATTCATCATAATACAAACCCCATTTACCTTATGCCCAATTATTAAACTATTCAAATCTTCAACTCATTAAATGAGAACCTTAATGCTCATAAAAATAGGTCCTACCAAATTTATAGTCAAAATTTCCTTCAAGAGGTCTTGTTTCATTGTAATTTCTCCTCTATTACTATGCTTCATAATATTTTATTGTCCTTATAGTTTCAGGTACCTGTACATTCACCATCCTTTTAATGAGATTAAACACATTCCTTTGATAATCATTATATATATGCCACACAAAGACCATTGTACACAATTTTATCTTATTATAAGGAAGCTTTTTATTAGATATTTCATGAAAATACAAGCTCTACAATCCATCAAGGATTTAAAATGAGAATACACTCTTTCTTCTTCTCCCTACACACTCATGCATTCTTCTCCATTCGAATACCTTTGATAATGGAGTATTAGAGAAGTAGTTAGGGTTGAAACCACTTAACCCAACTTTGGTTGAACTAACCAAGGAAGGTTTCCACCATAGTTAAGGTCAAATGGGCATCTCCTTAGGTGAAGTGTATTCTCTATGACTTATTTACACCCTTGAATTACTCTATGATAACACTTAACTTAAGAACTACAAACTAGAGAATTTGAAAATTTAAATATGAGGTTTTATGAGGGAAATCTCTTATTACAAGCCAAAGGATTCCAAATGTAATAAATACATTACAAAACCTCCAAATGAACTCCACACACACCTAGAAATATAAAACACACCCAAAATTTCTTATTCACAATGATGTTCCTACATCAATTAATTTCTATTTAACTATAAATATTGGATAAATATAAATCTGAAATAAAATTATAATACACACCTTCCACTTTATTAACTATTCATTTTCCCTTCCTGGACATTTGGGTATACTAAAACTTATCCACATATCCCTTTCCTTAGATATATTATCAATAAACTATGTCTCAACCCAAACTATGTTTTCTATTTTTTACCGTTGTCCAATCCCCCCCTCAAGCAAAATTGGACAACACGACCTTGCACATAGAGAAAATCAAAGGGACCATTCAGTCATGCGAGCTTACATCCAATTTCAAAGATCAAGATACAATCGAGATCAGCGATGAGATGCAAGGTCATAAAATCACTGACCAATGCGATGTCCATGAAGATCAGAGCTCAAGAGGAAAAACAATGGAGAAAGCCTAAAGTTTCTCAAAATTCAGAAATTTTGGCATTTCGTAGAAAAATAAGGAAAAAAATGACAAGAAAATGTCTCAAACCCAAAACCTCGAAAGTCTAAAAATTCAGACTTTCAAGTTTTAGGTTTCAGAAATCTCAGTGAAAAATCGGAAAATCACCCAAAAAGTCTAAAATTCCGAAGTCTAAAAGTCCAAAATTTTAGGCTTTGGGGTTTTGGGTTTCAAAATTCTCGCGGACAAGTTGGAAAATGGGCTCAAAAGTCTTAAAGCCCAAAGTTTGAAAGTATGAAATTTCAAACTTTCGGGTTTCGTGGTTTGAGAACTCTCGACGCAAAGTTGTGAAAAAGAAGTAGAAAGTTCCAAAACCTCGAAGTCTCAAATTTTGTACTTTCGGGGTTTTCTTTGACCTGGGATGCGTGCAAGAAATGAGCCAAAAAAGTATGAAATTCTGAATTCCAAAAGTCATTCCAAATCAATTTTCAACCTCCAGAATATCAAATACATAGGTCCTTCAAGGTTTTCATTTTTATTCTATCAAGTTTGGTGTGTAACTTGTCAAAATCTAGCCTTTAGAGGCTCATTTCCCAACACATCTGGTGACTCCGAAGGGATAGAATTCAGCAGTGTAGCAACATAGGTTGCCGAGTACATGAGAATAATTCGAAGTAGGTCGATACTTAGGAAGAGGGATTTTTTTCTTACCTACAATTATCACCAAGCAAAGGAAGGAGAGGAAGAAGACCGCAAAGATCACCATCTCCACCTAAAAGGACTTTGTCTACACCTCCATCTGGTATACCTTTTCTCCAATCGACGAGAGTTCTCCAACCAATCAAGATGGAAAACCCAATCCGTATGTCAACTTCACAAGAAGCATTTCACTTGCCCTAAATGCTCAAAATCTAGTTCCAATTACGGCATTGAAGAACATCCCATATTTCACTGGAGAGAACCAGACAACTCCAATTGACCACATCCAGGACATTGTAAATGTCTGTGTAATTCATGAAATCAATGAAATGGATATTGCGGTCAAGTTATTAGCTTCATATTTTAAAGGAAAATATTTGCAATGGTTTAGGAGCCTCACAATAGGGTCTATCTAGAATTGGGATCATTTATGCACCACCCTCCATAATCAATTTGGGGAAAAGGGAGATAATTTGTCTTTATTGGAACAATTGATAACTATTAAGAGGGATCCTAATGAACAGTTGACCAATTTTAACTTCAAATTCCAACAAACATGAGATAGGATTTTGGTAGCTATTTGACCAACTCGCGCAGGATCTTTCCTCTATTTCTTGAATGTTATAAATTCAGATATAGCCATGATGATACAATCAATGGGAGGTATAACCTTACCCGTAGCCTATAGCATTTCCATTATAGCTAAAAACTATTTGATTCAAGTTGGTAAGATAGCACCAAGGCCACCAATGCCTCTCTATCTAGATATGGGAGCTCCTACAACTAGTCAAATGCCATAATTGAATCCCATTCCAACCCCTATAAATCAAAGTAATAGTGAGGCTTCTACTTCTTCAAGCACTTCGAAATAATTACAGGAGGTTATGAAACAACTGCAGAACCTAGGAAATGAGCTAGTAACTATCAAGAGACCATAAGCTCAAATTTCTAGACCATATCAACCTCCAAATCATTATCAAGCTAGGCCCCCATACCAATAAAATAGACCACCAACACAAGCTGAAAACCAAAACTAAAACCAAGGACAACCTCAAGCTGTCACAAGACACTCGACCATATGATCCAAACGTAGCTTCAAAGATCGAGAGCCTTGGTTCCAACACAAAACAACATGGCATAGGAGTACGACTGGTGCTACCCTTGCAATCTACCTCACAATCAATCAATGTGTTTCAATGGTGCACTAAACCAGGCCTTGATGGTATAGACCATTGGTGTGTCCCAAGAACCAAGTCAAGAAGGAAATCAACAATAAGAAACTTCATAAGAGTTACCTCTAAAGGAAATCCAACTGAAACCACGTTGGTCAATTAGCACACAGAAGACTTCTATGGAGTTAATCGACCTCCTTTTCGGGTGTATCTGCCAACACATGGTCAAAGAAAAGGAACATAGAGGAGGGACAACCATCTAATCCAGTTGTTTCTCATCCCACTCCTACACAACAAGGAATTAGTAGACCAAATGTAGCCTCGAATGTGCAAAATCAGCCTAAGGCACCCGTTACACTAGCACATGTGTTAGTTCAAGCCCCAGAGAAGGTTGTGCCAAGTAAGGGGAAACAAAAGGATAATTCATCCCCATTCAACATCATCGACCAAATGAAGAAAACACATGTGAACATTTCCATGTGGGAGTCATTGGCAATCTTAGACAATGATATTTTTACAACAGCCGCAATGGCTAATTGGTCTCTGTCTCGAATGGATCAAACCAAGGATAGGATAAAGTTTTCACTAATGCAATGCAACAAGATGGGGTTCAACCAAGAAAAATTTGAAGCCTCCACCATTCTATGTGTCATTGATTGTCGGGAACCACTTGGTACATAACTGCATGATCGATTCGGGTGTAAGTAGCTTAGTGATGCTGAAGTAAATAGAAGATCAATTGGGTCTAAAGTATGAGCCAATACTGATAGGATTAGTGCAGTTGGATGGGACAAAGTGGTAGGAACGGTTGGGGTCATCAAAGGGTTAATCCTAACACTTTGCATGTCTACCCAAATGTAATGCCATTCTATAGGATGCATCTATTATTGAATTACCACCACTCTTTGCACTATGTTTGTCAAGAGATTTCACTTCCAAAATTGGTCGATATCTATCTTCGGATTGGTCACACCTGATCTTTAGGACAAGGTATGGAGCTAAGGCTACAATCAGGTCAGAACTAATTGCCAATTTCCACATTGAGCCCCATGTGCCAAGTCTTATCAATGCAAATTGCTCAGCCTTTGACCAAGAGGAATGTTCACTAGATCTAGAAATAGGTACCAAGGTCGAAGGAATTCCATATTTGACTCTGGATGAATGGGCAAACAAGAGGCATGTATTTGACCTATACAAAGAAATGGAAGAATCTGAATTAGGTGTATATTGTGTACATGAAGAAAATTCACCCATTCCTAACATCACCAAGCCAAAAATAAGGATGACAATGAAGTATGGAAACTATATTTCGATGGTTCAAGAAGCAAACAAGGTGTTGGAGGAGGTGCAATGTTGGTATCACCACATAACATCAAGTATTATTCAATGTTTTGTTTCTAGTTTGCATGTTCAAACAACACAGCTGAATATGAGGCTTTAATTCATGGGCTTCATTGGGCCAGGAAAAGAGGCATAAATAATTTGTAAGTATTTGGTGATAGGGAACAAATTGTCAATAAATTCAGGGGCAACATGCTGCAAATAATGACCTACTCAAGAGCTACAAAAATAGGGTATGGGACCTAATTAAAGACGTTGAAGCTTTCAAAATTGTGTACATACCCGGGAAGAAAAATGAAGCTACGAGATAGGTTGTCGGAAGCTAGAGAAACATTTGATGTCTTTGAAAATATCAAAAGAGACAAAACACAACCACATATCCATGTGATTGTAATGTCAGCAATGCCGAGATAATAACACAAAGTGGGCAAGTGTTTGAGAACAATCAACAAATCGTTAATTTCTTACAAGAAGAGGATGAATTCTCAGCTAGGAATCAAGATAAATTGGAGCAGCTATACGGCAGGGATCAAGTAATGCAAAGCTATGGACAAACAAGATTCCCAAAGGTTTAGTGACACTGGAGTCAATATTTAATCATAATGACCAGCTTTTTTAAAGAGAAAGCAAACATTAAGGTCAAGGGAGAGGATTCAGAGCCAATCGTGGTTGGAGAGGGAAAAACACTCCAAATTGGCAATGTGGCCAATGAACAGGAAAGATATGAATTTATGCAACTTTGTCAAGAGTTTCTATATGTCTTCGCTTGAGCTATGAGGACTCGCGAGGATTCAATCCTAGAGGAGGAACTTTTTCCTATTTTTCACAATTATAAAATGCAATCCCAAGTATGTTTATGTCAACAATCACTATAAAATGCAAAATTCTAGAATCATATCCCATAATTTTCCATTGCTTACAATATATTTTATTTGCAAGTAATTGTTTCCTATTTTTCACAATTTTAAACTCATCCAATCCTTAACTTGATAAATCCATCATGACGAGCTAATCAAGACCTTCCAACAAGTACTCAATTTTTCCCGATTTGAATTTGTAGAAAGAAAGTTATGCTCATTTAAATTTTTCATGGTTGGGTGAATTATGCATAATGGTCACTAGGATCCAAAATATGCCACAAAAAAGTGCCTAATGGTAGCTAATGTCAAAATAAGTAGGAAAAAGTTCTAGCGGCTGCTAGCCTAAAAATTAGGTTAGCAAAAGTGCCTAGTGGCTGATAGCCTCAAAATAAGGTCAATAATTTCCTAATTTGGAGTTGTAGAAAGAAAGTTATGATATTTTGAAGTTTCCATGGTTGGGTGAATTATGCGTAACAATTGTTAGGATCCAAAAGTGACCACAAAATATTCCTAGTGGAAACAAACCTCAAAATTAATAGGAAAAGTTCCTTGTGGCCACTAGCCTCAAAATTAGGTTAGTAAAAGTGCCTAGTAGCCGTTAACCTCAAAATTATCTTGGAAACCACTAGCCTTGAAACATCCAAAGAATCGCTAGACTCGCTTAAAAAAAAGGCTAAGATAATGACATGAATCAAAATCTTGATTATTTTTAGTTTTTTCCTGTTAACCTCATCTAATCCTTGATTTGATATATCCATTGTGAAGATTTCCTCAAGACCTTTCAAATGATATTAAGTTTTCTTGATTTGGAATTATAGAAAGAAAGTTATTCTCATTTAAAGTTTGTATGGTCGGGTGAATTATCCCTAACGGATTCTAGGCTCCAAGATAGGCCAAAAAAAGTGCCTAGTGGCCACAAACCTCAAAATAATTAGGAAAAAGTGTGTAACAACCACTAGCATCACAATTAGGTCACCAAAAGTGCCTAGCTATTGTTAACATCAGAATTATCTCGGTGAATGCTAGCATTGAAAAATCCTAGTGACTTAGCTCTGCAAAAATGACTAAGATATTGGAATGAAGAGACATCAAGATTGTTTTTCCTATATTTCACTCTCATAACCTCATCTAGTACTTGATATGATAAATCCATTGTGAAGAGATCCTCAAGAAATTTCCAATGACACAAATTTTGTCTCGAATTGTAGAAAGAAAGTTATACTCATTTGAAGTTTGCATGGTCAAGTGAATTATGCCTAGTGGCCACTAAGCTCCAATATTAATCCATAGGGAAAATGAGATACATTACATTCTCCATCAATGTGAAAAAATTTAAGAGAGAATGAGATATTTTTCATTCAATCTCATCTTTTATTTTTTACATTAAGGAAGAATGGGATCCCTCCCATTATTCTTATTTATTTATTTTATTTTGAGGGAGAATCAGAAGATTTTCACTAAGGGAGATTAATAGGCCTCCTATTTTTCATGAAAGTGAAAAAAATTCCTATTCTCCTAAAATATAATTAAAAATAGATAGGGATAATGAGAGGCCTCTCATTCTCACTCAATGTGAAAAATCAAAGCTATGAGACAATGAGATGTTTTTATCCTATTCTTTATCAATGTGGAAAATCAAAGCTAATAGAGATTGAGGGGTTTTTCATTCTCTCTAAGCATTTATTTTTACATTATGGGAGAATGAGAGGCCTTCCATTCTCCTTATTTATTGTTTTTAATTTTAAGTGCAAATGAGAAGTTTTTCATTGTAGGGTGAATGACTGACACAAAATAGATACATTCGGCCGGCCTCTACTAAGCTACATAAGGCTACCGCACACTAAGTTACCTAAGGCTAGTCTCTACTATAATGATTCTATTGCATATTTTATTTTTCACATGGAGGGAGAATGGGAGGCTTCCCATTCTCTTTGTTTATAGTTTATGTTGTCAAGGAGAATGAGAAGATTTCCACTGTGAGGAGATTTGGAGGCATCACAATTTACCTAAAATTAAAAACCTTCCTATTCTCCATAAAAATAAATAATAATTGTTAGGGAGATTGGGAGGCCTCCCATTCTCCATCAATATAAAAAATAATGTTGTGAAAGAATGAAAAATTTATCTTTCTATATTCACCATTTTATTTTTATTTTTCATTCACTTTGAAGGAATAAATAACAATTGATAAGGAGAATGAGAGGCCACCCATTCTTCCTCAATGTGAAAAAGCAAGAGATAAGAGAGAATGAGAGGTTTTTCATTCTTTCAACATTTATTCCTTTACATTAAGGGAGAATGGGAAGCCTCTCATTCTCCTTATTTATTATTTTTAGTTTTTCATGGTGTATTCATATTTTTGTAAAAATTTTATTTAGTTTTAATTTTTCATGGCGTATTCATATTTTTTAATTTTATTTTTTTAAATGTGGAAAAAAATTTAAGATTAAATGAGAGATTTTCCATTCACTCTCAGCTTTGATTTTACACATTAAGGAAGAATGAGAGGCCTCCCATTCTTCTTATTTATATTTTTTTTTGAGGGAGAATGAGAATATTTTTACTAAGGAGATTAATAGGCCTCCTATTTTTCTTGAAAGTGAAAAACTTCCTATTCTACCAAAAATAAATAACAATTGATAGAGAGAATGGGAGGCCTCCCATTCTCACTCAATGTGAAAAATCAAAGCTATGAGACAATGAGATGTTTTTATCCTATTCTTTATCAATGTGAAAAATCAAAACTAAGAGAGAATGAGGGTTTTTTTTCCTATTCTCCTTATTTATTGTTTTTTATTTTCATGGAGAATGAGAAGTTTTTCATTTTTGGGAAAATGGAAGACACAAATCCAATACATAGGAGAATGAGAAATAGAACTTTACAAGAGGGAGAAAGTGAGGTCTCCCATTCTCACTCATAATGAAATGTTTTTAGAATATTAATTAAAAATAATAATGAATATTCTAATATGTTAACTTATCAACATTTACCTATAAAAACATAATATTTCAACATTTATCCTAGTTTCAATATCAATAAATTTATATTGAATAAAAATTGATAAATTATTACATTAATTTTACAAAGATAGTTAATTTAGAACTTTATTTTACAAATGCTAGCTACCTAGTTTCAAAATAATTTAAATTTTCAATAACAACATATTAATTTAACATTACTGTAAAACATATTAAAATTTTAATATAGCATTTTAACTTCAAAATTTTACCTAAATGACTATACGTTAAATAATATTCACTTCAACTATTTAGAAACTCAAGTAATTTCTCTCTATTATTATTTAAGAATTATTCATTCTACCTCTTATAATTATTATATTTGACATATTTATATTTTATTATCAATCAATTTTTAGTTGTTATTACATCATGTTTATTTTCTATTTTCATTAAAAAGGGGTCTAACTTTATTTAATATCTTGCTGTTATTTTAATTTTATTTTATTTTTAAAATCTTAACTTTCGTATTCAACCCCCATCATTTTGAATTTCAAATTAATATTATCAAATGTGAACCCTCCTTTTTTTTGTATTCACAAGTAAATATATAAATGTGTAATAAATAATAACTATCCCACCTATTTTTTATTTTCAAAATCATAATGAGGTTAAAAAAAAAAAGGTAATTGTATTCAAAAAAATAAATATCCCACCTATTTTCATTTTCAAATTTGTCCCGCCTCATTTTGAATTTGAAAGATTTTTCTATTATAATTTTTAAACCCAACATGTTTTTTATTTTCAAATTTTTATCCTGCTCAAATTCATTTTTAGATTCATTCCTCCTCATTTCCTATTTGAAAAATCTGTCCAAAATGTCTCGTAATGCTATAAAAGTTTTTTTTAAAGTAAAACATTTTTTTCCCATTTCACGAATTTAGTTTTTGCAAGGTTACCAGAGGATGAAACGGAAAAATAGAGAAACGAATGCAAAGTGTTACATTTATGGAAGCGTCGACTAAACGAATATCCAATAATGGAAAGAGATCTCCCAATGAGGAGGATTTGAATTCTCTCTCGATAAAAATGAATGTTCAATAATGGAAATTGATCTCAAAGAAAAAGAAACGTTCAGTCATGGTGATACCAACAAGATTTTATAATGATATGGAAAAACTAAAGTTTGATCTAGCAAATATTAAGGCCATCTCAACTACACTAGAAATTATTTAAGATTATCTTGAAGTGGAATATATCAGAGTTATATGCACCTTAGTTCCTAGAAGGAAAAGAAAAAATACACAGTAATAGAAATACATGGTTTACAAGTACCATTTCTCTACATTTTACACATTTATTTGAAAATGATTAAAGATGTTTAAAAATAAGAAGAATACCTGCAAATATTTTCTTCCTCTAGTATCACTTCCCATTTCTATTCGTCTTGATATCTTTTCTTTTTTGTGTTCAAAAACAAAAAAATCAGCTCATAATTTTTATTATGGAGTTTGTCTATAATCAAAAAACCATGATTAGAGATGAACAATGCCTGTAAACATCTAAATCTTCTAGTATCTCTTATTTTTTGTGTTCAAATATAAAAACAAAACCATCTATGATATTATTTTTATTATGAAATTTATTTACACTGTAATGAACCATTTCCAAACTCTCCCATTTTTAAATGCAATGCGCGAGAAACAAAAATTTAGAATTTAGAAATTGTGGGTTTTTAATTTCATAGTTATATGCATCTTATTATTTAATTTTGAAATAGTGGGATTTTGAATCCGTCATTCACATTGACATAAGAATAAATAAATAATATGAATCTATACAAAATAAATATTAAATGTATTATTTTATTTGAATAAAGTCAATGTTTTCTATTCTCATTAACCAACAACATAATTTAAACATAATTTTTCATCTTGAAGGAGAATGAGAGGCTTCCCAACCTAATAATATCACTCTTAATATGTTTTTATTTTGAAGGAGAATGGGAGGCCTCCTTTCTCCTTCATAATTAATTTTTAATTTGATGGAGAATGGGAGGCCTCCCATTCTCCCTCAATGCAAAAAATTAAATGAGAGAGAATGATAAGCCTCCCATTCTCTCTCAATTTGAATAATCAAATCCTAGAAATAATGATAGACCGCTACAATGATTATATTTCAGATTTGTTTTTTCACATGGAGGGAGAATGGGAGGCCTCTCATTCTCTTTATTTATAGTTTTTGTTTTCAAGGAGAATGAGAAGGTTTTCACTGTGAGGAGATTTAAAGGCATCGTAATTTACCTAAAATTAAAAACCTTCCTATTCTCCATAAAAATAAATAATAATTGTTAAGGATATTGGGAGGACTCCCATTCTCCCTCAATCTAAAAATAAATGTTGTGAGAGAATGAAAAACTTCTCTTTCTATATCCACCCTTTTATTTTTCATTTTTATTCACTTTGAAGGAATAAATAGCAATTGATAAGGAGAATGAGAGGCCTCCCATTCTTCCTCAATGTGAGAAATCATAGCTAAGAGAGAATGAGAGGTTTTTCATTCTCTCAACATTTTTTATAGTAAGGGAGAATGGGAGGCCTCTCATTCTCCTTATTTATTATTTTTTAGTTTTTCATGGTGTATTCATCCTTTTTTCTTTTTTTTTATTCAATTTGAAGGAATAAATAAAAATCCATATGGAGAATGGGAGACCTCCCATTCTCCCTCAATGTGAAAAAATGTGAAAAAATTAATGCAAAACTAGAAATAAAGATATTTACCCACAAGTGTATCTATAAAAAAATAGATATTGTAGAATACTTGTGGAACACCCACAATTTTCATATCTTTAATAAAATTTAATGTGAATATTTTACAATATCATAATAATAAAAAATAAATTGAAAATGATCTACAATATACAAAATTTAGTGTAGAAAATCTACATGAATATACACGTTAGTAGGCTTATAAATAACTTTTTACTAACTAAATAACCCATAACAATAGATCTATGATTGAAAAAGATAATGGAAAAAAATATTTTGTATAGGCTACACCCATATTTCCTCAAACAATGTTATAGTTTAAGTTTAAACAAACAACATAATGTGTAAGCTTTAAATTATGCATATACATGTGAAAAAATCTACAATTGTTATACAACTGTGTTTAATTTACATTGTATTGTGAAAAATCCACATTTGTAAGGAAAATGAAATGTTGATTATTCATATTAAATTGTATTTTTAATAATTTTGTTTCATATATATTGTGGAAAATACAATCTAAATTTTACACTTTTCATTACAATTAAACATGATTTTTAAAAGAACAACAAAACTATTAATTTATTGTTGAAATATCTACATCTCCAAAATATTTTAATCCATAAAAAATAGTATTATGTACATCACTTATAATAAATACAATATTACAAAATTCTAAAATTCATAAATACTATTCATTTAAATCGATACATATGTATGTACATATGTATGTATAAATTAATTAATAGATAATCCAGATTACTTAAAAAAATTTCAAGTGTCTCACACTACCCTTCTTAAATTAGATTAGGGATTATCAATCTATATTTAAGATTCAAAATATAATAATAAATAATAGGTATTTCAATTTCCTTGTGGGGATAATAAACATTAAATCTCAAACTTATATCCAATTTTTAATTTTATAAATTTCACATTTCTTTTATCTAAACTTAAAATTGTCTTGTTAATTTTAATGTTATTTTTATAATAAATATATTTTACATGATTATTATTATCATAAATATTATGATTTCAAATTTTATCAAATTATTACATATCTTAATGATTTCAATTCTTTTTCAATTGATAATATCATATTCATATATAGCAATGTACCCTCTGCTTAGTTGCATTAAAAGAATCCCCACATAATGTTAAACCATTGTCCCATTTTAAACCATAATATAAAATGATTAAAATCAAACTTATACAAAATACTAAGGGCTCACCCCATATTATAGTAAATGGAAAATTAAATGTGCATGTGAGGGCCCGCTCTGCGTTTAATATCATATAAGTTTGTTTTGTTGTGAAAATATAAAATTTATTGTGTATGCAATTAGAAACTTGAAACCAAATTTACACATGGTTTGGTTAGAATAGGTGAAGTTCATATCACTTGGATCAAAAATTTAAAAATTTTAGGTCATTCATAGGAGAGTAAAATGCAAGGGGGATGTATTCCCTCCTTGAAATGTGGATCCGAGAAGATCTCCCTTAATTCATTCTTGATTGCATATGTATCGTATGAAACAAGGATTGTTTTCACTATTTTTTTACTCCATTTGGCTTAAGGCAAATAATACATTTTTATTTTAAGAACAGTTTGCATGCTTGTGAGAATTGATCTCTAAGGTTTTGTTGGAGATCTAAGTAATTCAAGTACAAAATGTTATCTGGGTAAAATGCTTTCTCATCCTTTAGAAACCTACTATTTTACAAGTTTTTATATTAATGTTAAAGAGATGTCCATTGATTTTTACAAACTTCAGAATATTATTTCATGATTGTATTAAGTCTAACCAGATGACTATTAATTTAGAAACTTCGTACTAAAGTTGGTAAAAACTACCTCGTATTATGTTTTCAAGAAGAAAACCTTTAAAATCCTTGTTTTAATATTTTAAGTTGGTAGAACATTATCTATTTATGTTGAAAATTTTAAATCCAAAACGTTTAATTTACCTTTTTGAAAATCTATTTTTGAGTTGTATCTATATAAGAAAATGACAATATTTTTATTGCATTGTAGGACCATGCAAGGAGGTGCTGAAAAATAAGGAGCAATAGAATGCTTTTAATTTTCAAAATTGGGAAAAAATCATGGCTTAAAGTAAACATCCGGAAAATGGTAATCTTTGGATTCTATTGATTAACAATGAAAAATTATCAATCCAATGTTATGGAGTTAGGTTGCGTCGATTGAAGGACTTGCTTTGGTAGCTTGGGATGACCGTTTCGACAATGATTGGAAGGGCGGTCCCATTGGGAGGGATGTGCCCATCAAAATTTCAAATTTCAAATTTTGTTTTCAAACAGGAGATGCCATTACCAATTCATTAAATGATCCATACCACATTGTAGCTGGTGGAATTGGTGGTATGATCCCTTTAATGGGTAGGAGGTTAGATAACTTGCATGGTAGATTAGAAGTGATCCTTAGGGCTTACGTGGAAGAGCCTCATGGTGGATATTTATAGGGATCGTTGGAATCGACGGGTGATGGGGATGGGTGGACTAAGGTTCATCCTAAGAAACACAAATTTGGGGGTACATATCGTGTTACGCTGAGTTCTACTCTTGCGGCTTCCGGTGGCAGTGTCTTAATGTAACACTCTATCTTTGTTCGCTTCAAGTTTCTTTGACTGGTTATATGTGTAGCTTTCATTGGATTTGTTTTGTTACTTCCGAGTTTCAACCCTATTTCTCTTTTTGGTCTTTTTTGACCTGGTTTCTCTTCGTGTAAAGGGTTTTTGATCCCTTCAAAATCAAATCTTTTTTACTCATACGAAAAAACAATGACAAGTGATTATTACAATTAATAATTATTGGAGGAGTAAATTTGTAGTTCACATATAATATTGAAATATATTTAAATATTTCAATTTTTTATGCGATCATTTTATTCATCACATTCCAATCTTATCAAGATATATTTCTTGTTTTTCCTTTATTTTCACTCAAGTACAATAGAGTTCACATCAAATCCTCTCAATTATTTAAGATCTCATTTATAAATTCAACATATTTGTTATGTTTTTTACAAATTAGGATTTTAGACTATGGAGGAATGTTTTCCTTTAAATATTATAGGTTCCTCCCTTTTCTATCTTTCACTATCTTTTCATTTCTTTTCTATTTAGTTATAATCAAATAGTTTCATATTTATATACTTATGATTAGTCATTTTCATAATCAATTAATATTTCTAATATAGATCCTAATTATAAATTCAATTTAGAGGATATATTTATGTGTGTGAAATATTTTTAATACGAATATATGAAAGTAATTAAACACAAGCTAAACTATTATTATTATTGATACTTTAAAATATTATATTAATTTTGTGAATATTTTATATTACAAAATATTTACATTCTAAATTTATAAGGTTATAATAGAATTTTAAAATAAAAATGTTATAAATTCTTAAACAAGAAAACATATTTCACTATAAGAATATTAAAAATTCTTATTTTCAGAGGTTATTAGATTAAAAACACTACGTAAATTGTTATTTTTAATATTGTAAGATTACAACAATAATGTTTTATGTCTAAAAAATTATTAAGATGATATTATAATTGTTTGTTTTTATTTCTCACATTATAAAAATTTAAAATGAGGCAATGTAATAATAGTTGAAATTGTGGCTATGTCATAATTGTTGAAGTTGTGGCATTGTAGCAAATTTTAAGCTATAGCAATTTCTACAATTTTTTGATGTGTTGCAATTCCCACATATTTTGAGTTGTGGCAATTGCCACAAATTTACTACAATTTAAAATTTCTTTAAAAATGTGGGTGGAGTATGGCAGGCATCCCATTCTCTTTATTTATTATTTTTTGTTTTCATTGAGTTTCACAAATTTGAGGAGATTTGGAGGTACCTAAAATGAGAGTATTGGATTCTTATCTCTAAATGTTGAGAGAATGAAAAAAGCCTGAGTAATCACAAATTTTTTTTACATGGATCGCGGCCTAGTGTTGTTTGCAATTTTCCATTCCATGGAGAAAAATTTGAAAGTTGGGCATAATGGTGGAGTTTTTCCCCTTCTTTTATTTTCTTTTTGATCATTCTGAAGAATGACAGTGTATCTTTCCTTTAATTTTTCCCAAGCATCCATGGGTAATATGTGGACATCCCCTTTGATTGGATGCGACATTGGATCTTCGGTATGAATTTTTTCCATGTTTGGAAAATGGCAATCCAAGGGTAGGGCCATGTCTTCAAAATAAGAGAAGCCTCCACGTGCGTCCAAATGAAGACAAAAAAGCCCAAATCGCTAAGTATAGGGCCCAAGGGACAATCTTCAAATAAGTGAGGTAGTTTTCCACGTGTCCCGTGTCCTAGGTCCAAAAGAGAAAGATCCGATCATTAAAATTGACTAAGTATGAGTGGGTCGGTGGAGGCCTCCACGTGCCTCAACAATGTAATTTTGGAAGTGAAACCAAAGGGCCAATCTCCAAATGAGCGCCAGCTCGCCACGTGGTCAAAGTCAATGGAGAGACAGAGTTGGTCGTTGAAAAGTCCAAGACCGGTGGAAGGAGCCACGCATCCACTCAGCGTAATTTAGGAGGCATTTCCAAAGTGGAAACTCAAATGAGCACCAGCTCTCCACGTGTCTAGGGGTCAACATAAGTCAAACAAGAAATAGGCCCGAATCGGCTAAGTATGAAAGAACTAGTGGAGTTCTCCACGTGTCATCCTGGCGCAACTTCAAAGGTAAAAAATGCAAAAAAGGTGTCCATGTAGGCTCGCTTCAGTTTAAATCTCTCCCATGTGGATGACCCAAATTTAAAGTTATAAAAGTAGATCGAATGGCCCATATTTAACTGGAAGAAATAATGTAATGGCCGTATATTGGAAAATCTGGTTTTTTCCACCATTAACGTTTCTTTGTGAATCAAGAATTGAAAGGCGTGAATGATTGGAATGATTTGTAACTATTTCTTGCTTTCTCGAGGAATTTGTAACCATATCTTAGTGAGCTATTTCATAGGATTTCAAAGCCATTGTAAAGGGTGGGAATTTTGAGATTCTGGAACTATAATTTTGAATCGAAGAAATCAATACAAGGGTTTTCCCCTTTTTCCTCTATGTTTTCTCTTTCCTTCTTTCTCTGATCTATGAATCATTTAATCCTTGCATGCTTAGAAACTTTGTGTTCTAGTTTATACAATCTCAAGAACTTTGAGTCTGTGGATTGTGCCTTTATAAACGTGAATGGTTCTACTCTATATCTCATTTGCTCAATACATATAAGGGTTTTCTCTGCCATCTCTTTTCCCTGAAAGTATTGTCTTCTTCTGCCTCCCTCCTCTCTTCAAGTCTTCTATCCTCATGTATTGATAAATTTCAGGCATAAAACACATTTCAAGATATCAGGAAACCACCATTGAATGAAAGATTGTGTATTTGTACATAGGTTTTGCCCCTGCTTTCAATAAGGGAACCTCTCCCATTAAAGAGGAGGGACTTGCTTGTCCCCTGACTGTGGTTTCATTCCAAGTGCAAATATGAAACCCAACAGTTTTTGGTGACTCTACTAGGGATTTGTTCAACAAATTTCCTTTCTAAAAAGAACAACTAATTTGATCATTTCTTTGATTTGGCAGACTCTAAGATACACTCGTGGTAGAAGGGCTCTTGGAATTGAAGATCCCCAATTTCAACTCCTAGATCAACAAGGTTTTCAACTTCCTCCAACAAGAAGAAATAGAAGAGCTCATTCCACAAGCACACCTCCTATTGAAGACAGAGCTTCTGGTAGTAGCATTCCTCAAGCACAACTTAGCCCTAATCTTCATGCCCTAATTCTTGTTGGTGTCTCAGTTCCACTTCAAGAAATCTTTCCAAGGATGGCAACACCTTGGCCTTGGGGACAAAGAGTTGGGCCTCTGGCTCTTCCTCAACCATTGCATGAGTTACCTAGGGGTAACAGGAAGAATTTTCCCAAATTTAGAGGTGATGGAAAAGTGCACCCTGATGAACACATTATAGCCTTCATTATTGCATGTGGGGTCCTTGGAGTTGAACATGAGGATGTCTCTGTTAGGTTGTTTGTGGAGACCTTGCAAGATAATGTTGCAGATTGGTTTTACCATCTTCCTGTTGGGACCATCACCGATTGGAATACTATGAGGACTGAATTTGAGCAAGTGTTTCAAACTGCTGAAGATGTGCATGCTTTGCTAGCTCAGATTTCTCAAATCAAGAAGGAGCCACATGAGCCTATGAGAGAATTTGTGGCCAAGTTCAACAAGTTGATTAATAAGATTCCACAAAATACTAGGCTGTTGATCAGATTCAAAAGTGTTTCTTCTTGAATGCTCAATTTCTGGAAGTAAGCTATGCCCGAGGAGAGAAAATCTTGCAACTTTGGATGTTGATCAGAGATTGGCTATTAGTGTGGAAGATGACTTGATTATGTCTAGAAAGCTGAAAAGGGATTCTTTCAAATCCAAAGCATCTTCTTCTTCCTCTTCTCCTGGAGGTAATGCAGATCATTTGGTGCAAAATTTGGCTAATGACCTCATTGCCATCAAGAAACAATTGGCTCAAGCATGCTCCATATCAAGATGTTCCAAGGAAGAATTTTAGCCTAGGAACCACTTGCCCTCTTCTCAAACTAGGTTGGCCATTGAAGGTCCACCCCTCAAGGTGTCCTGTCAATGCTACTTGTGAGGTTCTTGAGCCGATGATGAGGAAGAAAATGGGCTCTATGATGAACAAGAAGAGGAAGTTGATGAAGAACTGGAGGAGCTGGTGGTTCTCGAGTTCATTTCCTCACCATTGAAGGTGTGGATGATGAAGATGACTATGATGATGTAGTGGCTGAGATGAACAGTGAGTCATATGTTGTTATGACCCGAGAGTAGACCAAAAAAAAGGAAAAAGTGGTGCAACCTGCAAAAATATCCAAGGAGTACCCCATCACCATCCCGGTGATTGTAAGAAGAGGAGCTCCTATTCCTACTACTTCCACCCAAAAGGTAAGCTCTACTAGTCCTTCTCCCTCTACTTCTTACTTGAGAATTCTTGTCCAACAAATGATAAAGTTGATAGATCAAAAGCTCCTCCTACTCCTAGTAGTGATTCCCCATCCACATCTAGATCTTTTGACATTATAGACCATCTTAAAAAGACCAAGATTCAGATTTCTAAGGTAGAGTTCTATCAAACCCATCCTAAAGCCTTTTCCAAAATGGTTAACTTTGTAAATTCTAAATCTAAAACCCTAGCCCATTCTTCTAAAGGCCTTTTTCCCACTCCCTCTTCCTCACCTCAATCAAGCCTTGTGGCTACAGTCACTTCCCCTAATGAGAAAATTGAACCATTCTATGTGACCCTTCTCATAGCTGGCCATAAACTCAGTAATTGTGTCATAGATTCAGGAGCATCAGATAATGTAATGCCTGCAAAAGTGGCTCATGCTTTGGGTCTAACCCTAACCCACACTTATGGCTCTTGTTATTCCATGGAGAGTAAGAAAGTACCTTTGGTTGGAAGAATTAAAGATGCACAAGTAGCTTTTGCTTGCTTTCCCAGAGAAAAGGGTCTTAGCCACCATTTTGGTAGTTGATATTCCTCCTTCATATGGGATGTTGCTGAGTAGAAATTTTTGTAAGGAGGTAGGAGGGGAAATCCAAATGGATTGGTCACATGCCTTGATCCCTATCAATGGGAAGATGAAGAAGTTGCTTCCTGAGAAACAAGTAGAGTATATTGTGCAAAAGACAAGATGATCCTAAAGCACAAATATTGTATGAAGACATTGGGCATGGGAACTACATGATCATGTCACAAGAGGAGACAAGTCTATCAAAGGGAGTGTTGTTTTGACCCTAATGGTGTGTGGACTTTGGAGTTTGATGGGAGCTTCTCTTCAGCTAGTTTTGGAGCTGGTGTAGTGCTCATTTCTCCTGGGGTAAGGTTCATCCTTTCTCCTTCAAGTTTTAGTTTGAAAATACCAACAATACTACTGAGTATGAGGCCCTCATTCTTGGGTTGAGCATGGTGAAGGAAATGGGAGTGAAGAACCTTCTTGCTCGTGGAGATGCAGAGCTAATTGTAAAACAAGTTAGAGACCTTTATCAAGTAAAGAATAGAAGGTTGAAGCACTATAGGAATCTGGTCTGGGATTCCATTGAATTCCTTGATGCTTTTTCCATTGAAGTTGTGCCAAGGGAAAGGAACACTAGGGCTGACTCTCTAGTTGTTTGGGTCCTTGTTGATTCCTCATCTGATTTCCCTCAAGAGAAATTCACCATTGAGATGATCCATAGACCCAGTGTGCCTGACAATGTAAATAATTGGCAAGTTTTCAATGATGACCAACATTTGCTTTCTTTCTTGGAGCTTAGAGACAACTTTGATCAGTTGTACTTTGAAGGAAGTGACAATCTACCTAGAGAGTGTGTGTCATCAAATGAAGAGGGTGTCAAAGAAGAGATGGATCAAGATGGATGCATCAAACTGAAAGGAAAAAAATCCCTAAAGGGATGGTGAGTTTGGAGGATCTTTTTGATAAACATGACAAGTATATGAAGTCTAAAGTTTCTAAGGAGCCTAGAAAATCGTTGAGACTGAGAAAGTGAATATTGGGAGTCTTGATGATCCCAAAATGGTCAACATTGGAAAATGTTGCACTCAGGAAGAGAAAAAGAAGGTGGTGAATCTATTGAAGAGGTATGTTGATGTTCTGGCTTACTCTTATGATGATCTTAAGGCTTTTCAGCCTAAAGAAATGCAACATTTCATTCCTCTTAAGCTTGGGATCAAACCCTTCAAATAGAAACAAAGGCAATATAATCCAAAGATAGCTGATACAATTTTCCAAGAAATACAAAATATTTTGAAGGCTAAGATCATCTTCCCCATCCACCATTCAACATGGATTGCTAATATAGTGCTATCAGAAAGAAGAATGGTGAGATCCAGATCTGTGTGGACTTCAGAAATCTAAATCAGGGTTCTTTGAAGGACAACTACCCTCTCCCCATGATGGACCAAGTATTGCAAGTTGTCATAGGCTGGAGATGTTATCTATGTTAGATGGATTCTCAAGGTACAATCAAGTAGAGGTGAATACTACAGATCAACATAAGACTACCTTTACTACTCCTTGGGGCACCTTTGCATACAAGAGGATGCCATTTGGTCTCATCAATGTCTGGTACTACTTTCAGAGGGCCATGGACTTGGCTTTTGGTAGTTTGAAAGGGAAATGCATTGTTGTGTATTTGGATGACTTGACAAAGTGTTTTCTAAAGCAAGAACAGATCACTTCCAACACCTTGAAATAGTATTGCAGAAGTGTAGAGAGCATGGGATTTCTTTAAACCCTAAGAAGTTTGTGTTTTGTGTCACATAAGGAAAGTTGTTGGGACACATTGTTTCAAAGGAAGGGATCAAGATTGATCCGGAGAGAGTTCAGGCCATCCAACAAATTCCTCTTCCATCAAGTAAGAAAGGTGTCCATTCTTTCTTTGGTAAGATCAATTTCTAAGAAGATTCATCCCCGATTTTGTAGAACTT
Organism: Taxus wallichiana var. yunnanensis; assembly: GCA_018340775.1. Classification (NCBI taxonomy): domain Eukaryota; kingdom Viridiplantae; phylum Streptophyta; class Pinopsida; order Cupressales; family Taxaceae; genus Taxus; species Taxus wallichiana. Next base: position 674,235,704 of record CM031244.1, on the reverse strand, counting down.
ACTATGAGCATTGCTCACATGATGCAAGGGAAGAAAAATTTTGGTTGGTCCTCTGAAGGGAAGAAATCATTTGAGGACATTAAACAGGCTATTGCAAAGACTCCAATCTTGGTGTGCCCTGACTTTAGCAAAGATTTCATTATCTATTGTTATGCCACTGAAAATACCCTAGCTATTGTGTTAGCCTAGAAGAATGTTAAAGATCATGAGCTCCCAATTGCATTCATGAGTTATGTCTTGAAAACTCATGAGATGAAGTACACCATGATGGAGAAACATGCTTTTGTAGTTGTTAAATTTGTTAAGTAGTTTAGGTTTTACATCCTTAATTCTCATTTATGTGGTGTTGGTGCCTGATACAACAATCAAATCCATTCTTACTCAGCAAGAATTTGGAACCAAGAGAGGTAATTGGGTAGCAAAGGTGCAAGAGTATGATCTTGACATCAGCCAAAAAATATGGTTTGGGGTAAGGGTTTTGTGTGAACTCATTACTGAGGGAGCTGCCAAGGAGTTGTCCAAAGATGGAGTTGATGTCCTTGTTGTTTTGTTCCTCATCTCGACAGATGTATGGTATGTTGACATTGCTCATTTTCTAACCTATGGAGAGTGTTCATCTCACTTGAGTGCCAAAGAGAAGAGAGCCATCAAACTGAGGTCTACACAATATGTGTTATGGGAGAATTCTTTGTTCAAATGAGGCATAGATGGAAGGTTTTTGAAGTGTGTAGACAAGGAGCAAAAAAAGAAGTTGTTCTCTTCTTTTCATGACCAGGCTTGTGGAGGTCATTTCTCTCTACTGTAATAACTCATAAAATACTTCATGTTGGTTATTATTGGCCCACTCTGTTTAGAGATGCATCAAAATGGGTTGGTAAATGTGAAGCATGCCAAACATTTGTTGGAAGACCTAAGTTGGTTGCTTTGCCTCTCAAGCCTGTAGTGATTGAAGAGCCATTTCAACAATGGGGTTTAGACTTCATTGGAGCACTCAATCCATCTTCTAGTGCTAGGCATACCCATGTGTTGACTGCCACAGATTACTTCACCAAGTGGGTGGAAGCCATCCTAGTTAAGAGCACTACTTCGAGGTAGTTTGTAACTTCATTAAGGAGAACATATTGATTAGGTTTGGGATCCCAAACAAGATTGTGATTGACAATGCTTCCAAATTTTCTTTTGTTGAGATGATGGACTTCTGCTATGGGTATGGGATCTCCCTTGCTCATTCTTTGGATTACTACCCCAAGGAATGGACAGGCATAATCAACAAACAAGAACTTGGTGAACATAGTTAGAAAGCTTGTAAATGATTCTTAGAGGAATTGGCATAAGAAGCTATATGATGCACTTTGGGCTGATAGAATTACACCCAAGAGAGAAATTGGAATGTCTCCTTTCCAAGTGGTGTATGGTGTGGAAGCTCAAATGCCAGTCACGGTGGAATTTTCAGCCTTGCATATGATGAAAACCATTGAAGATTCAAGTTTCAGTAGCTCTTTGGATAAGAGAATTTTGTACCTTTAGAAGCTTGATGAAGATAGGTTAGGTTTTTGATAGGATATCATCTCATCAACTGAAGGTGAAAGCTTTGTTTGACAAGAAAGCCAAACCTAGATTTTTCCAAGTGGGAGACATTGTGTTGCTTTGGGACAAAAGACATGAGCCATGAGGAAGCCATGGTAAGTTTGATTCTCTTTGGCTTGGTCCTTTTAGAATCAGACATTTTGCTAGAGAGAACTATTTTTATCTGGATTACATGGATGGATCTCCTCTCCCACTTCCTTATAGTGGGTAGTACCTAAAGTTGTTCAAGTCCTAGGTGGCTAGGAATTCCTTTTGTACATTGCGTTTGGTTTTTGGTTTTGGCTTGTTTCCCTTTCTTGTTCTTTGTTGTGTGGTGTGTTTTGTTTTGGGTCTTCCCTTTTGGTTTGTTTTGTTCCTTTTCCTATCTTGTGTGTGTTGCCTTGTATTGGTTTTTACTTTTGACTCTATTTTCCCAATGGATAAGGCACTGGTCTGCTTTCCCGAGTTTTTCTATGGTTCTTGATCTTGCCTCGTTCCTCTATCAAGTCATCCCTAGAAAGAGCCAGTTGTTGTCACCCTCAAAATTCCCCTCTTTTGAAGTCAAGTTTCACAAATTTTGAGTCGGTACCTTGGAGTATTGGATCACGTCGAGCCTGGTATTGTTTGCAATTTTCCATTCCATGGAGAACAATTTGAAAGTCAGGTGTAATGGTGGAGTTTTCCCCTTCTTTTTATTTTCTTCCCATCAATCGGGAATGACAGGCGTATCTTCCGTTAATTTTTTCCCCAGCATCCACATGGGTAGTACGTGGACATCTCTGATTGGATGTGGTATGGCCATGTTTCAAGAAACAATGGAAGCCTCCACACGTCCAAATGTGCAACTCCAAGGGTAGGGCCCAAGGGATAGTCTTCAAATAAGCGCAGGTTTTCCATGTGTCCCAAGTCCAAAAAAGAGAAAGAGTCGATCATTAAAATTGACTAAGTATGAGAGGGTCAATGGAGGATTCCATGTGCCTCAATGGGGAAATTTTGGAAGTGAAACCAAAGGGCCAATCTCCAAATGAGTGCCAAAGGCCACGTGGTCAAAGTCAATGGAGAGACAGAGTTGGCCATTGAAAATTCCAAGACCGGTGGAAGGAGCCACACATCCGCTCAACGTAATTTCAGGAGGTGTTTCCAAAGTGGAAACTCAAATGAGCACCATCTCTCCACGTGTCTAGGGGTCAACATAAGTCAAACAAGAAATAGGCCCAAATCAGCTAAGTATGAAAGAACCGGTGAAGTTCTCCACATGTCATCTTGGCGCAACTTCAAAGGCAAAAAATGCAAAAAGGCATCCACAAGCCCGCTTTAATTTAAACTCTCCCACGTGGAGGGACCCAAATTTAAAGTTATAAAATCATATCGAATGGCCCATATTTAACTGGAAAAATAATGTAACGGCCGTATATTAGAAAACCTGGTTTTTTTCCACCATTAACATTTCTTTGTGAATCAAGAATTTGAAAGGGCATGAATGATTGGAATGATTTGTAATCATTTCTTGCTTGCTCGAGGAAGTTGTAACCATCTCTTGTGAGCTATTTCATAGGCTTTCAAAGCCATTATAAAGGGTGGGAATTTTGATATTCTGGAACTGTAATTTTGAATCGAAGAAATCAATACAAGGTTTTCCCCTTTTTCCTCTATTTTCTCTTTCCTTCTTGCTCTGATCTATGAATCATTTAATCCTTGCATGCTTAGAAACTTTGTGTTCTAGTTTATAAAATCTCAAGAACTTTGAGTCTATAGATTGTGCTGTTATAAACATGAATGGTTCTACTCTATATCTCATTTTCTCAATACATATAAGGGTTTTCTCTACCATCTCTTTTCCCTGAAAGTATTTTCTTCTTTTGCCTCCCTCCTCTCTTCAAGTCTTCTATCCTCATGTATTGATAACTTTCCAAGCATAAAACACATTTCAAGATATCAAGAAACCACCATTGAATGAAATATTGTGTATTTGTACATAGTTTTTTCCCCTGCTTTCAATAAGGGAACCTCTCCCATTAAAGAGGAGGGACTTGCTTGTCCCTCGACCGTGGTTTCATTCCAAGTACAAATCTAAAACCCAACTACATAAGGCTAACAATCGCTAAGCTACAAAAGTGTAGTGACTGCTAAAGTACATAAGGTTAGTGAGAACTAAGGTACATAAGTCTAGCAGCCTCTAAGCTACATAAGGCTAACGGCCACTAACATACTTAAGGATAACGTCCCCTAAGATACATAAGGCTCTAAAATAGAATGGAAAACAACTCGCTTAGTGAGTCGTTAACCTCAAAATTAGGTGGAATAAGTGCCTAACATCTGCTAGCCTCAAAATTAGGTCAAAAAATATTCCTAGCTGCCGCTAACCTCAAAGTTGTTCTTCCGACCACTAGTCTTGAAACATCCTAGCGACCCCTAGCTTGTAAAAATGGCTAAGATAGCAACAAAGAATGATATCTAGAGTGTTTTTCCTCTTTTCACACTCTTAACCCTATCCAATGCTTGATCTCGATAAATCCATCATGAATATCTCCTCAATACCTTTCCAACAAGGTATCAATTTTTCCCGATTTGGAGTGTAGAAAGAAATTTATGTTCATTTGAAGTTTGTAAGATTGGGTGAATTATGCCTAGCAATCGCTAAGCTACAAAATAGGCTAGAAAAATTTCCTCACATCCACTAACCTCAAAATAAGTAGGAAAAAGTCCTTATCAACCGCTAGTGCCAAAATTACATTACCAAAAGTTTCTAGTGGTCGCTAACCTCAAAGTTATCCTCGCATCGCTTATCTGAAACATCCTAGCGAATGCTAGCTTGCAAAAATGGCTAATATAATGACATATAGATTTAATTAAATTTTTATCCCTCTTAACCTCATCAAATCCTTGATCTGTTAAATCCATTGGGAATATATCCTTAATACCTTTATAACGGTACTAAGTTTTCTTGATTTGGAGTTGTAGAAAGAAAGTTATGCTCATTTGAAGTTTGCATGATCAATTGAATTGTGCCCAAGTGGCTGCTAGGCTCCAAAATAGGCCAGAAAAAGTATGTAGTGTTCTCTAACCTCAAAATCAGTAGGAAAAAGTGCCTAGTGGCTGCTAGCCTAAAAAAGGTTATAAAAAGTTCCTAGTTGCCTTTGACCTCAAAATTATCCTTGAGACCACTATCATTGAAACATCCTAATGATCGCTAAAGCATGTAAAAATGTCTAAGATAACAACATGAAATGACATCCAATTTTTTTCCTATTTTTCATCCTCTTAACATCATCCAATCCTTGATATGATAAATATATTGTGAAGATATCCTCAATACCTTTCCAATGGTACCAAGTTTTCTTGATTTAGAGTTGTAGAAAGAAAGTTATGCTCATTTGAAGTTTGCACAGTTGGGTGAATTATGCTTAGCGGCCACTAGGCTCAAAAATATGCTAGAAAAAGTTCTTAGCGGACGCTAACCTCAAAATCAATAGGAAAAAGTGCCTAGTGGTCACTAGCCTCAAAATTAGGTCGAAAAAGTTCATAATGGTAGCTAACCTCAATATTATCCCGCGACCCTAGCCTTGATACATCCTAGCGACCTATAGCCCGTAAAATGGCTAAGATAGCTACATGAACCAACATACACATTGATTTTCCTATTTTCACCCTCTTTACCTCATCCAATCCTTAGTCTCGATATATCCATTGTGAATATCTCCTTGAGACCTTCCCAAAGGTACCATGTTTTCCTAATTTGGAGTTCTAAAATGAAATTTATGCTCATTTGAAGTTTGACATCGGGTGAATTATGCTTAGTGGCCACTAGGCTCAAAAATATGCTAGAAAAAGTTCCTAGCAGCCGCTAACCTCAAAATCAAGTAGGAAAAAGTGCCTAGTGGTCACTAGCCTCAAAATTAGGTCAGCAAAAGTTCATAACAGCAATGCTAACCTCAATATTATCCCGCCAACCCTAGCCTTGATACATCCTAATACCTATAGCCTGTAAAAATGGATAAGATAATGACATGAAGCAACATATAGATTGATTTTCCTATTTTCACCCTCTTGACCTCATCCAATCCTTGATCTGATAAATCCATTGTGAAGATCTCCTTGAGACCTTCCCAAAGGTACCATGTTTTCCTAATTTGGAGTTGTAGAAAGAAATTTATGCTCATTTGAAGTTTGCATGGTCAGTGAATTATGCCTAGCGGCCGCTAAGCTCCAAAATATGCCACAAAGGTGAATAGTGGCCACTAACCTCAAAATCAATAGGAAAAATTGCCTAGTGGCCGCTTAGCCTCAAAAATAGGTTAGTAAAAGTGCAGAGCGACTACTAACCTCATAATTATCCTCACAACCGCTAGCCTACAAAAATGGCTAAGATAGTGACATAAGACCCTCTCATTCACATTAATTTTAAAAATAGTTCAAGTTATCATTCTCCTTCATAATATCCTTTTATTGAAAAAAAAATCAATACTTAGAATGGAAGGCCTCCCATCCTTACTTCAAATGAAAAAATAATAAAAAGTAAAAATGAAAGCTCTTCTATTTTACATCGAGTGATAAAACACCGAAGATGTAGAAAGAAATATATAGTTATAATGAGAGGTCTCCCATTATACCTTTAAAAGAAAGTAGTCAAAACAAAAATGAAATCTCTTCCATTCTACATCAAAGTGAAGAAACAATTAGGATGTAGAATGGGAGGCCTCTCAAAATGAAAATCAATAAAGATAGAGAACGTGAGGCCTTTCATTTTCCTATTGTATTTTTTAAATTTAAATTATGTTGCAATAAAAAAACATGTAAGCACCATAAAACATTTTTTAAATATGCAACATATAGACTAAATTTAGAATGTGTATTCAATATTTTTGTATTTATAAGCTATACATAGAAAATTTCATGTTGTTTGGAATTATAAATTATACTAACAAATATGTTTTCTTTCTCACTTTGATTTTTTTTTTTTATCTCTGTGTATCTTTTTGTCTATGTATTATGTTTATGTGTATTAATCTATTTTTTTTTTAATTTCTAGATTTCCCACAATGCACAATATATTTGTGTAGACACTTAAAATTGGTTACTCAATTTAGTGTCCCCACATTCGCTTTTAGGTAACCGGGGCACGTTTACGCCACCGCTATCCCCTTGGGATATTATCCGATTTGTGATTTAAACCCTATCCTAAGTTTAATTCACCCTATCAGATTCTTTATTCCGTGAGTAATTAAATATTAAATATTTAATTACACCTCTTCCCATGTATCCTAATCACTTATCTACCCCAAATTTATTCTATCTATGTATCCCCCTTTTGTCCTTTTCCTCAAGCGGGATATTTCCCGTATTTGGGGTAATTCTCATCTTTCTAGAAATCAATCATTTTTGCCATCTCGGAGTTCTGTCTCGCGATCGGCGCCGACCTATACGGTCGGGCGCCGATTTTATAGAGCGGTGCCGATTATAAATACAAGTCTGTAACTCGCTTCTAGGGATCAAAAACACACACGACGAAGAAAGACGCACGACGAAGAGAGAGACAAAGAGAGATCGCGAAAGAAACACACAGTTGTAAAAAGAGAAATCTTTTAGCATCAAGTGTATCGAATGAGGGCAGATCCTGTCCGAATCAATCCCTGAGAGGAGCACCGTTACTCTGCTTCTATTACATCACACGCATCCATCGATCTTCTGGTGACTCTGTTCCAGTATCTTACCGACTTTCGCACATCCAACAGACGTCGACTATCTGTCCATCACTTTCCAATTTCTGAATCTTCTTGCACTGTCCCTGATCAACTGATCTACTTTCAATCGACGCCGATCTGTTTTAGTCGACGCCGATCACATCAGTCGACGCCGATCACATCAGTCGACGCCGATTATACATAATCGACGCCGATCATCCTGCAGATAGGTAAAAGGACACAGGTAACACAAATCCAGCTTTATTTACATAGTTTCCTGTTTTCTGTAGCTTTCTGTCTGTTGTTTAAATTCTGTTTCATTACTATAATCAGAAAATCTAGTCTTATATGTACATCTTTTATCATGTATGCTTCTCTACTTAATTGAAAACGTGGACTGACATCCACCGAGGAAGCTTATCGCTTCCCGGACCCGCTTCTCGGGCAGTCCACCTAAATATCTTTTAACGCCATCTTTTTCTGTCAAGCATTGGTGTCTTGCAGGTTACTCGGATCTATTGTGCGAATTGCTCGTGTGCGCCCGTCTTATCTACATCGACCTCCGTATCCGTCTACATCTTCGGATCTTGTCCATCAGGTATCGATTTCATTGGAGTTTTTCAGGGTTTTTGTGTTTAGTTTGGTGCATTAACTTGGACAGGTAACAAGCGCGAAATCCTTGATCTACATTCTGGAACGCCCGGTGGGACTTGAACCAAAGTCCCTTATTGGTAAGTTCATTTCTTTTCTAGTTTTGAGCTTTGATTCTTTTTCTTTACTGATTTCTATCAGTTCTGCTTGAGCATTTCTTTTCTTGCTTTTTATGCGAGATCGTTATCTTGAAATTTTTCTATTTCCTTAGAATAGAAATTTTTCGTTTCATCATTATCTGGATATATCTTTCCGGATCTTGTTTGTTGTTTGCTTAACCTCTTCTTGTGGAGCACTTTGCTTGATCGTGGGATTGTTCGAGGGGAAGAGCTCAACAACGCGCTTTTTGAAGTCCACACACCTTGGAGAGCTAAATCTACAGGTATTTCTCTTTTACGGTGTTTTCTCCTTTTTAGGATTTCTTTGTTTGATTGTCTATCACATTCGAACATTTCAATTTTTGGTGCTTAAAAAGAATTTAATCGCATTTGGGAAAGAATTTGTTTGACTTGTCTTCATCGAAATCAAACACTTCGTTTTTAAAGTGCTTAAAAAGTACCTTTTCTTTGTCATTGCTGCATGTTTCTCATCTAGTTTTAATTAGGCTGGAAAATTGATCAAAATCGGTAGTGACACTATTTGATTTTTATTTTTCACCCTTGCACACAAAGCCAAAATCACTAGGTATAAAGCATTTAAACAAAACTCCTTCCCTGGCCTCGCCTACTTGGAAGTGATATCCAAGAGGAAGAGCCTACGCGGTACTCAGGCCGCGCTATAAATTCACGGAAGTTCTGGTATATATTGGCAAAGCACCCGACTCCCTTATCGCAGCGGTGTGTGAAGTGCGGGGGTAGGCCCCTATATCAAGCCATGTACCGGTCTTTTACTGAAGTGCCTTCGGGACTCCTCACCAAACATTCCCCAAACCATCCTTAGTTTGGCTATCTGAGTAGTTCCTGTTCTAAAAAGCCTTCCCTAATATTTTCTTTCTTAAAAGCATCAAAACTTAAAGGAGATAATCATCTGCGCTGCTTGAATTGTCTCAGGCATTAGTTAGGTCAATTTTATTTTCTCGCGTGTTTATGACGGTCATCACTGTTACAATCTAGAAGAATGGCTCAACTGGCTCCTTCTTCTTCCGAGATTACCACTAGTGTGGATGTTTCGGCACCCCCCAAATCTTCCTCGGGACCGCTGCTAGTTGGTTCCCCATCCTGGTCATATAATCCTTTCTTTCAAGCCAAAGCAACCCCATCACGTCCAGCCTTTCCCTAGTCCTTCGTAAATATCATCTACTTCGACTCGAGTATGTTCTCACACGGGGATCCCGAATTTCAAAGTGCGTTCCTCGATCGCAATCCGGTAGCCCTTATGGACTACCTAGTACACAAGTCTATTCAAATATCTGATCAAGGACCACCAATCCAGCAAGTGTACGATTATTCTCGTGAACCATCCCAGTGCCTTTGTAGAACAGTTTGCATCATCTCTTCGCTCAAGTCACGGAGAAGGGCGGTGCCCCTGTGCCTCCTTTTTCTCTTCCACCAACCATATCGACTAGTTCTCAAATAGTCTTACCTATTCCTAACACCGCAGTTACCTCGAATATTCCACAACCTACTTCTGAGAGGTCCTCTGCCTTGGCTATAATGAATGCGTCGCGCACCCACATATATTGTTAATTCATCTATGCCCTCCATCAGATCCCAAGGTCAATACCCTTTATGAGCCAACCCTCCGAATAGTCGCTTGTTCCTCGCTTCCCGCCCTCCAAAGTGGGTCTTTCTTCCAATATTCCAAAGAATGACCTTCACCCATCCTTTAGATTAGCACCTTAATGCCTAATCAAAAAGTAGAAGGCCCTTTCGTGTCTTGTTCCCAATATGTCCAATCAAATTGCACTCATGTTCCTCAATCTATCCCGATTCAATCAACAAGCATAGAGTCCACCAATCATGTGCTCCACCCGTCATCCAACCTTCATTTTCTCAACCACTTATTATCTCACACCCGCCTATACACAAGGTACTTCACAACAAATACCCCACTGTGTGTCACCTGTAACCCCGGTTACTCCTCTTATCATCCTATCAATCAACAGATGAATCCCCGCTGACACCTCAACAACATCCACCATTTGCTTCTTATGTAGGACATGCCAAAGTGCCTCCTCCTCCTCAATCTCGACGTGGTTCAAATTCTCTTCAAGAAAATCGCAGACTGGAAGCCTCCACAAAAGGGGCTCGCCCTTCATACTCCTTTCAAGAAGTGTGTAATGAACCCATTCACCCTCAAAGGGCTTTTAAGCCTTATCCTCCCCAATGGGAACTTCCTAAATTTTCAAAGTTTCATAGTGGGAGGACCTCAACAACATTTGCGAGCATTCAAACATGCTTGCTACCTCATAGTCCAGATCGTGGAGCTTATGCTCCGTACCTTTCCTATGTCTCTAAAGCAGTCCCGCTTTAGACCGGTACAATAACATTCCTCAACATTCCTTGTTTTCTTTCTCTCAATTGGCCCAGATGTTTGTTGAAAACTTTTCAATAAATATCGCGCATAAGATCTCGACACAGATCTTTATAACATTCACAATTCGATGATGAGTCTATTGCAGATTTTTTCGCATTCGTTGGAGAGGGATAATCAACCAATTGTCTTTCTCCTTCCTCAATCCCAACAAATCGAGTTGTTTACTCGATCTTGTGCTAATCACATTTCTTCCACTTTAAGGATCCAAACTTTTCATACCTTTCAAGAAGCCTTTACAATGGCACGCAAACTTGAATCTCACGCTATCAACAAGGGAAGCTAAAACTTCGCTCTAAATCTAAACCCGATTTTTCTCGGTTTACCAAACCAAATTCTTCCCCTTCTAAAGACAAGAATCAGGGATCCACCAATGCCATCGTATTAAAAACATCACGAGCCGATACTACTTCTAATCAAACACCACGAAGAGACTCCTCATCTTCTCGAAAAGGGACTTCATCATCTCGATCCTTCGCTCCATTGGGGGAATCATATGCCTCTATCTTAGAGAAAATGTTGGAAGTTCGCATGATCGAACTTCCCCCTATTAGGAATATCGATGAAAGCCAAGAACGTCCATTCTGGTATAGAGAAAATGATTTCTGTCATTATCATAGAACCAAAGGTCATGACATCGAACGATGTCAGACTTTCAAAAATCTTGTCCAGAAATTCATTGATAAAGGTGAGCTCATTCTGGATAACCCAAATGCTCCCCCAAATCAGGCAATGGATGTTTTTAAACAACCTTTTCCTAATCATTCCCCGAACCATAATGCTTCAGAGTCTCAAAAACCAAACACTCATACTATCAACTTCATCTCTACTGAAGAATCTTCTTCTAAAACCAAGCCATCTGCGAACACATCAACCGAATCAGAACCTCCTTCCACTTCGCCAATCACTGAAATTCCACCATCTTCAGATAGCCCGTCTTTGAATATTCCTACATTGCTAGATACGGGTTCATCTTCTCCACTCCTTTGTCTCACCTTCCATCCATACCCGAGACAGTGTCATCCTCATCTGTCTCATCATCGAACATTCTTTCAATGCTCGAGGCAATTACATCCCTTCGAGTTTCCACTACAGATACATCTACTTCTGTTGCTCCCATTCTCGCTGCAACTATGCCCCTGGTGAACGTACCTATAATTGTGCCAACTCCGACGGAAGCGTCTTCGATTTTGACTCTTCCTGTCTCTTTTCCAACAGTAGTTCCACCCATAATTACTGCACCAGAAGTAGTCCCTTCGCAAAGAACTACTTCTTCATCACTCACTTCTTCCACCACTAGTGCTGCTTCGCCCATTAAAGGAAAATCAAAAGAAGTAGCACCAACACCTATACGCTCGGTTCCTGAACTTAAACCGAGACAACCAAAATCTAACATTGCGCCATCAGTACCTCCCCACTTGCTTCCTCCGAAAAGGTTACAATCACCTTATGCCGTTGAAGTTGTCACCATCCCTGAAAAAGGAAAGCCCATATTTCGAACCATCAAGACCCTTGGTGCTTTCCCACAAAAATCTCTCTCTACGCCCCATAAAAGATTGGATTTATCCGCTGAGAAGGCGTCTTCTTCTACACACTTATCAAAACCATCATCTTCTTCTACAACACATTCTTCACCAACACCCCGAAAAGTGGATTTACCTACTAACAAGACGCCACCTCTTCTATCAGGATCATCATCTTCATTACCAAAAGCCAGGGTGCCCTATGTCCCTCCGATTACACCTACTTTGGGAGCTTCTTCCTCATCTAAATCGACATTATCTAAATCATCAGTAAATTCAACCAAACAACCTCCTTTATCTTTGAAGACCACAACACTTGTCACATCTCCATCATCTTCAAAATCTATTTTAGGGGCTCCTCCTCCACCAAAATCAATCATGTCTCACTTACTTCCATCTCAAATGCCCAAGCCTGCTCCTCCAAGTGTCCAAAAGAATAAGATGATCCCTAAAAAGACTGTCAAACCTAACATGCAGGTTCTTTTGCCTCGGCAGTCTGTTAAGGCAAAAGAGGCACCTTCATCACCTCTATCCTCATCTTCATCTACCGGGTTCTACACCGAAATCCTTCGCCAACTTATCCAATCTTCATCCATATCCCTTCCTCCGATTAAACCCTATAACCCTAAAGGAGTTAAACCTACCTGGTTTAACTCTGATCTAATTTGTGCTTACCACCGTACCCCGGGTCATGATACTGAGGGATGTAAAGCTCTTCAAGTTGTTGTCAACAACCTTTTGGAAGAAAGTGATCTTTTGCTGGAGGAGGAGGAACAAGTATCTCCTGTCATCTTAGCCCCATCTTGAGCCCCAACGATCCACTGCACTCTAGTGATTCCACTCCAATTGATCTTCCACCTTCTCAAATTCGACACAATCCATATCGCCACTAGAACCCAACACTATGATAATCCATCTTCTTCTACAGCATCTCGACCACGGGTTATCATTTCTGCAACCCCCGAAGGAGTTCCTCCTTCCTCATTAGCCCCACGACCTAAGGTCTCTATTCGTGCTGCCCTCGGGCTCAAATTCCCGTGTCGGGCTGAGGAGAGTGTTATGAAACAACTCACTGTGCTCCGGTCAAAATGTCTCTTTTTGACCTCATCCAATCCTTCCACAACATCGCCAGCTCGATTGATAATCTACGCCGCATCGCAAAGTGAATTCAGATGAGCCCCACTCTTCGAGTTGGTTGTTTGATGAATAGACCATCAACCGCCATTTCTTTTGAAGATTCAGAAATTCCTCCTCTTTCTTTAGAGGATTCGAGGCTCCCCTCTTTATCACAGCCCAAATCGACAACACTACATTAAAACGCGTTATGATCGATAGTGGAGCTGCACTCAACGTCATCTCCTCGCACACATTCGAGCAACTTAAGTTACCAAAGAACGTAGTGTCACCCCCGCCTTTCGCCCTTCGATCATTTAACGATCAGCTAGCAGTTACTTTAGGAACTGTGGTCTTACCCATTCGAGTAGGTAAGAAGCTGCTTCATGAACTCTTCTACATTGTCAAGGAAAATTCCACTATAATATGATCCTCTGACGCTCCCGGATTCGCGCAATGCATTCAGGTCCCATCCACCCTCCATCGATGCTTAAAATATCAATATGAGGGCAAAATATATACTCATCCAGGAGATCCTTTTCCTTCCGCACAATGCGACATGACCACAAGGTCTGCCCCTCTAAAGGAAAATACTTCTTCTCCTGACGGGGCCTCATCTTCTTCCATACCTGCAACCAAACTACCGGATTTACAAAATCTAGAAGAGACATTGCAGCGTTTCTCACTGGGAGAGCTTCCTCTCTTTTCTTTCGATGCCCATCTCAATCCTAGTGAGTATGGTAGACCGGACAAACAACCTGAGTATCAACCAGGTCTCGGTCGCATCGTCACCATTGGTCTGCCCAATCAATGACTAATTTCATCTATGGTGGTCTTGATACGCCTCATTATCGCCCAGATTCTCCTCCTAGGACCAAACCTTACTTAACAGGGTTCGATTATCTACAAAATCCCACGTTTGCAAAAACTTATCTATATCGATGCGCGTGGAAGGGTTTTGGTCTAGGAAAATATGAACAAGGTGTGCATGACCTCACATCCATTCCTACTCTCATGCCACATCAAAAATTTGGTTTAGGATTTAAACCTCTTTCAAAAGCCACCGTCACTATCCTCGATGAGCCTCTTCCTATTGAGGAACCATCTTCTCCCGCTAAGTCAGAAGCATCACTCGATGTGGACGATGACATTTCCATCCCACCTAACTTTTTTTTTTTTTTGATCAATACCATTTCCTTAGGGCCGCTAGCCTATAAGACTAACAACCGGTCCGCTTCCATACCATTAATCTTCCCTGAAATAGTTGGAGATGACTCTCCTACTATCAACACTATCCACTGTGCGGATGATGATTCTGTCCTCACCTATCTCAAAGAGGATTCATATCTTCCCAAGACTATTCCTTCTGACACGTCTACGCTTCTCAACGAAGCCACTGTCGACCTTAATATAGGGACTTCTGAAGACCCTCACATCATTAAGGTCGGCCAATCCCTTAATCCACAGGAGTTAGGAGATTTTACCACTTTTCTTTCCAACCATCGTCAAGCCTTTGCTTGGTCATATGAGGATATGCCAGATTTTCGATCCCGATATTGTGGTCCACAATATCATTACTCTTCCCAACATCAAACCGGTTAAACAAAAATTGCGTAAAATGCACCCTAGAGTAGCCCTTCTTGTTAAAGAAGAATTGCAGCGCTTACTCTCGCTAACTTCATCCAACCCATCGATTATCCACAATGGGTTTCAATGTAGTACCAAGAATTCAAAGCTACCGGGAAAATTGAATTTGTACCGACTTCCGGATCTTAATCTCGCTTGTCCAAAAGATGATTTTCCTCTACCTAATATCGACCAACTCGTGGATTTAATCGGGTCATGAGATGCTTTTCTTATGGATGGTTTCTCCGGGATATAATCAAATTCTCATCGCACAGAGATCAACATAAGACTTCTTTCATAACTCCTCGGGGACCTTTTGTTATCGCGCCATGCCTTTCGGTCTTAAGAACGCAGAGCAACCTATCGCCGAGCAATGACCTACATCTTCCATGATCTCTTACACAAAATCGTGGAAGATTACGCTGATGATCTCTCTGTAAGTCCAAACGCCGCCAGATCATCTTTTCATCCTCGCACTCTCTTTCGAGAGGCTTATCCGCTTTTGTCTTCGTCTAAATCCATCTAAGTGCGTGTTTCATGCGTTCTCACTAGTAAACTTTTAGGTTTTATCATTTCCATCGGGGTATGAAGTGGACCCCACAAAAATAAAAGCTATCCTTGATATGCCTCCCCTTCTAACTTAAAGCAACTCCGCAGCTTCCAAGGACATCTTCAATCGCAAGGCTGCTTTATCTCACAATGTCGTTTGACCGTCATTGTCAGCCTTTTCACCATCTCCTCCGTAAGAATGTTCATTTTGAATGGGATGAACATTGCCAAAAGGCCTTTGATGATCTCAAAGCTTATCTTCTTTCTCCACTCGTGCTTACACCTCCACGCGAGGGGGAGCCTTTCTATCTTTATATCTCTCGTGATCGACCATGCTCGGGAGCCATGATTTCGCAGACGGACACTTGCATGTAAAGAACAAGCCGTCTATTACATCGCCGCACCTCCATGAGTATGAAACACGTTACTCAAGCTGAAAAGCTATGTTGTGCTCTCTTCTTCGCAACTTCTAAGCTTCATCATTACCTCCTTAATCACAAAACTTATATTGTCACAAGTGTCAATCCACTCAAGACAATTCATGCAAAGCCTTATCACAATGATCGTATCACTCGTTGGCTCATGCTTATGACAGAATTTGACCTCGAGTTTATCCCGCAAAAGTCTATCAAGGGTCAGGTTATTGCAGATCAATTAGCTGATGCTCCTCTTCCGGACACTCAAGACCCCCTTGCTCAATTCCCCGATGAATATATCCAACAAATTGATTTTGGTCTATCTCCATTTAAAGTAAAGCTCTTCTTTGATGGATCCAAATGCCAGCAAGGGGGAGGTGCGGGTTTCGTGATGATTCCTCCTTGGGGTACGCCTATCCTGGGCCGCACACAAATTGAACTTTGAGTGTACCAATAATATGGCTGAATACGAAGCTCTTTGTCTTAGGTCTCCAAAATTCCATTAATCTCTCGCTCGCCATATTGACATCTTTGGTGATTCTGAACTCATCATTAATCAAGTCACGGGTGTCTATCAATGCAAGAATGATATCCTTCAAAAATATCGTGATATCGTTCTCGCTCAACTCCAATCTTTCGATAAATTCACTATCCAAGCTATTCCTCGCACTGCAAATCGATTCGCAGATACAATGGCTTCGTTAGCCTCACTTATCCCACCTTTTACCGAAGACTCACGACTTTATGTGGCTGTGCAACGATTAGATCAACCATCTCATCTTAGGCAACTAACTTCAATCCATGCTGTCACAACCCATACTCAGGATGAGTGGTATCAACAGATTGTTGATTATCTATCTCATTCGGTGCTTCCTCCAGATCTGACTTCCAATGGTAGAAGATCTTTTATCCAACGCGCTAATCGCTATACTATTCTAGGAGGGATTCTCTACAAACGCGGCTTTGATGGTATTTTGCTTCGGTGCCTCAAAACCCATGAATCATCTAAAGCCATCCAGGAGGTCCATGACGGTATCTGTGGTGGACATTTTAGTGGCTTGGCTGTGGCTAAACGCATCTTACGTTTGGGATATTATTGGCCTTCTCTTAATCAAGATTGTTGTGAATACACTAAGAAATGTATCAAGTGTCAACAACATTCCAATCTTACACACATCCCTAGTCAAGCTTTGCAACCTACGGCGGATTTGTGGCCTTTTTCGCAATGGGGTCTTGATCTTATTGGTCTCATCAATCCCCGTTCTTCACAACGTCATCATTCTATCATTACTGCCACCGAGTACTTTACTAAGTGGGTGGAGGCTATCCCTCTTTCTTCAACAAAGGCTAAACCCATAGTTGATTTCGTCTATCAACACATCATTTGTCGCCATGCTCCACACAAGCTCATCATCACGGATAATGGCAAGTCTTTCAAGAACGTTGATTTGCGTAACCTCTCGCAACGCTTTCAATATCAAACTCGCTTTTTCTTCCCATACTATCCTCAAGCTAATGGTCAGGCCGAAGCTTCCAATAAAACTTTGCGTAATATCCTCGCAAAGGTAACTAGTCGAGCTGGTAGGGATTGGCATTTACATATCCCTTTTGCTCTCTGGGCTTATCGGACTAGCATCCGTACTCCTACTGGTGCTACTCCCTTCTCTCTCGTCTATGGGTCTGAAGCTGTTCTTCCTTTGGAAGTCCAAATCCCATCTCTCCGTGTTTCTCTCAGAGAATTTGTCTCCGATGAAGACTATCGCCAAAATCGCCTAAAGACAACTTGAATTATTAGATGAGCGGCGTCTCAACGCTCTTGAACATCATCAAGTCTATCTCGAGTGTGTCAAACGTGCTTATAACAAGCATTTGCAGCACCGTGACTTCAAAATTGGGGATCTTGTTCTTAAAGAAAATCAAAATGTTACTACACTCGAAAGAAGTCAACGTGGTAAGTTTGCTCCCAACTGGATGGGCCCCTACATTATCACTCATAAATATGGGTCTGGGGCTTATCGTCTATCTTCCATGGATGGTATACCTGAAGCGGAACCTCTTAATGCCTTGCATCTACGGCCCTTCTATTGTTAAAATCTATCTTACACAAATCTAGTCGCAACACAGATCTTTCATCCATCTAAACAACCAGTCATATACTTTCATGGTGATTCGAAACTATGTGGTTCTCCGCCTATTGCCTCTTTTACCTTAAAATATGAGTACCGCAGCCCTACTCATTACATGTTTCTTTTGGATATGTTCCTCCTCATGGTAGGAATACCTTAATCACCACTTCATCTGTCCCAAGTGCTTATCTTAATCGGATCTACTCGGGGCATGAGTGCATGTTCTTCTATGTTCTCTTCCCCTCCATCTGATCTATCTAGGTCTAAACTCAGCTTCTTCCAAAAAGATTTCTAAAAAAAAAAAAAAAAAAAAAAAGAGAAGAGATGCTATCCAAAAAGATAGACTGATCCCTTGAAGGACAGCTATCCCTACATTATCAAATGAATCAAAAAGAAAAAAATATAGACCATACCCTCGAAGGATGGCTATCATTGAAATTCAAAATATGCATCGCTCCTCAAGGACGGCTGTTTTCAAAGATATATTCAAGGCTTCTTGCAATTAATCAGCCTTTCACTGGGCTTTATACACTTTTTAGCATCACCGAAAGACTTCCCGTATTGATCGGGCTTTTTCCATATCAAGCAAACTTCCCGCATTGATCAGTTTGCTTTTCTGCCAAAATCATGAAGCTGAGATTTAAGACCTTTTGTAGATCATATGGAGAATCCTATTTTCCCACTATGGACATGTATTCTGTCCCTTGTAAATTCCGACAAGATACTTACTTACTGCTCCTTTCGTTTCCCTCCTAGATCTTTTTGCATGCTAGTTAGTGTCAGGTTCATTTTAACCTCATATAGGGCCTTACATGCATGATATTGTGATTTCCTATCTAGATTCTATCTATGGTCGGTTGGGAGTCCAACTTGTCATTTTCTTTCTTATCCGGGTATATTTTCTTTATTCCTAGTCAAGGTCGTTTTCATTACCTCCTTGGCTCTCGCAAAGAGTATTCCCCATTATTCTTTGTTTTTCATCTAGTCAAATTGACATTTCACATGTTAATTCAATCAAAATTTATCTTCTATCTAATTTCATCTTATCTATCAAAGCATCTATTATCAACACATCTATTTCTGGCTATCTATTTTCATCAAAATTAAATTAACATCTCAACCATGCCGAGTACATCAATCACATCTATCTATCTATCCATCAAAATATCGAAAAACTGGTGCATCCAAGTTACACTACATCTATCTATATCCATTTTTCATCAAAATAAAATCCATACATCAATCACATCTATCTATCTATCCATCAACATATCGAAATCCAAGTTACATTGCATCTATCTATCTCTATTTTCATCAAAATTATATCCACATATCTATATCCATCAAATCACATCTATTTCTATCCTCTATCAGTCTATATCTATCCAATCACATCTATTCATCTATCTATCTATATTTAGATCCATCACAATTATGCTACATCTATCCATGTATATCAAAATCAAACGCATGAGATCAATTATATGACAAATAAAATGATGAATCTATATATACATGTGTGTCTGTACAACAAAAATGGGTGGCTTTCAATCAAGCCATCTATACAATGCCTTCCAATCGAGGCTACATCACTATACAGATACAAAATACATCAATCCCTATATGGTAAAGTCCGATGCATGGAGGACACTATCTCCTCCCCCTCTCTCGACCAGCCGTCTCTCCCGACCGCCGCCTATCGAGCCGGATGATGCACTCGCTGGCCGGAGGTCTCGGCCCACCTCGGTCTCTCCCGGTGCTCCCTCCGCCTGAGGCCCCGCTCGCTGTAGCCGTCGCTGCTCTCCTCCTCGCACCGTACCGAGGCACATCTGGGGCATGTTGCGCTAAGGCATCCTCATAGTATCTCACCTCAGCAAGGAGAGACTGATATGTGCTCAAGCTCACAGTACCAGGTGCTCGTAATGGTGCCGGGTGGTGTGGCTGGGCCGCCGGCGCCGCCGGTGGTGCTCCTCCTGTGGTCGCACTCGCGTACGTACTGCACTCCGACATGGGCACTGCTCTCCCATACTTGGCCCTGAGGGCCTCCCTATGTCGAAGGTAGCGATCCCTCTGCTGGATCGCTATATCTCGCTCCTGGCGAGCGGTGTCTCTCTCCAAAATTAGGGCATCCCTCTCCTCTGTCAAAGCCCTGATCTCCTCAAGAGCTACCTGATGTGTCTGTGTCAGGGTGGCATGCTCTCCTCCAGCCTATCCAAAGATCGCAGCTATGTCATCTCTCGCTGCATCTATAGATGCCGGAGATGTCGTGGAAGCTCAGATCATACCATGCCGCATAACCTCATCTACCCCCTCGCTATCATCGCTGCCCCGTGGAGGGTGGGGCCTCTCTCAATGGATCTACCGGGATCAAAATCGGCAGATCGGTCTCTCTGCTATCCCGCCTATAAGGCGTGTAGGTGGTCGGCACTGTCTGCACTAGGCCGAACTGTCTCAATACCCGCATAAACGGGACTCGCTCCCACATATCAGGCCTGCGGCCCCTAACCACCCTGCTCCGCCTCAATGCCACCAAGTGAGCATCCTGACCAGCCCATGTCGGAAATGCCCGATATGGCCTCCAGATGACTCGATCCGTGTCGCATCCCAAATGCTCGCATTGTACCAATCGGCCGATCTCCCTGTATCCCCAACGGCCATGTCAGCCCGCCATCGCCGGAATCCATAATCAACACCTCCCACTGCTGCTGGCATCCAAGGAAGCCCGGATGGCCTGATCACCGCTATATGCTCATAGGCCCAAAGAATGGAGCACAAAATCGACATCTATACTGCCCTCCTACTGTGGTGTACATCCATAGCTCATGGTATATCTCGAGCTATCGGGCATCAAGCAAAAGCAAACACCGCCTCGAATCGCAGTAATGTCGCAAACACAGCCTAATAACAAAAGTGGGAATCTCCCACCTCGAATCTGGAAGAGAAAAGTAGGATATAGCCATCTCGAATCAAGCACTATCCGTCTCGCTCCGGGACTATCTCTGCTATACTGTGAGGCTATCCTCACTGCCCCGGACACTATCTCTGAGTCATCTGCCCTGTCTCTATATAATCGACCTAGGGCCCTCTGCTGCTGCTCTCGTGGGGTAATCTCGATAGGGTCCCCAATGATCGGCAATCTCATAATCCTGTATATGTCCTCATGGGTGATGGTCATCTCACCGCCCTAAACCAAAAAGTGCACATGTGGCTGTCCCACCGTCGCACTAGTGCCCGCATCAGCTCCACATCCCGCGGCACTGCTCTCAGTAGTATTCAAGCCCCGAGCTCGGCTAACTCTAGATGCCGCCAATCGCACGGCCACATCCGGGAGAATAGTCTCCAGTAACTCGGGAATAGCATCCCTCATGTGTAGAGCCTCTCGTGCCTGCACCCACGACATCAAGAGCAATATTAGTCTCGTATTTACCCAAATCACATCCAAAACAACAACAAAAATCTAATCTATTCCAATCGGCGTCGATTGATAAAATCGGCGTCGTTTATTTCTAGTCGACGCCGATTAATATCAATCGACCGATTAACATCAATCGACGCCGATTATACCAATCGACGCCGATTGACTGTCCGGACATAAATTGGACCATTGCCCCCACAAACAAAAAAAAAAATCAAAAAAAAAAAATAAACTAAGTACAATGGGTTCAAGAAGAACCACTTACCCCAGGTCGTGTCCTCCTGCGCTTCTGACCGCTCCCAGAGGCTTCCATGTTGCTCAAATTCAAATTTTGTCTCTCTCTGAATCAATCGTCACGATGAAAATAAATCGTTTACGTTTTCCGCTCACATATTTATATGCGCTACGCTTGGTCGGCGCCGATTTTTTTGATCGACGCCGCATTTATCTTGGTCGCCGCCGACATCGTGATCGCCGCCGATTTTCCATATCTGCTTTTGCCATAGTGTTGATGCTTGGCTTATTTATCCATCTCGATCATTATTTGTGCATGAATATTGCCTTTCGCGCATCTTTTCGATATCACCGTCTATTTCGGTTTTGTTCCTTTCGTGGGACACTATTTCGGGTTTTTGGCAACTTAGAGTTAAGCGGGTCTCAGTAGGCACTAACTTACACTCGGGTCTCATGAGATGACGCGCCTCATGAGGAGACCATCTAGTTTTCCTACCAATGTGAGTTCCTTAGGGCTTTTGCCTTTTTTTATTTATTTTTATGCGTCATCAATGATCAGATCTACTCCAGACATCCGACTGGAGCATCCTGCGTTTTCATCTACCTCTTTCAAACTTGGGATCGTCTGTTCTATCACCCATCCCATCCCTAGTTTGAGGGGGATCACATCATCACTCATTCTTCCCTTCTTCCATCTCTTTGTTTTTGTCTCATAACCTTGCTTATCGCAAGTTACTTGACAAAAAGGGGCAAAATGTAGACACTTAAAATTGGTTACTCAATTTAGTGTCCCTCACATTCGCTTACCTGCTTAGGTAACCTGGGGCACGTTTACGTCACCGCTATCCCCTTGGGATATTATCCGATTTGTGATTTAAACACCTATCCTAAGTTTAATTCACCCCATTGTATCTTACCCGTGAGTAATTAAATATTAAATATTTAATTACACCTCTTCCCATGTATCCTAATCACTTATCTACCCCAAATTTATTCTATCTATGTATCCCCCTTTTTTCCTTTTCCCAAGTGGGATATTTCCGTATTTGGGGTAATTCTCATCTTTCTAGAAATCAATCATTTTTGCCATCTCGGGAGTTCTGTTCGCGATCGGCACCGACCTATACTGGCCGGGCGCCGATTTTATAGAGCGGTGCCGATTATAAATACAAGTCCGTAACTCAATTCTAGGACCGAAAAAAAAACACACACGACGAAAAAAGACGCGCACGAAGAGAGAGACAAAGGGACAGATCGCGAAAGAACACAAAGTCAGTAAGAAAGAGAAATCTTTTAGCATCAAGTGTATCGAATGAGGGCAGATCTCGTCCGAATCAATCCCTCGAGAGGAGCACCGCTATTTCGCTCCTATCACATCAACATCACACATCCATCGATCTCTCCGGTGACTCTGCTCCAAAGATCTTACCGACTTTCACACATCCAACAGACAGACGTCGACTATCTCGTCCATCACTTTCCAATTTCCGAATCTTCTTGCACTGTCCCCTAATCAATCGATCTGCTTTCAATCGACGCCGATCTATTTTAGTCGACACCGATCACATCGATCACGCGATCACATCAATCGACGCCGATCACGGCGCCGATCGACGCCGATATACATAATCGACGCCGATCATCTCGGGCAGATAGGTAAAAGGACACATGTAACACAAACCACATCTTTTATTTTGCTTAGCTTTCTAGCTTTTCTCGTAGCTTCTCATGTCGTTGTTTAAATTTAACGTTTCATTACTATAATCAGTAAAATCTAGTCTTATATACACATCTTTATCATGTATGCTTTCTACTTAATTGAAAACGTGGATCGACATCCGCCGAGGAAGCTTATCGCTTCCCGACTCCGCTTTCTGCACCCACCTAAATATCACCCAAATATCTTTTAACGCCATCTTTTCTACATCGACCTCCGTATCCGTCTACATCTTCGGTGTCCATTGCATCGAGTTGGAGTTTTTCAGGTTTTTGTGTTTAGTTTGGTGCATTAACTTGTAACAAGCGAAATCCTTGATCTACAATTTGAAGAAGCACAACATGTTGATTTATTTTCCTAAGGATTTAAATTTGTAGAGGGGAGTGTTTATCCAAGTTGAAAAACTCTACATTGCAGCGTAATGGGAGAAGGTTTATTTTCCATTAGTGTAGATAAAGTATTGGATGGGAAAGATTGGTTGCCTTATTTGGTTGATGAAGCAAAAACATTAGCAGACATAGAAAATAAAGGGTACTATATTGCATGGGATGAGAAGAAAATGTTAGCACATGATGATTCATCAATACCCCATATCAATTATATAGATGAAACATTGAATTGTAATTCAATGGATGTAATTGATTCATATGATGTTGAAATTGAATACAATGAGAAAATTAATGGAACATATGAAAAATATCAGATCCAATTTATTACAGAGAATGTCATACTTAAACAATATTATCATTCGCATGGATACAATATAGCCAAGGGGTTTATATCAAATGTGATTGACGACTGACATTTTTCAAGGTGATAAGTTGGGTCCTCTAATGTTTGGTGTGATGGGGAGAAGATATTGATATCTTGCAATATTTGTTCATCATTAGTGAAACCAAACATGATAATAACATGGCCAATAGAGAAATTGGTGAATCGAATACATGGCTTGCATGAAGGTCAAAAGGATTACTACATTAGAATTTTTAGACTCTTCAAATGCCTATAACCACAACTTGAAATTTACAGGACTTTAGGAAAAGTTAATCCATCTTTGTTCAAAGGATAACAAATATGTTGTAGAGGGGACAATTAAAAATGTACTTGAAGGAGATATGATTCATTTTATCATTTTGGTATTCCTTTTAATATTATATTCAACTCTTCTTGTTCCATATGCACCATATCGAATGTTCTCTCGTATAATGGCCTACAAATCAACTAGCATACCTTAGTGGTTCATTTATGGATGTGAAAATAAAGGAAGTTCCAAAGGAGATATAAGTCAATATGTGGAGTGCATTATAATAATCCCTTCCTAAATTAGCATGTCCATTTACTTTTGATGTATTGAATTAAACCTATCCACCTGACCTTTGGTAAGGAGGCCATATAGACATCACAAACGAAGGCACACTAAATCAGAATTCAATGCATCAAATGCAATATCTACTGAAGATAAAGATGAATTACATTTCTTGGATAAAGTAATAAAGATGGTTTGTTGAAAAAATAAATGTATTAGCTCCATAATACCTAGTGGATCAATCACTAGTGGTTAGCACAAGTTTATGTATGTGAGTGAGGGTTTAAGAAGAGATTTTGTATTGAATGAATTGGGATAAAATGGATCCATAAAGAGAAATGACATAAATGGGAACAAAGAAATTTTTACAATGAAGTATGACATCGCTGATGTATTTCATAATGCTTGGGTTCATGTTTTTGGCATAACTAAAAGCACTTCTTTAAATACAAGAAATACATTTTAAATGGAAATATCAGGGGAGTGAATGGTAATGCTAGTTTACAAAAATCAAGGCCAAATACTATGGAAATGATTGCTAGTATAAGAAAAATAGTTTATGAAAATTCAGATATAGCTCCTCATTTAACTCACTCCATAAACTAGGATTGAACAATATTTTTTTTAAGGATGTTTCCGGTAAATTATATCGGATGTTCAATTGTCAAAAAGTGTAATGCATACCTTGAAATCCTAAATCTCCCTCCAATGTCATACTCTAACTTTAACAAGATATGGTCAAACCATTTCCAAGAAAATTGCAAAGAATAACTTCTTTACAAAATGTGATGAGTGTGTGGATATTGTAAACAAACAAAAAATCCACAATTGATCCATATATAATCAAGAAGTTTTAGAAGTATTAAAAATGTATTAATGACTACATTAGAAGTTATCATGAAAACTATTATTCCCATAGGATTGGATCCG
Source organism: Taxus wallichiana var. yunnanensis (assembly GCA_018340775.1). Lineage (NCBI taxonomy): Eukaryota > Viridiplantae > Streptophyta > Pinopsida > Cupressales > Taxaceae > Taxus > Taxus wallichiana. Next base: position 674,210,319 of record CM031244.1, on the reverse strand, counting down.
ACGAAAACCATGAAAAATTCTTAAGCATTATGCATGATAAGATGGACAAGATGAAGAATTCCATACTAAGGTTGGGGAAGAAGTCTAAGTCATCAAGTAATGTTTGGAACCTCCCCTCTCTTTAACATGTATGCTTAGTCATGGACATAAGTCAAGGTGTTTCGGCCACTTCAGCCTTCCATTTCTAGAAAGACGTTCAAACTTCACGGTGACATCGATATCCTTGTGCCTTTACATTCTTGAATAACCAATGGTTGATGTATATGGGCATCCACCGTATAAGACCGAGTCTTCAAAACAGCCACTACATGATGCATCACTACAAAATGATTCATATGAAAATGTCAATTATATAAGGTTGTAAAAATGCAATCTATTTCCATAAATGTATCTTAAACATGTTTTTCACTCAAAAATTTCCACCAATGCTCTACCTATATCTAGACAATGCTTCAAGTGACAATAAAAATCATTATTTGTTTGGTTTTATATCTATGCTGATTTGCATAAGGGTTTTTAATACAGTGTATGTAAGCTTTCTTCCAATGGGACACATCATGAAGATATTAATGGAACATTTGGCAGATTATCCGATATGTTATGGTGATAAGATACATATTCAGTACCACATGTCATGAGAATTCAAATTCATTCACACCATACTTGATTGAAGATGTCTACGATTTCAAAGCCTTTGTGGGTCCACATTTAGCATATGGGAGTCACATGATAGTGGGTCTTAGCAAGCCACAATACTTTAAATTACATGTCATAAATGGAATACCAATGATGCAATAAAAAGAAACCAAAAGGGATATTGCATGTTTTAATCCTATCAATTTTTGGTGTACATCCTGGCGCAAACCCATACTTACCTAAAGGGAAACCTAACCTAACACCATTTAAGAATTTGAAGGAGATGGAAGAACTAAAGAGCCCATATTATTCAATGGAATAAAATTACTATAGATGGAGGGAAACCATTTTGGTTGTCAAAGATAAGGTATTATAAAAAAAATAGATGCTTTAGATAAACCCTTCATCAATATTGATATGCTAGAAGGTAATTTTTGTGTCAAGAACTAGACAAAATTCAAATACCAATAATGATTCTCATTATTTCTTGGATGATTACTTGAGACAAAATGTATTTACCAATGAATAAATTTATGTGGGACCTAAATGTAAACAACCTAGAGAAGAATTCAAACCAAAGGCGAGATGTGGTACAAGGACAATTTTTTTAATATGGATGGGCAAATTAGAAGGGAATGTATACCAACCGTGAATGTGCATGCAAAGATTCGGAAAACATCAACCGAATGTGCATGAAAAGATTTGAAAAGAACCTAGTTAAAAACTCTCCTCTATCTCATAGATCAAAAGGGTGTACATATAGGAGGTGTTGAGTAACCCCCAGTGCTGCAATCATGACAACTCGAGTAGAGAGGGGGAGTTACATTCCTATAATAGAAGTGTAACTCCCAATGATGCATATGACGCACTGACGCACTGACATGTAAGAGAATCTCATAATGACCCCTAAATGACACATGGACCTACGATCTCACCTAAGTGAGATGACTCACCTAATGATGTGGAAAATAACACACACCAACACCCCCTTCATCGTAACTTAGGATGAGGCGGTAAGTCAGAAATGAGAAATGGGTCCCAGCACAAAGCCTGATGAGGTACCCATGTACAAGAAAAAGATCCCAAGCAGTGAAGGAAAACCCAGTGGGAAAAACATCCACCACAAGAGAAAAACACACTCTCTAATCTAAGAAAGATGCCAAATATGGGTCCCGCCATAGATGAGCCTGAAAAGGTACCCATGTACAAAGAGGCAATCTCTCGAAAAAGAAGAAGAAGAGAGAAGAAGAGGGAGATGAGAGGAATGCAGAAGATGCCATGGACGGATCTGAACTCTGCAGCTCTAGGAAGTCTCCTAGAAGAATGTCGATGATGAGATCCTCTCGCCTCGGATCAAGAAGAGCCACCCAACGAAAAGTGTGCCTACCCTTAGAAGGATAGAAATGACGTGCTGGAAGTCCACCCACTCCACAAAGGAAACTGAAGGCAACAACACGAAGAACTCTGAGTCTGGTGCATGAAGTGTGACATAGGTCTAGTGAGTGAGTGCCAAGGAACCGAAGGTAATGCCACATGTGTAGAACTATCAGAGTGAAAAAGAGGAACACCCATAAAAAGGATGTCCAAGTGATGTGAAGGGAACAAAACATCCTCCACAATAGAAAAGGGATCCACAATGAGGGTGGATCAATGAAGGTCTCTGGAAATGTGGAAGTGACATGATTCCCGAAGGGGCACTCCCAACAACAGAGATGATGAACTCCTCTAAAACACCTGTAGATGGATGAGGGACCTGTAGAGCATCACAAGTAGACTCTGTGAAAAGATGACTAAGGTCAAGTAGATACTGTCCCAATGAGGGGGCTCAACAAACAGAAGAGTGATGTCAGATAGGTATGAGTCATCCAATGAAGGTAGAGGAGTGAAGGGGCCTCACACACTGAAAGTGGAAAGGAGGTTGGTGTGATGAATGTATGAGACCGAGAGTATGATACTGATTGATATCTGATGAGATGTGGGATGTGTCAACACTCTCTGGAATAGTGAGAGAAAGAGGAGAAGAGTCCTCTATAGTACTCTCGACATCAGAACTGGGTGCACAATCCTCATCATCAGAAGTAGAACCAAGTGAGTCTATGTCAGTGGAACTGCCATCACATGAAGAAATGGAGGAGAGATGACTAAATCAACAATAGCAATAATGGTGGCAAAGTATGTGAAGGGTCTCCATAGAGGGATTGAAGAATGCTCTAGACACGGTGAGGTGGATCTGAGTCTGCCACGTGAAACCAGAGAGAACGAGAGACATGCATCATCATGTGACCAAAGACATGGTCACAAGTGTCAAGGAAGTCCTCTAGATGATGATGATCAGTGGGTGCAGGAACTGGCCCAAGCAAGAAGGGTAAAAGACCCTCGTGGGTGAAGTAACATTCCATGGAAGCACGCCAAGTTGAATAGTTCCCTCTCCCGGTGAGAAGTGGCAGAGGCTGTAAAGTGATCCTACGATGCTCAAGTCTGGAAAGAGCACTCTCCATGATGAAAAATGCAAGATGCACAAAAGCAAGACGTCAGACTCGGCCGATAATGCATCTGCGTGTGAAAGCCCAAGAGTACTAGTCAACCCCCTAGAATGTGGCACTTTATAAAGTAGTGCATTTACAAAACTGATAATGCCATCATGTAATGTGTGAAAATCATGCAACTTTGACTAAAGAAGTGCTCAAAAACGAGCAGTGAGTCAAAAGTTATAGCATTAAAACGATTCCCGCAACTGATGGAAAATGCAATAAATGCTGCAAACGCATTAAAAAAGTGCCCAAAATGGGTGCAAAGGGGGTGTCGTGTGGGTACTCATTGAAATGGCATCAAATTTTAGAATAGGGTTTGTTTTTTTCATGCGAGGGGGATTAGCCTCCTGCCAACCCCAGACCTCGCCCTCCGTCTTCGACACACGTAGGAAGGGAATAAATACAAGCAAAAATAACCCAAAAATTAATTACATGCCATGTGAATTTTTTTTGACCTCAAAACATTAAAAAAGAGGTTTGTTTTAACTGCCAAACAAGTTTAAAGGGAAGGATGGGGCCCACATTGCCCATGTGCTATGCCCCAAGCAACATGCAGTGACCACATGCCACGTTCCACACGCAGTGAAGTGAAACGGTTCAAGCATGATGCCAACATAGGTTTGAGAGGTCTGAGCAGCGTGGAGAGAATGGAGAGAGGTCTGAGCCCATGTGGAGAGAGGTCTAAGCCCACGTGGAGAGAGAAAGAGACTGAGGAGACTCTTCAAAGGCAAAAGTCAAAGCCAAGACAGAGTGTCAAAGATGGTGGACTAGATGGGAGATGATGCAATGCGAGGATGAAAGATGAAACGACACACGTAAGATGGAGATCAAACTGCAAGAGCAGTTTGAAACGTAGTAGAGAGGCCACACATCAGAGCAAAAAAAGAGCTATAGGTTTGAAGATTTTTAATGGCGTGTTTCCAAGAATGTGAACATTTGGGGGTGGTTGAGCAAAACGTCCCGAAAAATAGTTCCAAAAAAAGTCAAGACAAAGCGTTCAATCTAAAATCGATGCAAATCGTAACCAAAGACCAAGTTTGAGTGCCGGTCAATCATTGAAGTAGAGAATGGCATGCCGGTGGAGTGTTGGTGCAATGAAAAAGAACCACAAACCAATGTTTCAACCAAGGCATAGAAAAAAGTGAACACAGGTAAGCCAAAATGGACAGCATGAGCAGAGCAACAACACAGTATCAACCATTACACGAGCTGCCATAAACAACATTCCCACAAACCAATACATGAGAGTCAGAGACAAATGCAAATGTTAAACACGATCAATAGCATGAGAAGAGTGCCAAAGATAGGAAGCACAAGAGGGTCCAACAAAAAGAGACAGAATGCAAAAGCATGCATCAGTCAATACAAAGAACAAGCCAAGCCAGTTCTAAGAAGATCAAGCAAGCAAAAGAAAGCCAATAACCAACCCAATGCAGAGAGTGAGTTTTCGAAGATCAAAAAAATGAATACAAACACTCCAAGCAGCAGATAAAAAGCAAGCCCAAGAATGAAGGTGATTTATTGATGAGCTAGGGGGAGCTCAGTTCTCATCTCACAAACTGGGGCCGAGTTGTCCCTTAAAAAAACAACTCTCAACACCAAAACAAATCCCAAAACCAACACGTTCACAAAAAAAACACCAAAAAGCCGAAACGATCAAAAAACCAAAACATGAAAACAAACAAAAAAACCATGAACACCACAAAAACCGAAAAGAGGTATAAATTCCCGAAATCAATGCAAGAAGCACATAACGGAATATCCATTACGACACACGCAACGAGAACTAGATATCACGCCGAAGCTTAAAAATGCACGAAAATGCCGAAGAGTGCATGGATCCACAAGATCCACTCTGATACCATGAAAGAGGGTTTAAAACCCACAAGCGAGGATCACGAGGGATGACGATGTGCACATCAACGGACGTGTATGGCAAGCGTGAAGAGATCTGCATGCAAAGAGGAGCGAGCATCAACCGAATGTGCATGCAAAGATTTGAAAAACATAGAGGGAGTTAATTCCCATAATAGAAGTTAAGCCATAAAACTCTCCTCTATCTCATAGATCAAATGGGGTGTACATATGAGGTGCTGAGTAACCCCAACACCATCAAAGCAATCATGACAACTTGAGAGAGAGGGGGAGTTACATTCTTAAAAATAGAAGTGTAACTCCTAATGAGTTATGGATTTTATGAAAAACTATTTTTTTGTACTTAAGATGATGGAATTGTTATTTGATTTTTCACCGATAGTAAGAGAATCTCATAATGACCCCTAAATGACACATGGACCTATGATCTCACCTAAGTGAGATGACTCACCTAATGATGTGGAAAATAACACACACCATGTTTTGGAGTTTTGGAGGAACAATTTCGAATTCAAAATCGAGAAATTTGGGTGATGAAAAGTGAAAAAGGTATGAAAAGGAAATAGTTCCAAAAGTCCAAAATTTCATACTTTCAGGTTTCGGAGTTTCACATTTCGGAGTTTTGTAATTCCATGTGGGGAAGAAGAAATTGCAAAATTCAGTCATCAAGGACAGCAAGAGGAAGAGCCAAGAAAAGAAGAAATGATTAAGAGCTTAGTAAGTTTGGCTGCCAAATTTGGGATGACAAAGATCCCTTTGTTGGTCAAACCTACAGAAGAGGCTGAGGTTGAACGAATGGTGGTGAGGACTGTTTTTGTTGAAGAAGAAGATCTTGTAGTCCCAACTTGTCCTCTAGAGCAGCAGATCGAAGAGTTTGACTTGACAAACTTCATGCTGGAGGAAGAGTTATATCAAGAGCAAGATTTCCTTCAAGTAATAGAGGAGGAGAAGCTGCTCCAAATCCAAAAGAAGAGGAGCACATTCTAGTGTGGAGGAAAAAGTGCAGATCCAAGGGCTTTGAGCACAAAGCAAAGGCTATAGGAGAACCTTCGATTCTTCTTTCTACTTCACCTCTCTCAAGTTCCAGTCTTTGAAGAGGAGTTTCACCTCTCAAAATCAATGTTGGAGGGAGAAAGAAACCATGGTGGTCAAGTTACTGAGATCAAGAGGGCACCATGGAGGAAGTTGAATACGAGCAGCAGGACAGCAATGAGGCATTTTACCTGTCAGTTTTGGAGGACTGTTTTGATGGAAAAGAGTCGGTTGAGTTTCCACCATTCTCTCTTTCATCATCCACATTCCAAACACCAGAGCCTGCTGTCATGGAGGAGAACATTCATTTGCAGCAGCCTGCATCTTATAGCAGCTCTTTGGAATCAAAATTGGAAGATTTAAATCTTCCATGTTCTTCATCGGAGGAAGAGAAAGGACAAAGGAATTTCACCATTTCTTCCACACCATCCATAGAAGGTCTCAAGAGAACTCCATTCTTGGAGTTGAAAATCGAGCTATGGGCATACTCAAAGGACCATACCTTGCCCAATCATGTATTTGGCTTCATTGGAGCCAAAGGAGAAGCCACAACAGTCATGCTTGCTTCGGGCATGAGGATGAGCTACGAAGTACCAAGGATCAGCCGCCATACCTCTCCAATCCAAATGCAGAGCAACTAAAAGAGGTATTGGATTTTTCGAGTTAATACCTTGATGATTTGGATAGAATACCACTTCTTGTTGATTTTCCATCCATCCAAACAGCCATGATCAGTGCCAAATCAATTGTATGGCTGCCACTTTTGAGAAAGGGAAGCTATTTCTCACAACCAATTGCAAGGTTTGTTTAGCTTGCTTTTGCTTCGATTAGAGTAGAGTAGGTAGGTTTGTTTTCAGCAGAAGAAGTGCTTGTTCACACACTCGCATGTTCCATTTGGGGCATGTATGATTTTTAGTTCATGTACATAGTTTTTGGTGTTGCTTTGGTTCTGCTCTTGCATGATTCGTTTTGATGGCATTTTGGTGAGAACAACTCCATGTCCGGTGGGTTTCAAACGGTTTAGAGGGAGGTTTTCAAAGTTCAGATCGATTCTGAGTTACAACTCGGGACTCCATGCCTAATGGATGCTTGAACATTGGTAACTTCATCTAGCAAGCAGATGACCCATTGAGTCACCAAATTGTTATCCAAAATTCACCCCCAAGGGTAATTTTGATAACATGCATCAGAATATTCAAGCCCCAGGCAGATAAATTGATTTAGGGCAAAAAGTCATGTTTCTAGGGTCCCTTCAGAAATTTTTCTAACTCTCCTGTCCAGGTTGAAAAGAGCAAGCTCTGAGAAGATGCGAAGAAGTTGCAGAAGATAAGCTTGGGCCAGAAAAAATGTGAAAATCGGCTAAGTCCTAGTCCCCGGGACAGTCGGGACATTTGGGACGTCAAGGCGCGGATCGGCCGAAAAGCCTACAGGCGGCCCAAACAGCAAAGGGACAAGTGGGACAAATGGACGCGGCGGACGCGGAAAGCCTGGATCGGCCGAAAAGGAGAACTTTCGCACTAATTGCTTTGGGACATCTGGGACAAAGATACGCGAACCGGCCGAATCGGGTGAACCAGAGGATTTTGTCCCAAGCAGCACTGGGACATCCGGGACAAATGGACGTGGTAGACACGAAGGAGCCGAAAGGGCCGAGAACCAACCAAATCATGACACGTGTCACAAGGGAAAAGGTCATAAGGTCAAAGGGCGAGATTTGAAGGGTCAGCCCGAACCAATGGGATAGTGCCACGTGTCCCAGCTAGGGCCCATAAGGAAATTTCAAAAGAGAGCCCACCAAGAGGTGGAGGAGAAAGAGTTGCTCAGCGAATTAGAACTTGCCATGTGTCATCCAAGTGGCGAAGTGCGGGAAAATATTTCAAAATCCGTTTTGGCCTGTTTTTGCCCTAAATCTTCAGATCGACATATCTTTCGATCCAGAGCTCGGATTTGCACGTTCTTTATATCAACAGAAAGCTGTTGAAATTCTCTACATGATTCTGGGATCAATCTTGCATTTTAGTGTAGTCTAGAGAGAGAAAATTCAGAAACGTCTCTGGCGCGTAGTAATGGCCGGAAGCGACGTTTCAACAACCAGTTTAATGCACATGGGTCACATTCTTCTTCAGCATGGCCGGAAGCGACGTTTCAACAACCAAATTAATGCAGAATGGGTCGCATTCTCCTCCAAATCGGTCAAAGATGGCAGGGTATGGGTTGGTAAGGTATCCCATGCCATTTTAATGCATCTGCAGTCAATGAGGAATAGGCTTACATGTTTTCCCATGTTTCTGTCCCCTGGGCTCGACCCATGCAATGTAAAAGCCAGATTTGGCTCATTTTATAGTAGTTGTTCATCTTTCTACTCTGCCCTCCCTTCTTTTCTTCTCCAGGGTTGAAAATGGAGCTTGAACCTCCTCCCTTGCTCTGTAATGGCGTTTTTGCCTTTTACTAATGGAATGATGTTCTGTGCAAACTTCTGGAGCAACAAAAAGCGTGTTTTGTGATGCATCTGTCCATCCTTGCTCGTCTTTTGTTTGTTCTCTTCTTGCCTCTCTTCATTGCAGGTATTTGTGCATGTTTGAATGTTCATTGCAGGTCTGGAGCTGTGTTCATGGAGTTTTGGGACATTTTATGTGTGAAATCTATCCTTGGGCCTGTGATGCATCTGTCCATCCTTCCCATTGCTCACCTCTCTTTGTCCCATGGCAGTTTTGATAGATGTTCAACATTCTCCTTCTCTGGTGTATCACCATTTTAGTGTAGGCTTTTGTTGTTTTCCCTTCTCTCTCTCTCTCTGTCTCCTTGGCATGGTTAGATTAGGATTAGATTAGCTTGCTGCCTGCACCTGGAATAGTTTGTGGCGGAGTAGTTTAGGAGCAGGAACCAGCCTTCTCTAGAGATTCCTCTCTCGGTTTCACAAGTGCCACGCTTAGAGAGAGGTTTCCATGTTGTGCAATCACACTTTGGATGCTTGAGTGATCAACCTAGAAGCCGATCTCGCATCCGGGGTGCTTTGTGATTTTGCACTAACGGGAACATTAATGACAAATTAGGATAAAGAAGATAAAGAGTAATCTTGGAGTGAGTATGAAAAGGAAGGACAAGGTATGGCATGAGAACACATGATTGATACTTAGCTTCTTGAGTGACCGGTGATTACCAAAGAAATAATGGTGATGTGAGAGTATGATAGAATTATTTCAAATAAGGTTTAGCAGGTGTTTGATGAGTAAATATAGTCAGCATGATGAGTACAAGAGTGAATGAATTGACTTAGTGTGGCTAGCTCAATTCACTAGGCCCAATCCTTAGGCTTATTCAAGTAGGATGACCGGGAATGATGGAATGAATTCATGAGGCAGATGGAGAAGAATGGTTAAGGCTTTGAAAATATGAAAATGACATGTTTAAGGGTTTACATGATGAAAAATAGTTCAGACCTTATGAATCATGGTGTAAAATAGCTCGATTATGCCTATTTCAAGAACCTATTGCAAGCTTGGATGGGTGTATGAATCAAAATAAGCTAAATCATGGTAGAAAATCATGAGATGTATGTAGGGACATTGTAGAAAGGTTTTAGATGATGCTACAGGTCATGTCTCAACTATTGGAGGCATTTTGAGGTCTTATTCATGATTGTCCTTGAAAACAAGCAAGATTAATAGGAACAAATGGTGTTGGTCAATAAGGTGTACGACTATTTATGAGAAAATGAAAATTGTGGCATATAAATGGGTTTTTATAGTACCATGGACCATGAGGAAAATGTGAAGAATATTTTTCAAGTTAGGATGTTTTTAGCTCTACTAAGCTCTCAAAATTTTCACTCTTAGCTCAAGGGTCAGCTTTGAAGATTTCATTAGTACATAGAACCTCTGCATGGTTACCTAGATCTTTTATCATAGTTAGGGCACGATAGAGCCTTTTAGAGTTGTAATGAATAATAATGGAATCCTATCATTTATGAATGAATCTCAACAAGCTAACCTGTTCCAAACCCTCACAAAACACTCCCTTTGGAGAGTTAGGAAAAATATGAAGAAGTAGAGAACAAAATGACTTGGGTGAGTTGAGTTAGTTATCCTACTTCAATTTTATGTTAGTTTCATTCTTCGGGTTAGTTGGTAAGGTGCTTAAACAACTCTTTTTGCAATAAATTTCTTGTAAATACTTGTAGAGAAGGTTCCATGGTGGAAAGTATGATTTAGGAGAAATCATGAGAGGTTCCCTAACTTCTCATGAGAATATACGAGCATGTTGTGTGCAAACGTTTGATGAACCAGTCAATTTAGATGGTTTACCACTAAAGGAATGAACATGCAAAACCATTCAAATGAGTTGAGAGATAAATAATGTGAATACATGATGAGAATGCCCAAAATTGGCATGAATAGGTGTTATAGGTCATATAAAACATTCTTAACTTCATGACATGGTTTGGTGAAGATTTTTTGTATACTAGTTCTAATTGTCCAAAGCGCTTCTTAAGATAGTCAAGAAGGTCTGTGAAATGGGCATGCAAATGTGAATTTCACCACTCAACCCATGTAGAAGAATGCTTACATATGGATTAGAGTTCCTTATTAAAAATTTTATGTAACTCTTTTTCCATGAAAGTGAGTTTTGGTATGTTAGATGCAAGCTAAAGAAAGACTGGTTTTGGAGCTTGAGAACCAGTTTGAGTTATCCCTAATATTCAAGCATATTTGATCTCTATGCCCTGAGATGAAGAAAGATATGGACTTGGTGATATGCACAAGACATATATCCTTCCATAAATGTGGCTTTGGAGCTATGAAAATGAGTATGAATGCATGAAATAGCTCACTTTGTGAAGACAATTTTTTTTGCTTGAAATACTTTTTGTACCTCATTCAAATCATTGTTGTATGATGTGAATGGCGAATGATAAATCTACCCCATTCCTTTTAAGGTGACACAAATTTCTTAAAAAAACTCTCCTAGATCGTTAGAATATTTTTAACATGCATATATTAGTATTAAAAGAACATTCTTCATGATTGTGTTTTTGATCCTCCATGATTGTGAAACTCAAGCTGAGATGAAAAGAAGAAATGAAATATTGTGCCTTGATCTTAATTATCCCATGCATGTAATGAATTTTTGAACATCTTGGAGAGTCTTGTATCTATTTTTATTGCATGACATGATCCTAGAGTGTGCTCCATGCATAAAAGTTCAAGACTGTCTTTTGAAGCACTTGTAGCTAGTTGGGCATGCTAGTCCTAATGAAGACTTGGTGAGTGAATGGTGAGTTGTAAAGATTCTAAAGGTGATAAAATGAAAGAATGTATTATTTTTAACTTACATACATGATTACAGCACTTGGCATAGCTAGAGGACAAAATATTTTGCATTGAGGAAGATAACAAACATTACATAACTTTTACAAATCCTATGTCAAATGTCAATTTTGGAATCTTATCATTTACAACAGGATGCATCATGTTCAGAGGTGTTTTTGTGATCCACAAATATTCTATAACTTCCATGAAATTTCATGTAAGATCTAAATCTACAACTGACACCTTTGCAAGAATAATGATGACACTATATCAGTTTTTAGATGATGTCATCCTCACCCTTATACGAGTTGAACGGTCAATAAGATGAAGAGTTGAATGTGTAAGGAATATGAATATAAGATTTTGTAATTATCAACTATTAGAGTTCCTTAGAGTGCATGGAAATTATTTTTTGATGAATATGTTGGTGAATTAGTGTGATCACATTTAAAACAAAGAAAATCAAGGAGCATGTAAGAATCCTTCATGATTGCAATTTTTGTAGAAGTATGTATGCATGAAAGAATAAGTTATTTAGATTATTATCCAAGGTGAGAAGCATGAAAAAATGTGTATGTGAAATAGGATTTGAGTAATGTACTTGTAGGATCATGAAGTGATGAGAAGAGAGGTGAATTAGGAGAGGTGAAGAGTGAAGAGATAAGAGTTGATTTAGAGATCACAATTTGTTGTGTTAGAAAACTAAATGAGGGTGATCAAACCTTGTAAGAAGTCTAAGTTGTTGCTTAGAAAATAGGGAGTTGAAGCTTCCTTATAAGTTGTAGCTTGCAGAAGGTTAAGTAGGATCTTGACTGAATTTTTGGGAGTTGGAGCTTCCATGCAAGTAGGAGATTGCTAAAGGTCAAGTAGTAGCTTGGATAAATTTTGGAGTTATAGCTTCAAGTTGAGTGGATGCTCAAAAATGAAATATTTGTAATCTTTATAGATAATTTGTTTACACTAGTGCATTGATTTCAATGGGTTTTTCTCCCTTTAAGGGTTTCCCACATTAAATATTGTGTTCATGTGTACTTGTTTCTAATTTTCTTATGTGTGAATGTCATGATAATCTCATGGTAAAGGCTAATCAAGATTGAATGGTTTTCTAAGTTATTGAAAGGTTTTAAAATTTTTGAGAAGCACTGGTTCACCCCTCCCCTCTCATTGTATGTGTTTTCCAATAGTTGAATTTGTTGGGTTCATTAATGATTTTATTGTTGTTTATCATGATGACATAATAGTGTTCTCTAGAAAAAGGGGTGATCATTTGTAGCACCTAGAAAATATCTTGATCAGATGTAGAAAATATGGAATTTCATTAAACCCAAGGAAGTACCACTTTGGAGTTCATAAGGACAAGCTATTTGAGGCACATTGTGTCCCCTAAATGGGTTATGATTGACTGGAGAGAGTAGAATAAATTGATAAAGTTTCCATCCCTTAGTCTAAGAAAGGCATATAATCGTTCTTTGGTCACATTAATTTTTGTCGGAGGTTTATTTATAATTTTTCTTAGATTACCTTGCCCATTACAAATATGCTAAATAAGTACCAAGTTATCAAGTGGTGTGATGAGTCGGTCAAGCTTTCGGAAGAGTAAAGGATGCATTAAATATTGCCCCTGTCTTTGGAAAGTCTTGATTATAAGAATTATTTTCACATATTCCTTTTTCATATGAATATACTATTGCTTACCTATTAAAAATTGGTCAGAAGGGTCACGAGAAACCTATTGCCTTTTTCTCTAAATCCTTACAGGATCCGAGTTGAAGTATTCTATAATGCAGAAACAAATTTTTGCTTTGGTAAAAGTTGTTAAAATCTTCAAACCATATATTGTGAGTTCTAAGATCATATCTTATGTACCATCTACTATGGTCAAATATATTCTCTCATAGATGGATATTTCAAGTAAGATATGTAGGTGAGTGAATAAACTTCAAGAATATGAAATGGATATTCAGACCACCAAGTTGGTGAGATGCCTTGGATTAGAAAGATTGATGGCTAAAAAAATCTACATGTTGTAAAATTATACAACCTTGATAAGGACAAGAAGTAACCTCATGAAAAATTAGGTACTTCTACTTGGTATAAGGACATTATATACTATTTGAGAAATCTAAACTATCATATAGGCCTAGATAAAAATCATAAAAGGAAATTAAATCTAGTGTCCCAAAAGTACATATTAATAGATATTACATTGGTTTGGAAAATTCTGAAGGGGTTTTATTAATATATATAATTCTTTGTCATGCAAATGTTCAACATGAAAACAGACCCCAGTGTCACTATTTTGTGTGTAAGCCCCTTAAGCACTTCCATAGATTATTTATTCCCTGTGTCAGCCTCTATCCCCATCCTTAAATTTCTCATGTGTATTTTAATTACCTTTCACATGTGTTGGATAAATAGAAACAAGCTCACAAGTTCTTTTTTAGAGTGTTTTTCAAAGTGGATCCTTCGGTAGGCTTAGGAAGGGCTACTTTTATCCTTTTTGAGATTAGTGTATATTCCCAAGAGAAAATTGGAAGTCATATATTCATCAAGGTGTATTAATTATCCTAGACCATTATGCAATTTATTTAGGAATATTTAGAAAATATTTGGAGATTCAGGAGCAAGTTCAAGCAACATCGGTTTTTTAGGACAAAGGAGTTTACACTGCAAAAAAGCACCTGAGCTTCAGAAGATGATTCCATGAGCTCCAGAATGATTTGGAGCTCAAAATAAATATAAATGGTAATTTGTTTCAATTTAGTACATGGTGGTAATTTAATATCTTTCTCAAGGCCCATGCATTTCTTTCCACAACTCATTCTTTGGAAGAAAACTAGAAATCCTCGTAGAAAAGGTTTTTTTGGGAATTTTTAAGCTAAATTAGACCTTGAGACCATCCCATTCTTCTCAAAATTCCTTTTTAGTTAAAATCATATAAGGAAGTGCCCAAAACATCTTTCAAGAGCTCTGGCAACATCATTTTCAAGCTCCTCTCCAATGTACAAACTTCGTCCTTAGCCAAATGTTTCGGTGCCACGTGTCAAAATGAGGCTAAGGTGCACTTTTGAGTAACCTTCATCCCTTTCTAGGAGGACAAATGGGATATTAAATTTTTCCCCACCACCTTAGGCCTCATGGATCCACCACATGACCCAGGAGGCTCCGATAAGCACTTTTAACCAAATTTCTAGCCCCGCTCCATGCCATGCATGCTTGAGACTTTACACATAGGGGAGGAGGCACACTTTTGTGTCCCCTTCATCCATTTACAATAGGAAAATTGGGGAAAAAAATTTCCCCCCACCTTTCTCCTGTCGGAGTTCCTCACGTGACCAAGAATCGGCTCTCGAGTGCCGAAAATGAGCCCTTTCCGCTATCTCCTCCACTTGTGTAGGCTTGACACTTGTCACCTAGGAACTAGGGTGCAGTTTTGTGTCCCTTTAATCCCTTTACAAGGGGACAAGGGGGTATAAAAAATTTCCCCCTTCCCTCTCTCTCTCTCAAAGTATAAAATCCAGGAGTTAGCCTTTTTTTTGCTCTCCCCACTTTGCTCCATTTCTACCCGAAGATCCGCGAAATCTTTCAAAAATCCTCCACTTATATTTTCCTATTTAATTCATCCCTCCATATTCCCATGATCATGGAAAGAATATTTTCATAAAAATTGCAAATTTTTAAAGGCTTTAGGATCATTTTTGCAAGATTGACTTCAGTAGCCGTGAAGGAAAAAAATTAATATCTTGCAAACCAAAGGATTGCACAAATTGAGGTGGGGTTTTTGAATTATTAATCATTTCTAGGTGCCATGAGAACATAATTTATATAACTAACATGCATATTCCAAATTTTTTATAGTGAAAAAACCTAGACTTCATGCCCTGGTTTCGTAAATTTTTATTTCCCGTTGTTCTAGTGATCGGATTAAGTTAAAAATTTAGACGTGAGACCGTGAGACAAAACCTAGCCCATTGGAGTTGTTTTAATCACAATATAAGGTGTGGAAAGCCAATTTCCAAAAAATAGTAAGTCTTTATACGATCATTTACTATAAATAGTAAAATATCACAATGGGAAAATTGATTCAGGGTAGTGTTCACAAGGAATAACTAGGGAAACAAGGAAGGTGGTCAAAAAGGGGAAAGATTAAAAAGGAACATGTTTTCTAAAAATATAAATTATTCATTTAGAGTATAGAAAGTTACTAATTGATCTATCTTCATTCATCTCTTAGTTTCTCAACATCTTCACAAGGTTGTACGATAATTGCACATTTTAAAAGACGTAATCCACCCTTCACAAGTATCCCGATTGCATCATTTTGGTCATAACAGTAAGAAAAAACATCACCTGACATAGTAGGAAAGAGCCATGGATATTGTGCAGTCAAAGTAGAATTGGAAAAATCCAAGGTCTCAGTTGAAATTAAAACCAAAGGGTTCATCCTAACTTTTCAATCAAGTTAGAGCCATTTGTGCCTCCCCGGTGAGCCGGCTAAGTGAGCTCAATGAGCTAAGTAAAACAAGGTGAGTTGGGAGAATTTTTGAAAGAAATTTGGTTGGAAATATCAAGCAAGATTAATTCCTTACATAACATTCAAGTGTCCAAGCATGTCTCCCTAAAGGTCGGAGATTTCCCAAATCAATAGAGAATTTATTTCACAATAAATGTTCCAGTGGAAAACATCATGTAAACACCTAATGATACATTCCCATGGATTCAAGAAATGATCAAGGTAGTGAGCCAAGGACAAACACAGGTTATCGCACCAAGTATGAAGGAAATATCAAAGATATGGAAGCCCAAAGAAAGAAAGAAATCTCAAAAAACATATTTATTCTTTGGTAAAACCTCGGGTAATTAGTATGTTGAAGTTGTTAGGCCTAAGAAGTAAAATCTCATTGGAGACATGACTATGGCAGATTATGAGTTGACCCGCATCTCATTGGGTCAAGCCTCACATGAGAGTGACTCTCATCTATTCAGGGAATCCTCTTCATGTGTCCTTGCTCAAAATGAATTATAAAAGAAAACAATCATGCAATCGGAGGAACATGTAAAATATCTCATTGCATAGATTAAACCCTTCTCGTGGCCCGAATCAACATCTTATCTTCCAATCAAAGATATTCCTAGAATCAAGAGTGTTGATCCTGAGGAAATCAAGAAAGCACAAGGTTATATGATGCAGGGGAAAATGAGCGAGAATTGGATCGAGAAAATCATTTATCAAGGCAAGGAATTGTTTCTAAACATCATGTCTCTCATCAAGATTTTTATTGCAACATTGTCTGCAAGTAAAGAAAGAAAATAAGGAGTTTGAAAAATAGTTCAATCATTTGGATGAGGTGTTCCCACTGATATCTGAAATGAGTTCTTTTAATTCTCACACCCTCGTGAGTAAAAATGTGTTTGAATCTACTGTGGATAACTTATCTTAGGTTTAGATCCGTATCATGGACGTGAAATATGCAATGCTCAAGAATGCCATATCCAAGTTGGACTCTTGTGGGAAATAGGCTTCAATATCTTAGAAGATTTCTGATTGTGTGCATAGACTTGAGTTCCCTCACCTCACCGAGGACTTGTTGGTGAGAAAATTTGTCTTGTGGAAAAATTGGTGGGTTTCAGGCCAACGCTATGGGAATCTAAGTCCCTCTACTTGAACAGTGCAGCTTTCATATGTGCATGCGTGAAAAAGTGGATTTCAATGGTGGTCTTTCAACTAGAGATCCAACAGGGGCACTCCACTGTCCCTGTGGCAAAGCTAGCAATTTCTCACTAGAGAAGAAATTTGTCTAAGAAGGGAAAAGGGAGTGAGAATGGAGGTAGGAAAAACTAATGTTGCGGGTAGAATATCAGATGCCCACACATCAATTAGAAACTTCATTTACATGCATTTATAATCAAAAGAAAAAAATCTACAGGAGAAGCTACAAGACCGAATGAAACTCATTGGTCACAAAGTACCAATTAATTCCTCAATCAAGGAGGAAAAAATTCCTTCTTTTCTTATTAAAGCTTGAGCAGAGTTTGTACATAGCTTGAGAATGGAAGAAATTCAAGGAAGAAGAGAAAATAGAAGAAGAATGGCATTTTCTATCTTTTCCAGGTACAAAGCACTCTGGTTTTTCGAAAATTAATCGCCCCCTTGGAATGATGTCAAGAAGCCATTATATTCTTTGTAAGAAACCGTTACAACTTCACAAATCCTCAACGCCTTTTCGAATCCCTCTGTTGTGAAGAAAACACTCATGGTGGGTTAAAACCAGATCTTGCAAAGCAACCGTTACATTTGATTTGCCAGTTTAAATACAGACCGTTAGATTTTCTCCTCTAACTCTGAAATCGGGTCGTCCACATGGCAGGAAGGGATTGGAGCGGTTACGGGGGAAGCCCTTTGCATTTTGTGATTTTTTAGAGATTTGGAAATTTGGAACAAATTGGCCCACACCCCACTTTGACTTTTCAACTTAGACACATGGCTACTTCTGATTGGAAATGGGGTCGTGGCCCTTTCTCAACATTTTAACCTTTTTTGGAAAAAGGCTCAAAAACTCAATTTCCTCCATTGGCTCCTGCTGCTACGATTTGACTATGACATGTGGCACGTTCTGGTTGGAGATGGGGTCATGGATCCTTTCTAAACATTTTAATATTTTTGGGAAAAAGGCTCAAAACCTCAATTTCCTCTGTCGTCCCACTCTCCTGCTTTGACTTTTCAACGGCAGGCTTCACCTTGACTTTTTCCTTTATAGCGATCAGTTGCGGATCATTTTTAACTTTTGCCTTTTTACAAAAAAGATCGAAAAACAAAAATTTCTCTGCCGGCCCACTCTTCCGCTTTGACTTTTCAACTTCAGCCCGAGACCTTGGTAGAGCCGCGGAGCATTTTAGAACTTTTACTTCACTTTTGGGAATTTGGTTAAATTTCCAAAAGTTCCGATGGCCCACTCATCCGCTTTGACTTTTCAAATTCGGGCCGATACCTTGGCGGAGCTCATGAGCATTTTAGAATTTTACTTCACTTTTGGGAATTTGGTTAAATTTTCAAAAGTGCCCCGATGGCTCGCTCGTCCGCTTTGAATTTTCAATAGCGGGCTTCAACTTTGAATTTTTCCCTGCGGGCTTCAACTTTGACTTTTTCCTTTATAGCCTGATCGGGGTCGCAGGAAAATTTACCATTTTTCCAAAAGTGACCAAAAGTGTTAAGTTCACCAAAATCCCATTCCTCCCCATCCAATAGGATCTGACCACGTACCTACATTCATTGGAGTCAAAATTTGTGAGGAAAAGACACCGTCATCCCAACTGTGGAAAATACGTAGAAGAAGAAAACTTCATCATTTTGAGTCCAATTTTCAAATTTCCTTCATGAACCAGAGGCATGGAGGCAAAACAATGATTTGGTGACCCAAGCCATAGAACAAGTGAACAATTTTGATCAAAAATGGAGGTTGCAAAGAGGATATTACATGCACAAACCGGGAAATGGAGAATTTCTCAAAATGAGCAAAACAGAGGTTTAAACAGCTCTAGGGCACGACTTCTACTAATTTCTTGAATCTCTAATTTGGCTTAAACACCAATGAAGGGCATGAGCTCAAAAAAATTGAATTTGGCTATGAAAAAATAGAGTAGTTTTGGGAGACAATAGTTGGCTCTAGCTTGGGGACATGGCGTGAATTGGGCATTGCTAGGGCACGACGTGAGGATCTAGAATCTCAAGTTTCAAAAAATATCACGTTGACCAAGTGCCTTATCCATTGGGCCTTGCAAATTCATGTACAATTATGAGAAAGAATGGAAGAAGAAGGAAACACACAAGCCAAACCACACACAACCAAAACTGAACAAAAACTAAAACCAAAACAAAGCAACAGAAAAGGGAAAAACACACCTACGCAAATCACCTATGGTACAGGGTGGGGACAACCCACTTTCACTAATGATATAGTTTCAAGTATTTCCCACTTTGAGGCAATTCTAATGGCGTTCCATTCAAGTAAGAGAGGAGAAAAACATTTTCACCACAAGCTCCATGAATTTGGAATGGGCCCAACCACAATGAATCAGAAATTCCATGGCTCCCCTTTGGTTCTCTTCTCTTGTCCCATAGTAGGGCCAAATCTCCAACTTTGAGGTTCCTTGCTTTGGTCTTCTTGTCAAAAAAATTCTTCACTTTCAACTGATGTTCTTTAATTCTATCCGCCACTTGGCATCTACTTTCCTCCAACTTCTCCAGGAAGAGGATCCTCTTATCAATGGAGTCTTTGTACCGACCATCTTCTATTTCTTGCAGCAGCTTGAGAGCTGGCATCTCAATTGTGAGAGGAATCTCTACCTCAATTCCATACAACATTTGGAAAGGTGACATACATATTTCCTTCTTAGGAGTGATCCTATCGGCCCATAATGCATCATACAACTTCTTGTGCCAGTTCCTTTGATTCTCATCTACCAGCTTGTGAAAAATGGTCACAATGTTCTTGTTGCTTGACTCAACTTGACCATTTCCCTATGGGTAGTAGTCAGAAGAGTGAGATAAGGAGATTCCAAAACCATAACAAAACTCTGTGAGCTCCTTTGAAGAGAAATAGGTGGCATTGTCTACAACAATCTTCTGTGGTACTCCAAAGTGTACAATGATATTCTCCTTGATGAAGTTGCAGACTGTTTTGAGCTAGCTTGCTTGGTTAGAATGGCCTCCACCCATTTAGTGAAGTAATCAGTTGCAGTGAGTACATAATTATGCCCCTGTACTAGAATGAGGATTCAAAATACCAATAAAATCTATCCCCATTGCTGAAATGGTTCCTTAATCACCACAGGCCTGAGTGGCAATGCACCAAGTTGTGGCTTTCCAACAAATTTTGGCATGCTTTGCATTTGGAAACCAGTCTTGAGTATCTATAAAGATGGAGGGAAAATAATATCTCCCACCGAGAATCTTATGCGTAGTGACCATTTTGAGAAATGTCCACCATAAGCTTGATCATGATATGCCCCTGAGTAATTTTTCTTGTTGCTCCTTATCTACACACCAAAGGAAACAAACGTCTAGGCCTCTCTTGTAAAGTGTATGATTCCAAATCACAAACTTGGATGCATTTAGCTTGAGTGTCCTTCTTTGTTTGTAGTCAACATGAGGAGAACATTCTCCATAAGTGAGGTAGTAAACAATATCGCATACCACTCATCGGTAGCGGTGAAAAGAGCACTTGTGGGTCTTACGAATAGGTTGGGAAAACATCATCCTTTTCTCCCTCTTTGAGCCTTGAGAGTTTCATCTTTAGCAATCAGCTTTCAAAAACAATTTCTTCTTACCAGATTAGAGGGCCTAATCTCCAAGTTTTACTTTTGGGTCTTTGCAATCCAACTTCTTCTCTTAGCCCCAATATCTTATTGAGTCAAAATGGACTTGATTGCACTTCCAAGGACCATCACCTTTGTATGGGAATTGAGAATGTAGAATCTAAAATTTTTAACATCTTTAACCACTACGTAGGCATACTTCTCCAGTTGGTTGTACTTTAGCTCATGATTTTTCAAAGGATAACTCGTGAAAGCAATGGGTGCTTCCAAGCCTTCATCATTTTTCTACACAAGGACAAAGTAGAGAGTGTATGTTCTAATGCATAGCAATACATGATGAACTCCTTGTTAAAATATAGAGACACAAGAGTTAGAGCTTTGGCAATGGATTTCTTGATATTCTCAAATGTTGTTTTTCCCTCCTTATTCCACTTGAAATTTTCTTGAGGCTTCATTATGGAATTTATATGCTTAGTCGATTCAAAAAAACTCAGCACAAAATGACAAAAGGAGTTTACCTTTTCAAAGAATGAATGAACTCCCTTTTTGTTGGTTGTTAAGGCTAATTCTTGGATAGCTCGACCCTCGCATGATCAATGTGTGCCCCATGTTTTTTCACAATGTGTCCTAGTAACTTACCTTATGTGACTCCAAAATGCACGTCTTTGGATTTAGCTAAATGTCATGTTTCCTACACCTTGCAAGGACTTTCTCCAAATGACTGATATGGTCTCCCCTCCTCTTTGAGAAAACCATGAGGTTATCAAGGTAAATGATAATGTAATATTTCAAATCTTTGAAATCCAAGTCCATTGCTCTCTGGAAAGTGGCCCCAAAGATTGATCAAGCTAAAAGGCATTACGATGTAGGCAAAAGTTCCCAGTGGTGTTGTGAAGGTTGTTTTGTTGCAATCCTCTTCGCCACCTTGATTTGTTTATACCACGAGAATCCATCAAGAAAAGAGAGCATCTCGAGATCCGGTGACTCCTTGCAAAATATGATCCATGATTGGAAGAGGGTAGTTGTCCTTGAGAGATGTCTAATTCAAATTTGAAGTCTACACAAATCCTTATTCCCCCGTTCTTCTTCCCATCGGCACAATGTTAGCCACCCATGTTGAATGGTGGATGGGGAAGATGATTCTAGCATTGAGCATCTTTGTCACCTCTTCTTTGATAACATTAGAAATCTTTGGATTGTATGGCCTTTGTTTCTACCTAAAGGGCTTAGCTCCTTGCTTCAAAGGAATAGAATGATGCATTTTCTTTCGCTGAAAAGACTTGAGTTCATCATAGGAGTAGGCGGGACATCGAGTACTTTTTAGCAAAGCAACAAAATTTCTCTTCTCTTCTGGTGAGCAACATTTACCAATGTTAACCATCCTTGGATTCTCTGAAGTGCCAATTTTTTCTTGATCAAAATCAGATGGGCACTAAGAAGACTATTTTTCTTTCTCTTAGATGAACCTGTCATGCTTTTCAAAGAGATCTTCCAAAGAAACTAGGCCTTTGGGGATTTTGTTTCCTTTCAGTTTAATTACCCCCTCTTCATCAATTCCTTCAATTCCTTCCTTCTCTTCTTGGGGACCTGATTCACGGTGTGGGTTTTCACTTCCTTCTTATTGAAGTTATCCCTTTGTTCTAAGAAGGCTAGGATCTGATTGTCATCATTGAAGACCTACCAGTGATTTGCATTGTCTAGTACACTAGGTCTGAAAACCATCTCAATGGTCACCTTATCTTTCCAAAAGAAGGATGAGGTGTCACTAAGGAAGCTAACACTACTAGAGAATCAGCCTTTTCATTCTGCTCCCTAGGGATAGCTTCAATGGAGAATGCATCAAAGGATTCAATGCAATCCCACACTCTATTTCTATAGTGCTCGAGCCTTGTATTTTTTACCTGATATTGTTGGTGGACCTACTTCACCACAATCTCAAGCATCACCTTTGCATCTCAGCTTCTTGATCCCCATGTCCTCTATTGCATTCATGCCTAAGAGCAACACTTCATACTCTGCAATATTGTTTGTATTATCAAATTGCAGCTTATAGGAAAAAGGGTATATCTCATTGGAGGGAGAGTATAATACTACACCAGCTCTGAACCTACTCTGGAATGACTACCATCAAACTCCATTTTCTAAATCCGATCTTCTTCTTCCTCTATGAGGAGTGGCAAGTTCTCTTCCTTTTGTGATGTAAGGAATTAGTTTCCTAGCCCACAATCTTCAAAGAGGATGTTAGCTCTTGAATCATCAGATTTCCTTCTTTGTGAATTTCATTTTCCTAGCTCGGAAGTAGCTTCTTCATTTCTACTTTCACTTTGGGATAGTTACTGAGATGACCAATCCATTTTTATTTCTCCACTAGATCTCTGCAAAAACTTCTACTTAAAAGCATACCAAAAGATGTTGGGATATATGTCACCAAAATGGTCAAGAGTATCTTTTTGTCGGGGTAATCAGCTAGTACAACCTTAGCATCCTTGATTATTCCTACTAATGGAACTTGTTTGGATTCCATTGAATAGCATGTGCCATTTTCCGGGTCAAATTGAGGCCAAGAGAATTTGCAACTTTTCTTTGGCATCACATTATATAAGGCTCTAGAGTCTATGATGCAATTGTTCAACCTGGAAGCCTTTGATGAGAAGTGACATGTAGAAAGGCTTAACTTTTTGGTGTTGGAAGCATTGAGGGCTAGCATGTTTTGAGAAGGTGGTATGGATGGTGTGGGAAGTAAGCCTTTAGAATTAGAGATATGGGGTGTAGAGTTACCACCACGGACATGAATCTATCAAATTGGGTAGGATGTGTTTGTAGGTATTCAATCTCAAATAGTTGAACTTTGGTTTTGCTTGCATGCTCCACAAAGTCAAGCTGGAGCTATGGTAGGTAAGGAAGAGGTTACAGCAGAAGGATGAGGACTTAAATGGTAGAGGTTTTGTTACTTTTGGTGCTGGGTTATCCTTTTCAAATGTAGCAATTGGCTTGGAAGGAGGTGAGGGTGTAGCCCTCGATTGAAATTTAGATGTTCTTACAGAACCAGTATTAAGAAGAGAATTTCTCTTAACAAATTTTGGGTTGAGAGGAGAATCAGATGACTTACTTGGTACAACAGTGTGATCCTTGACAACCAATGAATATGGTTTCTCTTTTGTTGATTCCATGGAAGGTGGTAATGGTGATCCTCTGTTGATGATCTTGTTTTGTGGAGGCTTTGAAGAGCTATCTTCTTTGTTCTTCCTACTCTCAATTACAACTGTTGAGGCTGAAACACCATTCTTGGATTGTGCATGAGTGAAAACAGCACATGAAAAACTTGGAGCTTCTTCATCACCTTCCTCCTCATCATCAATGTATTCAATAAGGCCATTGTGCATGCCAACCTCTTCAATTCAAGATAGTTTTCGTACTGGCGTCCATGTTTTCTTCTTTAGTTTCCTCAATGGTTGTTCCTTCTTCTCGATTCTCTAGTGTCACGAGGCAAGCATTGATTGATGGTGCTTCAAGAGAAATCCTATGAGGAGGTGGAGCAATTCTTGGTCTTTCATGGGGATTTGATCTCCTTGGAGCATTCCTCATTTTGATTTTTGATATTTGCTTCTTCAAAGCAACTAGGTCATTTGCCATTTTTGGAGCATTGGATTAGTGGTTTGGATTTGAACTTTGACCTTTTTCTTCCCATTTGGTCCTTTCACTTTGCGAAAGAATTAGATCATCATCGGTCTCAATTGTAAAGTCTTTAGCGTCCCTCAAGGTTCTTAATTGGGCTATTCTAAGGAAGAAACCAACTTCAGTGTGGCAAAGCAATGATGAAGAATATTTTCTAGTTGTTTTCAGAGGGCAACACATCTTGCAGGATACTCCTTGTCAAGCTATCATACCTTGCTACAAAATCTCTCATTGATTGAGAGGTCTCCTTCTTTATCTCGAACCAATTGGACCAGCATGTCTGACAATCTTCTATGCTCTTGAACCTATGTTCAAATGCACTTCTTATATCTTCCCAAAGCATGTGATAGATCTTGGGGAAACATGTAGAACCATTCAATGACCTTTTCTTGGAGTGACTCCACAAAGATCCTAACTGAAAAATCTTCATCTTTAACTCCCAACACTCCACAAGCAGTGATGAATGCTGCTACATGTTATTTTGGTTCGAGAACCATCCCCTTTGAATTTTGGGAAGTTCTTTCTCGAACCTCTTAGGAGTTCATGGAGTGGTTGAGAAAGAGCCAGTGGACTGTATTTCTCCCCCATGTTATGTTAGGCCTGCATTCCTCATGCTCATGATCACCCATTCTATTCATGTTTCTATCCTCTAGTCTTGCTAAGGTTGCTTCTCGCTGCTCTTTCTTGTTTTGATTTGGAGTCTTTCTATTTCTTCAAGTTGAGCCCTTATCTCCTCCTCAACAACTGCCTCTCTTTCAATCTCTTCAAATGTGGGATCAATTTTTCCTCCTTGCCTCGGTTGCAGTGTATCTTCTATCAGCTAGCTTGAAAGTTTATGCTCTTCTCTGGGGTGCTAGAATTTGTCTCTACCTTTCCAATTCGATAGCACGTTCCTCTTCCAGGTCTAGAATCCTTATGGAAATGAATTATTGATTGACACTTTGTCTATTATGCCAAATAGCTTCTCTCAGATCAGAAGCAATGTCTTCTTGGATGTGAAAGAGTAAATCAGGTCTCTCAACAGGAGGATTTCCTAGAATAGCCATGATTTACATCCATGTAGTCTATGTGATTATTCAATCTCCAAGAACTTTTCTTCTAGAATATTTTTGTATTTTATGACCTTGATGTCATTTTTAGGTGCGAGATAATGCAAAATATGCCCCACAGTGGGTTCCAAAGCTGTTGGCAAGAAAATTAGTCTTGTGGACAAATTGGTGGGTTTCGGGCCAATGCTATGGGAATCTAAGTCCCTCTACTTCAATGGTGCAACTTACGTATGTGGATGCGTGAAAAGTGGATTTCAATGGTGGTCTTTCGACCGAGAGATCTAGTAGGGGCACTCCATTGTCCCTGTGGCAAAGCTAGCAATTTCTCACTAGAGAAGAACTTTTTCTGAGAAGGAAAAAGGGAGTGAGAATGGAGGTAGGAAAAACTAATATTTCGGGTAGAATATCATATGCCCACACACATCAATTAGAAACTTCATTTGTATGCATTTATAAGCGGAAGAAAAACAAATCCAGCGGGAGAATTTACAAAACCAAATGAAACTCATTGGTCACAAAGTACCAATTAATCCGTCAATTAAGGAGGTAAAAATTCCTTCTTTTCTTATTGAAGCTCGAGCGAGTTTATACATAGCTTGAGAATGGAAGAAATTCGAGGAAGAAGAGAAAATAGAAGAAGAATGGAGTTTTTAGTCTTTTCCAAGTACTGAGCACTCTGTTTTTTTGAAAATCACCCCCTTGGAATGACGTTGGGAAGCCATTATATTCTTTGCAAGAAACTGTTACAACTTCACAAATCCTCAACGCCTTTTCAAATCCCTATGTTGTGAAGAAAACGCTCATGGCAGGTTAAAACTAGATCTTGCAAAGCAATAGTTACATTTGATTTTCTAGTTTAAATACAGACCTTTAGATTTGCTCCTCTAACTCTGAAATTGGGTTGCCACGTGGTAGGAAGGGATTGGAGTAGTTACAGGGGAAGCCCTTTACATTTTGTGATTTTTTAGAGATTTGGCAATTTGGAACAAATTGGCCCACACCCCCGCTTTGAATTTTCAACTTAAACATGTGGCTACTTCTTATTGGAAATGGGGTCGTGGCCCTTTTCTCAACATTTTAACTTTTTTGGAAAAAGGCTCAAAAACTCAATTTCCTCCGTCGGCCCGCTGCTCCGATTTGACTAGGACACGTGGCACGTTCTGGTTGGAGACGGGGTCACGGCTCCTTTCTAAACATTTTAACCTTTTTGGGAAAAAGGCTCAAAACCTCAATTTCCTCCACCAGCCCGCTCTCCCGCTTTGACTTTTCAATGGTGGGCTTCACCTTGACTTTTTCCTTTATAGCCTGATTGGGGCTGCGGATCATTTTTTAACTTTTCACCTTTTTTACAAAAAGGCTCAAAAACACAAATTCCTCCGTCGGCCCGCTCTTCCGCTTTGACTTTTCAACTTCAGGCCCGAGACCTTGGTGGAGCCGTGGAGCATTTTAGAACTTTTACTTCACTTTTGGGAATTTGGTTAAATTTCCAAAAGTGCCCTGATTGCCTGCTCGTCCGCTTTGACTTTTCAAATTCGGGCCCAAGACCTTGGTGGAGTCGCGGAGCATTTTAGAAATTTTACTTCACTTTTGGGAATTTGGTTAAATTTCCAAAAGTGCCCCGATGGCCCGCTCATCCACTTTGACTTTTCAACAACAGGCTTTAACTTTGACTCTTTCCTTTATAGCCTTGATCGGGGCCGTGGGGAAAATTTACCATTTTTGCCAAAAGTGACCAAAAGCGTTAAGTTCACCAAAAATCCCATTCCTCCCCATCCAATAGGATTTGACAACTTACTTGCATTCATTGGATTCAAAACTTGACGAGGAAAAGACACTGTCATCCCGACTGTGGAAAATACGTAGAGGAAGAAAACTTCATCGTTTTGAGTCCAGTTTTTGAATTTCCTTCATGAACCAGAGGCATGGAGGAAAAATAATGATTTGGTGACCTAGGCCATAGATAAGTGAACAATATGGATCAAAACTAGAGGTTATAAAGAGGATATTGTGTGCACTGATGGGAAATGGATAATTTCTCAAAATGAGCAAAACAGAGGTTTAAAAAGCTCTAGGGAATGACTTCTGCTAATTTCTTGAATCTCTAATTTGGCTTAAACACCAACGAAGGGCATGAGCTCAAAAAAATTGAATTTGGCTATGAAAACACAAAGTAGTTTTCAGGAGACAACAGGACTCATCATTAGAAGAGCTCATCATATCATTCCAGAAGTTGGTCAAGAAGGAGGCAAGTGAATCTCTTTCCTTTAATGAAGGAAACTTAGAGTCATTGGCCAGTATCATAAGTTTCATTGTTGCAATTGCAATGGATGATGAAGTATGGCTCAGTCAGTGTAAAAAATATCAAATATGTTCCAGGAACATGGATTGACATGTTGGGCTATTTGAGCATTCAGAGGTAGATAATTTGATGGATGTGATAGCTCAATTCAAAAAGAATTCAAGGAACAAGAGAAGGAAGCATGAATCAAAATTTTTATCATCAAGAAAGCTTCTTCATCGAAAATTTCAACTTCTTCCTTTTTCTCTACTTATCCCTCTTTCTTCTCTTCCTCTTCTAATTCTTCATTGGGTGTAATCATTGTATTTTTTCCTATTCACTTAAGTGACATAATTTTTAAATTGTTAAAGTATTTTCTAAAAATTATAAGAGAAATACTTAAGTTTTCTCTTCGATGTAAAATGAAAGGTCACAAGTGGAATAGGAACATGAAGAGTCGTGTGGGGTGAGATGAGAGGTCAATTCACATTTCTATAAATTGGGAAGGCTTATCCATTCCAAAAGATCCTGAAAGTTAGTATTTTTGGTAGTAATTGTGAATTGATTTAAGCTTTGTACTCATCACTACACAAGAAATGAAATCTATTTTTCTCCCATTTCCCTTTCTCATGTTTCCTCTTTTCTCTCTTTTATGCACTTTATAAGCATAGTGATCCGAAAGATCTTTATATCTTTGATAGATGAATCTAAATAATTTTGTGTCATTGTTTTTTAGTCTCACTAGATAGTTGTTATCCCAATTTCAGCCCCTCCCCCATGGATAAATTTATCAAACACAACCCGCACATAAGAAAATATAAGGGTCATCTTTGTCCCACGAGCTCACATTAAAATCCAACAATCAAGGGGCAAGAGGGCTCGAAAAGGGAGAAGCAGGGTCAGAAAAGGAGCAAACAACATCAAAGGAGGCCAGAGGCTCACAGAACAAGAATGAAAATAAAGGGCTCAAAGTTTTTGAACTTTGCCACATACGAGTTGACTCGGAGGAAAAGAAATGGACTCAAGGAAGGTTCCACGTGCCTCATCGGTGTAAATTCAAAAGGCACGGCCCAAAGAGAGACCCTAAACTTGCACCAACTCTCCACATGGTCAAAGTGCGAAAAGACAGAGCCGGTCATTTAATCAACTAAGTATAAGAGTGTCGGTGGAAGCCTCCACATGCCTCATCGGCACAACTTCAGAAGTGAGACCCAAGGGACAGACCCCAAATGAGCACCAACCCTCCATGTGGTCAGAGCCTCAAAAAGTTAAATCGGTCGTTGAAAATTATAAGGCCGAGAAGATGATGCCACATGTCTCACCGCGCAACACCAAGGCTGGGTCCAAAGAGTGGGTTCTTAAATGTGTGTGGAGCTTTCACGTGTCCCAGTGCGAAAAGAAACAAAGCCGGTCATTTAATCAACTAAGTATAAGAGGGTTGGTAGAAGTCTCCATGTGTCTCATCGGTGCAAATTCAAAGAGTGCGACCCAAAGCAGAGACTCAAACAAGCGCTGGCCCTCCATGTGTCCAGAGCCCAAAAACTAGAATCGGCCATTAAAAAGTCTAAACGAGAGGTAGGGCTGGGAAGGAGCCACGTGTCTCCATGGCACACCTCCGGAGGTCATGCCCAAATAGGGTCTCTAAATGTGTGTTGACTCTCCACATGTCTAGGGTCCAACAGAAGTCAAATGGGTAGCGGGCCCAAATCGGTTAAGTATAAGAGGATCGGCGAAGGAGCCAAGTGTCTCTTTAGCACACCTTGAGGGTTGAAGCCAAAGGCGAGTCCCCCAAACAAGCGTGGAGCTTCCACATGTCCCAGTATGAAAAGGAAATAGAGTCGGAAATTGAAAAGTCTCAAACAATGACAGATGGCACCACATGTCTCATCGGTGCATTTTCAAAGGTACGGCCCAAAGAAAGACCCTAAACTAGCACCATCCCTCCACGTGTCCTAGGTCAAAAAGGGGACACTGGCCATTGAAAATTCCAAGTTTGAGACAAGCCCGCGGAATACTCCACATGTCATCTCGGCGTAGTAACTCAAAGGAAAAATCCAAAGGCAAGTTTCGGATGTGCATTGAAGGCCCACGCATCCGTGGTCGGACATATGACCCCGTCAAACAAAAGGGACTTAGCCAAAATACAAAAGAAACAGAGCAAAGCCACGGAAGGAGCCACGTGTCTCTTGAACTCTTTCAAGAGGTGAATCCAAAAGCAATCCCCAAACATGCACCAGCTCTCCATGTGTCTCGGAGTCGCAAAGTGTCTCCGCCAACATGAGGGACTTAGGTAGAAATAAAGAGGAGCCCATGAAGAAGCTGCCACATGTCGGGATTTGGCACAACTTCAAGAGAGAGAAGGGGGCTGAAACTTCAAAAGGC
Organism: Taxus wallichiana var. yunnanensis; assembly: GCA_018340775.1. Taxonomy (NCBI): domain Eukaryota; kingdom Viridiplantae; phylum Streptophyta; class Pinopsida; order Cupressales; family Taxaceae; genus Taxus; species Taxus wallichiana. The sequence continues at coordinate 674,180,237 of CM031244.1, read as the reverse complement.
GTGGGGCTACCACGTGGACCTTGAAAGGCGAGACTCGTTCACATATTGCAAGCCTGCATTAAACACCCAATGCTTGACCTTTAGGAAGCCATAACTTTTGACAGAGAGCTCGGTTTCGAGTGGGAAAGGAAATTTTGGAAAGCTCCCTGGTGCTTACTACTCACCTGCTTACCATTAATGTTTTGATCTGTCATTTTGAGGTCTGTCAAGTCTCCCACCTTCCGCCATGATGAAGAATGGGCCTCCTTCTTACGTAACAAGGAACAGCACATGGAGGCATGGGTCTTGTAATGAATCCTATTATTGTTTCAAGGATTTCAATGATTTACGGGGTGGTTGGGGTAGGTGGATTCAATGCATTGTAGGGGTTGTTGAAACAGAGTTTGAATTCTTCCCTCTCTCCTTCTCTCTTTGTTCTATATATTGTAAAGGAGGGGCATATTTCAAGAGGTTGGTCATTTGTTCTCTCTTGCCCCCTCTCTCTTTCTTCCTTAGGGTAGAATGTGGATTCTAAGCCTCCTCTCTTGGCTTTGTAATGGCATTTCCTTGCCTCTTTCCCACTGATGATGTACTATGTGAACTTATGGAGTAATAAAATCTATTTTGTGATGCATTTTTTCCATCCTTTACTTATTTTATTGTCTCTTCTTGCCTCTCATCATTGCAGGGTATATTATGCATACTTTGATGTCTATTGTAGGTTCTGGGAGTTGTGTTTAATGGGTTGAAGTGGTGTTCTGTGTGACATTTATCTTTGGTCTATGATACATCTTTCCATCCTCGGTGCACCTTCAAAGGTTGAAGCCAAAGGTGGTCCCCCAAATGAATGCGGGGCTTCCACGTGTCTCATCAATGAATCTTGAAAGGTGTGGCCTAAAGAAAAACCTAAACTAGCGCCAACCCTCCACATGTCCTAGCTCTAAAAAGGGGACAACAACCATTAAAAATTCCAAGCTCGGGATAGGCCGAAAGAAGCCTCCACATGTCATCTTGGCACCAAATCCAGGCGGGTCCCAAATGTGCATTGAGCCTCCACGCATCAAGGGTCAGACATATGGCCCCACCAAACAAAAGGGACTTAGCCAAAATACAAAAGAAATAGAGAAAATTCATGGAAGGATCCACGTGTCTCTTTGGCACTCTTTCAAGAGGTGAATCCAAAAGTGGTCCCCAAACATGCGCCATCTCTCCACGTGTCTCGGGTCAGGCAGAGTGTCTCTGCCAATAGGAGGGACTTAGGTAGAACACAAAGGAGCCGCGGAAGCCACCACATGTCAATCTGGTGCAACTTCAAGAGTGAGAAGAGGGGGCTGAATATTCAACATGTGCGGGGCTGCCACGTGGACCCTATAGAGGCGAGACTCATTTGCATATTGTGAGCCCACATTAAATTCCCAACCCTTGACCTTTAGGAAGCCATAACTTTCAACTGGGAGATTGGTTTTGAGTGGGAAAGGAAATTTTGGAAAGCTCCCGGTGCCTACTACTCACCTGCCACCATTAATGTTTCAATCTACCATTTTTGAGGCTATCAAGTCTCCCACCTTCCACCATGATGAAGAATGGGCCTCCTTCTTGCGAACAAGGAACAACACATGGAGGAATGGGTCTTATAGTGAATCCCATTATTGTTTGGGTGGATTTCAATGCTTTCGGGGTGATTGGGGTAGGTGGATTCAATGCATTATAGAGGTTGTTGAAACCGAGTTTGAATTCTTCCCTCTCTCCTCTCTTTCTTCTATATATTATAAAGGAGGGGCATATTTCAAGAGGTTGGTCATCTTTTCTCTCTTGCCCCCCTCTCTCTTTCTTCCTTAGGGTAGAATGTGGAGTCTAAGCCTCCTCTCTTGGCTCTGTAATGGAATTTCCTTGCCTCTTTCCCACTGATGATGTACTATGTGAACTTATGGAGTAATAAAATCTATTTTGTGATGTATTTTGTCCATCCTTTGCTTATTTTATTGTCTCTTCTTGCCTCTCATCATTGCAGGGTATATTGTGCATACTCTGATGTCTATTGTAGGTTCTGGGAGATGTGTTTAATGGGTTGAAGTGGTGTTCTGTGTGACATTTATCTTTGGTCTATGATACATATTTCCATCCTCGGTGCACCTTCAAAGGTTGAAGCCAAAGGCGGTCCCCCAAATGAATGTGGGGCTTCCACGTGTCTCATCGGCCCGAATCTTGAAAGGCGTGGCCTAAAGAAAAACTCTAAACTAGTGCCAGACCCTCCACATGTCACGGCTCCGAAAAGGGGACACCAACCATTAAAAATTCCAATCTCGGGACAGGCCGCGGAAGCCTCCATATGTCATCTTAGCACCAAATCCAGATGCGGAGTCCCAAATGTGCATTAAGCCTCCACGCATCAAGGGTCGGACATATGGCCCAACCAAACAAAAGGGACTTAAAAAAATACAAAAGAAATAGATGAAGTCTGGAAGGAGCCACGTGTCTCTTCGGCACTCTTTCAAGAGGTGAATCCAAAAGCGGTCCCTAAACATGTGTCATCTCTCCACGTGTCTCGGGTGAGGAAGAGTGTATCCCAATAGGAGGGACTTAGGTAGAACACGAGAGGATCCGCGGAAGCCACCACATGTCAATCCGGTGTAACTTCAAGAGCAAGAAGAGGGTGTTGAATCTTCAAAAGGTGTGGGGCTGCCACGTGGACCTGTAGAAGGCGAACTCATTTGCATATTGTGATCCCGCATTAAATGCCCAACCCTTGACCTTCATGAAGCCATAAATTTGACGGGAGATTGATTTCGAGTGGGAAAGGAAATTTTGGAAAGCTCCTAGTGCCTACTACTCACCTGCCACCATTAATGTTTCGATCCGCCATTTTTTAGGCTGTCAAGTCTCCCACCTTCTGCCATGATGAAGAATGGGCATCCTTCTTGCCAACAAGGAATAGCACGTGGAGGCGTGGGTCTTACAATGAAGCCCATTATTGTTACAGGTGGATTTCAATGCTTTCTGGAGTGGTTGGAGTAGGTGGATTCAATGCATTGCAGGGGTGGTTGAAGCAGGATTCAAATTCTTCCCTCTCTCCTTCTCTCTTTCTTCTATATATTGTAAAGGAGGGGCATATTTCAAGAGGTTGGTCATCTGTTCTCTCTTTCCCCCTCTCTCTTTCTTCCTTAGGGTAGAATGTGGAGTCTAAGCCTCCTCTCTTGGCTCTGTAATGGAATTTCCTTTCCTCTTTCCCACTAATGATGTATTGTGTGAAATTATGGAGTAATAAAATATGTTTTGTGATGTAATTTGTCCATCCTTTGCTTATTTTATTGTCTCTTCTTTCCTCTCATCATTATAGGGTATATTATGTATACTCTGATGTCTATTGCAGGTTCTAGGAGTTGTGTTTAATGGGTCGAAGTGGTGTTCTGTGTGACATTTATCTTTGTTCTATGATACATCTATCCATCCTCTTCATTTCTCACCTCTCTCCCCTTCAGTGTAGCGGGTATTGTGATTAGCCACTTCCTTTTCTAGTGTATCACCGCTTAGTGTAGGCTCTTTTTATGTATTTCTCTCTCTCCTGTCTCCTTGGAAGGTTAGATTAGGATTAGATAGTTTTCTTACACTAGAGTATCTTGTGGCAGGTAGTTTAGGAAGAAGAAGTTGGCTTTCTCCATAGGGCCATCTCAAGTTCGCAAGTCCCACAACTTGAGAGATGGTCCCATGTTGTGTAATCACACTTTGTATTCCCCACTCAAATTTGAGGCCATTCGGGGTTATGTGATTTTCATCAACAATAGCTTCATTGTTTCTTTCCTCTATATTGAAATGATGAACTACTCCAGTTATTGAGCATGAACTCTGCACATGGCCTACTCACGAAAATAACCTTCATTTCCTAATTTCTCTCTGTCATCGCTCATCACTGTAATTTCCTCCCTTGTACCTTGTATAAGCACTTTTCCACAGTTACAGTGGAGTGTACATGTGTGATCCTCGACCTATTTTTCCAACCCACAATATTTAGGTAAAATTAGATTAGTTATCATTCAATAATGGTAGTTACACCATTTAATGCAAAGGGGCATAGCCCTGCGAATGTTGGTGGAGACACCTAATTTACCATATCAACAAATTTTCTCACCAACAATAACATAGGATGAATCCTCAAATATCATTTATAAATTCCAAGGAGGGTTGTGCGGTGGTCATTTTTGTTGCAAAAGTGACTCCTCATAAAATATTGAGAGTTGGGTATTAATGACCATCCTTTTTTAAGGTTTTTACTTAGTTGGTTCAAAGATGTGAAATTTTCCAATGTTTCTATGGTATAATGAAGGCTTTAAGATCTCTCCCCTTGTGGCATGTCTCAAGTAGATTTCCCATTCAAGAAATGGGGTTAGATTTTATAGGTGAAATATCATATCCATCCAGTGTGTTGGCATGTATGTGTTGGTATTTTCATTAATGTAAAAGGTGCAAAGGAATTAATGACAAAGGTTTATGACAAGAAGTGCAAGAGGAATTTTTTTATAGTGACATGGGCAGATAAGTAGTGACATGATTGTAATATTGGAAATGGTGAGATTTGTTTGTTCTAGTAAGCCTAATCGGGAGGGCCATCAAGCATGGGTGTTGATACATGAAGGATAGATATGCATGAAGGATTTTGAATCATGTTCAATCCATGGAGATAATTTTGATAGAGTTATGAGATACTCATACATGTCTCAAAAGTTAATTGTATGGTTTGAGTATGGTTTGTAGGTCTACATCTAGACCTAATCTAGGTTCTTGGTGGCCTAATGGAGCATGAAGGTCAGTTGCATAGGTATGTGGGCGCTTGAGATCATGGAGAGGAGTGAGACATGTTGTCTCAAATATGTTAGGGCCTTCCAAAGAAGGGATTTGAATCACGGGTATAGTTTTACTCGACTTTTCTAGGTTTGAACTAGACCTAATTCCATGACCTAACTAGGAAAGTGAGATTGGTTGAGATGGTGTAGATCCAAGCATGATCATATGAGCATTGGGGAATTTGAAATAGGTTGTCCTAAAGCTGTGGGAAAAACATCAGGTTTGTATGTTGATAATTATTCATGATATGGTGTTTTTATCACTACCTAGCTCAAGGAGGTATGTTTTCTAGCTCAATATGAGATGTTTTATGTTGGTTGGAACATGTAAAGTTTTCATGGGGACCTAGGCCATTCCTCATAGTTGACGTATGGAGCTAAGAGAATTTTACAACTAGAATGAGGTGAAATGATGTCTTCTTCTTTATGAACGATTGCTTTAAGAAGTCGGGTAGGTTTGAAACCCTAGTGATAGAGAAATAGGTAAGATTTGAATGGTATGAGATCAAAATGTATTGGATCACCAAATTTTATTATTGGAGGATGTAAATAACTCTACCTACTTTTTGATGGCGGAGATTTGGTGTCTTGACAACATGTGGACCCCACTCAGAATTACATGTTTTCAAGAAAGTTTAATTTTCTCTTAGGTTTTCCATTAAACCTATTGTCTAACTTGGTTTTACAAGTATAAGGGAATCAAGATACATGTTTGATATCATTTCATACCATATTAGATCCAGTTGGAGGTCAGTATAGGTCTAAAATTGAAGACTATTGTTTAGGCCTAATTGGTAGTTTTTGACAATCATAATGAAAGGTGGTTCTTAGGAATTTGTGTCCTAAGAATAGATGTCCAATTCTTATGAGGGTGTTGTATAAAAAAATGTGACATTTTCCATTCTTTTTTAATCCCTAAAGGTTAGTTTTATTGGCAAGGATGAGGTCATAATTTGACTTGTTTCGCAGGCTTACGAGATATTGAAGGTTCTTTAGTGAAATTGGTCAGAAAGACAAATATATTTTCTTAATTCATGATATCTAGATATTACAGAGTGATGAGGGGTTTAATAAAATCCTCTTCCTTTCATTAAGAGGTATTTATAGTGTCATTACATGTGTGATAATATCATGTTTCCAAGACTGGTTTCTAGGCAGTACAGGTATCATGGTGACAGAGATGATTTAATAACTCTATGGGCTAAGTCATGAAGTATAAAATGGGGTATTATGTTCCTTGAGTCAATTTATTTCCATTGATTGAATACATGCCATGGTTGAGTATATATGTTGAAGCTTGGTCTTCATCTTTGAAGGATGGTTTGTTAGAGATGCTAAGAATGAGTAAGACACGGTCCTATTTGATGGTGACATGGTGTGTATGGATGGTGTAGATGTTCCTGAGCTTTTAAAATGTATTGAGAGGATTTATCTAAAATGTTTGGATCTTTTGGAGTCATGATGGAGCTTCCTTTTTCTTTAAAATTCATGATTTGACCGTTGGATATGAAAGCTTGTTTTTGGCCTTGTAGTGCAAGGTTGTGGGTTTGGATCTATTCCAACCTATAAGGTCTATTTTTGGTGATTTATATGAATTTTTATATGTGTTCTTAATTTTCATGGCCAACATTAATGGTCTTAGCTGACGTGTGGTTTTGTTTGTGATGTCATGTATATAAAGTGAGTTATGTTTGTTCATTTGAACTAGTGTAGAGAAAAGAGGTGTGAGAGAGCTAGAAGAGGTGAAAGAGAGTGTTAGAGTGTTATAAGGTAGAGATAAGAATAATAACGAGAAGGTGAGGAGGTCATATTATAATTTATTCAATTTCATTATACCTAATCAACATATGAAGGTGCAAATTTGAGAGAAAAAGGAGAGAGATTTTTTTATGTGTATGAGCTAATCTTGTTATCACAAACAATTATTTGAGAAGCAATTCATTAGTTATATTCATCATGTATTTGATTGGGTACTTGATCATTTTGGTAGGTTGTAGGCCCCTTGTATAGTGGGTGTTATACTAAATAGGGGTTGGTGCTCCTTGTGAAGTGGGTGCTTCACTAAATAAATCTTGTGTGATGTGTAATATTCACACAAGTATTTTGAATTGAGTAATATATTTAGAATTTTTAGTGGGTTTTCTTCCCCTTGATGTTTTCCCACTATATATGTGGTTCTCTTATGTACTCTCTTCTTCGTGCTTAATATGCTCTCATTGGTTAATGTATGTTGAATTGATGTTTTGAATGGTGTATGTAACTTAAGACAACTAAAGTAAATGTTTTAAAGGACTGATTCACCCCCTCTCAATCATTGTGCTTCCAAAAATTGGTATCAGAGAAAGGTCCTTTTGAATAAATTTTAACCACTTGAAGGAGATCCTTTGAAGCACTAAAATGGTGAGTCAATAGGTTGGCACTTCCACTAGCAAAGATCCTATGTTTGATGGGTCAAACTATGCTTTTTTGAAGCATCAAGATGAGGACTCACATCTTGTCCTTAGGATGTGAAATTTGGCAGTCAGTGATAGATGGTTATATAGTTCCTTAGACTCCTCCAACCAAGTGTTACAGATAAGAAGGCAAGTAATGACAACTCCAAATAAATGAATGATATTTTGTGTGGACTAGAAGAATCAAAACTTGTCAATTTTATGCATTGTATATCAGCTAAGACAATATGGTAGGAGCTTATGGTCATCTATGAATGAGATTCCAAAGTTAAGTTATCAAATATCCATACATACAGAATCACTTTGAAATCCTAAATTTGAAGGAAGGAGAATCTATTGTTTCCTATCTACTCAAAGTTTATGAAGTTACCAACATCATCATCGGTTTAGTCGAAGAGGGAAATAATAAGTAATGGTGAAAAAGATGTTGAGATATCTCACTCCCAAGTTTGATCCTAAAGTTTCTTCCATTGAGGAAGCCAAGGATTTGAGTGTCATGTTGATGGATGAGCTCCATGGAATTTTGACAACCTATGAGATGAGGACCATTGACTCAAAACCTATCAAGAAGGAGGTTACTTTCAAGGATGAGAATAATGCAAAGGATGAGAATACTAATGATGGTGATGATGCTCCTAAAATTGATGATGATGAATTGATTGCAATGTTTTCTAGAAGGTTGAAACCTATTTCAAGTAAGTACAGGGTAAATTGCCTTTTAAATGTTTTAATTGTGGTGAAATAGGTCATTTTTCCAACAAGTTCCCTCATAAGCATAAGGATGAACATGATGAATATCATGACAAGATGACGCACAAGTCTGAAAATGGAAATAAGAAGTTCAAGAGGTTTGAGAACAAGAATAATTCTAAGAAAAATTTCTACTCTAAAGGAGACTATTGCTCATTTGAGATAAGTAGCAATGATGGTGTTTCTGACTCTAATTCTAAGTATGAGCATAGCCATGTAGGTTATGAATTATTATTTATGGCCAAGGCTACTAAGAGCTATAAAAGTGAAGACTCTTTTCTTCTTGTTTGGATATTCTTCGATGCATTCTCTGAAGAAGATGATGATGATGACCTATAAATTGAGCTAATGTGTGTTCAAACAGAGTTAAAGCATGCTTGAGAAGAATAACAAGAAGTTGAGAGCAAAAATCAAATAATATGAAGGAAATATTCATGATCTTGAGGAGAAGCATTGGTCTGCAAATAGTAATCTTGATGAGAAAATCAAACAGTTAGAGATACATATGAGTTCTATGACTACAATCCTACAATACAAAGAGGAAGAATGCATTAAGTTTGAAGAAGAAGTGATATTTCTAAGGTCGAGCTGTCTTCATCGAGATAACAAGGATAAGTCATTCCAGAAGTTTGAGAAGAGCTCCAAGGATCTAGATGATCTCTTGGATATTCAAATATATGTAGGAGATAGGACAGGTCTAGGGTTAGAGGAAGACCTCAAGGGAAAAGAAGTGATGCAAGAAGACACTTCTCCAAGAAAGGAGATTGAAGGTCCAAGTACCAAATAAGATCATAAAGAGAGAAACTTCAAAGGAAATGTGAAGATAAAGTTTGTAAGGCAGCCCAATGCATCAAGGTATGAGAAATATTTTAATGGCTACTGTTATACTTGTAATGGTTTTGGGCATAGAGAAAAGGATTGTAGAAGGTTATTAAAGAAGGATCATCCATGAAGAGATAATAGAAATTATCAGTCAAGAAACATTACTTGCTACAATTTGTCATGAGAAGGGTCACACTTTGGTAGATAATGTCTTTATGATTCACCTAGTCAGAATGTGAGACATGAAGTTCCTAGAGGTAAGAGTGAAATTGTATGTTTTAACTTCAATAATGTTGAACATATTGTTAGAGACTTTTTATGGTTCTTCAAGGCAAACCAAGATGTTTCATGATCCTATATTATAGGAAAAGAGGTAAGGTGGGATATGGGAACCAAGAGTAAATCATGTCATTCCACCCAAATAATTTTTTGAAGCAAAACAAGAAGGTTCACAAGTTACTGATCAACAAAAAGAAGGAAAAGGTGATTCACATGTACCAAGGAGGTCATTGAACCTCCTCAGCTTTTTTGTTCTATGATCCTCATGTTTTGGGATGTCTATATTAGGATTCTTAGAGATATTTATCATCTATATAAAGCATGGTCTTGGGGGCGGGGGTGCGGGGCTAGTCATAAACTCAAACAGCTTATGATATCATGAAAAAAGTAAAGAACACTGAAAAGTTGCTTCAGGACTGTGGTGTTGGATATGACCTATCTCCATGGAAATTGTTCAAGGTATGTGCTCTTATGTTAATATTGTTAGTTAGATAATGATGGTATGTTGTCATGGGGAGAAATAAGGTGGTGTTTCATATGTTTAGTATGCTCCTATAAAGCAAAGAGAAAATTGGAAAGTTTGGTCTGAGGGGAGCTTTAGGGATCTTGGTCCTAAAAATGTTTATCATCTATATATAGCAATATATAGATCGGTTTGTGGGTGTCTCCAGATGGTCGAGGACACAAGATGAGTCAAGCATGATGTTTTTTTCATAATTAAGTATGTAGCTATGTAAACTATGATGTGTTTCTACCTAAGGGGAGCTACAAAGTGCTCTCATGATATGATGTAGCCAAAATAGTGTTAACAAAATAATAACATGACATTGACCTTAACCTTTTTAATGTTTTTGGTTGAATTTTCCAACCAAGAGGTGGTCCTAAGATGTTTTTGAAGATGAATACTAAGTTTTATAGGTATGTACCTTTTTCATTAATGTAAAAAGGAGAGAAGAACCATGTTGTTTTCCATCAATGACAAAGGGAGTGATTGTTGGCATGTATGTGCTGGTGTTGTCATTGATGTAAAAGGTGAAAGGGAATTAATGACAAAGGTTGATGACAAGAAGTGCATTAGGGAGTTTTTGTTGATGATGACATGGGTAGAAAAGTAGTTACATGAATGAAAGAGTGGAAATGGTGAAATTTAGATGGTCTGGTAGCCTAATTAGGAGGCCCAGTCAGCATGGGTGTTTGCACATGAAGGATAGAGATGCATGAAGGCTTGTAAGCATGGTCAAGGCATGGAGAGAATGTTGATAGAGTGATGAGACACTCATACAGGTATCAGAAGGTGATTGTAGGGTTTGAGCATGGTTTGTAGGTCTACATCTAGACTTAGTATAGGTGTTTGGTGGCCTAATGGAGCATGAAGGTTAGTTTCAGAGGTATGTGGGCCCATGAGGGCATGCAGAGGAGTGATACATGTTGTCTCAAAGATGTTAGGGCCTTCAATAGAAGGAAAACTGACTCAAGTGCTTTGAATCATAGGTATAGTGTTAACCTACTGCCTAGGTTCGAACTAGACCAAACTCCATGACTCGGCTCGGCAAGTGAGATTGGTTGAGATGGTGTAAAGCCAAACATGATCAGATGATCATTGAGGAAGTTGAAAGAGGTTTTCCTAAAGTTGTGGGAAAATTTTCAGGTTTGTATGTTGATAATTTTGCATGATATGATGTTTTTAGCTCTACTGAGCTCAAGAAGGTGTGTTTTCTAGCTTGATATGATATATTTTATGTTGGTTGTCACATGTAAATTTTTCATGGGGACTGGGCCATTCATAATAGTTGATGTATGGAGCTAAGAGCATTTTACAAATTGTAATGAGGTGAAATGATGTCCTACAATTTATGAACGATCTTTTAAGAAGCTATGTGAGGTCCGAAACCCTTGTAAAATCCTAGTGGTTGACCGATAGGAATATTTGAATGGTATGAGCTCAAAATATATTGGATCATCAAATTTGATGATTGAGGATAAAAGAACTCTTCCTACTTTCATCGATGGTGGTGATTTGGTGTCTCGACAACAACTAGACCCCACTCGAGTGCATGTTTTTAGGAAAGTTTGGTTTTCTCTCAGGTTTTCCATTGGACATATTATCTATATTGGTGTTCCAAGAATAAGGAATCTAGGCTACATGTTTAAAATGGTTTCATACCATGGTATATCCATTTGGAGGTTTGCCCACGCCTAAAGCGAAGACTTGTTTTTAGGCCTATTGGCCATTGTATGTTTTTGTTTTCATTGATGTCAACCCTCATTGATGGAAAAGGGTGTCATGGTGATGTATGAGTCTCTCTATGATGTTATTCAGTTGTCATGCATGTTCTATGATGTTATTCAGTTGTCATGCATGTTGATCAAGTCATTTGTTGAGTTGTCATGGTGTCCTGGTGCATGGTTGAGCTAGTATAATCACTGTTTGAGCTTCCTAGTGTTTGTTGGATGTTTTCATGAGCTCATTCATGGTCCATGAGGTATGTTTCAGTTTTATATGTGTCTTCATGATGTCATCATGTTCATTTCATGGGTTTTCATGATTGAGTCAAGTCATTCCAAGCTTGTTTCTAAACCTGGTGCATGCAGAAGGAAGTGAAGAACTGATTTTTTGGAAAAATAAGTCATGGTGAAGCATGGTAATAGTGTTAATTATAGTGTACTAGAGGTTTATGGTGAGTTTCAGGTCATAATTTAGAATTGAGATGCATATTTGAGGTCCTTGGGAAGCTACGGGTGAGAAATAGGCGGTTTAGCACAAGCAAGTCGTTGTGGATCAAGAGTTTGAGAGCTATATGAGATATATGGTGAATTTTGGAATTTATAGGATGTTTTCATGGTGCTTCATGCCAAATTTTAGGTTAGTATGCTGAATATTTTTGAAGATATGCAAGTTTTGGTGAAACTAGGTAAGTTTGAGTGTGTTTTTCAAGTAAAGTTGGACCTTCTAATGCTCGTTGTGAATTGTATGCTTTGCATGGGACCTGATATATTAGGCATATATTATAAGGTAATTTATGAATATTTCACAATAATAATGAGGTGGTTTTATCATCACGTTTTTATGAACAATCATTAACAAGATAAAGTGGTCTAAATCCCTAGTTAAACCCTAGCTAGGAGTAGTTTACTGGGGAAAGTTCTTGTATCAACCCAATTTTGATTGATAGTACAAATTTTGTGATTTTATATTGTATAAGACTCTTTTATATTTCCAAAAATGTAAATTTGAGCTTGTGACCATAAATTCTAGTTTCTGAAGAGTTTCGGTTTGAGGAGAAAGTTTCCAAATGAGGTATGAACTAGATTGTTGTTGTGTGATTTATGTGACTTTTTTTTTTATTTCCATAGATTTTTCTGGACATTTCAATGTATCTTCATGTTTTTGAGGTCCAAACATGTTGATTGGTCAAAGGGCAATTTTGGGATCTCAAATAGTAGGGTCTAGTAAAATGAGCATAACTTGAGCTACATGTGGAGATTTTTAGATGATTCAAGTTTTTTTGGAAATTATATTAAGATATATTTATATTAATATATTTATTTCCTCATGATGAGGTAATTTTATATGGTTCCTAGTACATTCTTTGAGAAATAATATTTTTGGTAGTTTAAGACAAAGATATCGTTTGGTGCAAGTTTGATGTTTTTGAAGCATGAGATGGATTGGGTGATGTTTCCTATTACCTATAAAGTGAATAAGGATGTATTATTCATAAAATTAATCCATTTTTAGGTATTTAATGTATGTATAAATTATTTTATGAGCTAACCTTTGGAAACATCATTTTTGGCAAAGTTGATCCCGTGAAGGCAAATGTTTTTATGGTTTGAATTGAAGGATGTTTCATGACTTATAACTTTATTAGAAGTGTTATAAAGGTTATTAAAAAATTTAGTGGTCACGTGACATTTTTTTGTTGAGTAGAAGTGATTTGGTGATCATATGAAGTTTCCAAGGTGTTGAAGGGTGTAGGAAACATATGTTTTGATATTGTAAAGGGAATTGGGCCCATTAAATGAAATAATTTGATTGGTTAACAAAAATTGTGAGCATGGTAAATTTTTAAATGATGTTTTACCCATGTTTTATGAATATGGGATATTTTGTAAGCATGGTTTTTGAGTGAAGAGTATTTTGGCATCCCAATGCATGTGTTTTAGTGATTTTTGGATCATGAAATGAAGGGTTTTTGTTAGGCCGGCCTACTTGGGTCACTTGTATCTATTTTGGAAATGTTATGGGATGTTTTCAATTATGTATGGGTCAAATTTATCATGAGGTACCAACCTATTTTGGGTAATAAGGAAGAATTACATATAAAAGAGATGGTTTGGCTCATTTGGTGAGCTAGTCTTGCATGGGGGAGTAGTGCGACCTAGAGAAGAGTGAATTGCAGACATGAGGGAATATTTTTATATCTAATCAGATTCATGAAAGGTTGAATATTTTTTTAAGACATGTGTGTAATATTTTAGAGGCAATATAAGTCCATGAAGACCTAAAGAGAGCAAGTTGAAGAAGGTGTGCTTGAGAGAGAGTTTGAAGGTTTTGGAGCTGAAATTTGGGATCACTATCAGTTGTGGTATCAAGATATTTTCAGCAGTCACACTTATTCAAATATATTATGATGATTCATATGCATATTAGTCTCTTGTTGTGAGTCATATCAACAAGGGTTTAAGGGTTGGTGATCCTTGTAGGGTTGGTGTCTCACTAAAGAAATATCTTATAATGTGTAAAAGGGTTGGTGATCCTTGTAGGGTTTGTGTCTCACTAAAGAAATATCTTATAATGTGTAATATTCACTTGACTCCTTTGTTGTGCATAATATCAGAAAAGATGTAGGGATTGGTGCTCCTTGTGGGTTGGTGCCTCACAAAACAAATCTTGTAGGATGTGTAATATTCTTGCAAGTTCTTTCCTTGAGTAATATAAGCAATGGTTTCGGTGGTTTTTCTTCCCCTTGAGGGTTTCCCACTTATATCTAGTGTCTTGTGTTCTCTCTCTTGATTATTGCACATATGATTGTTTATTTCACACATAATAAGTTTATAAGGTTTATATATATTGAATGTTTATGTTGAATGATGAATCTAAGAAATGGAAAATGAATTTTTAATTGTTGTATGATTGATTAACACCCCCTCTCAGTCATTGTGCTTCCAACAAGACCTAATTGGAATTTTTTGGACAAAACAAAAAGTGGTTCTTAGGGATGTGACCTAAGAAGATATGTACAATTCTGTGAGGGTGTTGTAGAAAATATATGTTACATGTTCCGTGTTTTTAGCCCTACATGTCGGTTTGATTGGCAAGGTTGAGGTCATAAGTGGACCTATTTGACAGGTTTAAATATAGTGAAGGTTATTTGTTGCAATTGGTTAGAAATACCAATATCTTGTCTTGAATCATGATATATATATATATATATATATATATATATGAGAGAGTAATTATGAGTTCAATAGATCCTCTTCCATGCATTAAGGGTTATTTATAGTGTCAATACAGGGGTGATAAGATCATGTTTCCAAGACTCAATTCTATGGTATAGGTATCTTGGAGGATACATACGATTTGATGACTCTATTGGTTGAGTCATGAATTATAACATGGTTTATGATGTTCCTCGAGTCAATCTATTTCCATTGATTGGTTACATTCCATTGTTGAGTAGATATGTGAAGATTGGTCTTCATCTTTTAAGGATGGTTTGTTGGAGATGCTTAGAGTGAGTAGGAAATAGTCCCATTTCATGGTGATATGGTTATGTATGGTCTAGATGTTCTCAATCTTATAGAAGGTATTAAGAGGATGTAGGTGACATGTGTGGAGCTCTTGGATTCATGAAGGATTTGTCATGTAGAGCTTGTGGAGTCATGATGGATCGATGAATCATGGTATATGTATGATGGATGTAGCTTACTTGGTTTAGTATTTAGGGTTAATGGTTAAGGGTTTAAGATTTAGGGTTTATGGTTAGGGTTTAGGGCTAAGGGTTTAGGATTTAGGGTTTAAGGTTTAGGGTTGAAGATTTAGTGTTTAGGGTTTAGGGTTTAGGGTTCGTGGTTTAGGATTTAGCATTTAGGGATAAAGGTTTAGGTTTTTGGTTTAGTACTCATGATTTAGGGTTTAGTGTTTAGGGATTAGGGTATATGGTATAGGGTTTAGGGTTTAGGGCTCAAGAATCAGGGTGTAGGGTTCAAGGCATAGGTTTTAGGGTTTAGGGTTTAGGGTTTAAGGCTTAAGGTTTAGGGTTTATTATTTTGGTTTTAGGGTTTAGGGTTTATAGTTTAGGTTTAGGGCTTAGGTTTAAGGGTTTATAATTTAGGGTTAATGTTTTAGGGTTTATGGTTTAGGATTTAGTGTTCGTGGTTTAGGTTTTATTATTTTGGTTTTAGGGTTTATAATTTAGGGTTTATGGCTTAGGCTTAACGGTCGAGGGTTTAAGGTTTAGATCACGGAGTTTAGGTTTTAAGGTTTAGTTTTTAGGGCTCATGGTTTAGGGTTTAAGGTTTATGGTTTAGGGTTTAGGACTTACGGTTTAGGTTTAAGGATTCAGTGTTTAGGGTTTATGGTTTAGGGGTTAGGGTTTACAATTTAGGATTTAGGGTTTAGGGTTTGGGGTCGGTGTTTAGGGTTTAGTTTTTAGGGTTTAGGGTTTAGGTTTTAGGGTTTAACATTTAGGGATCATGGTTCGTGGTTTAGGGTTTAGGGTTTAGGGGTTATGGATCATATTTTAGGGCTTAAGTCTCGTGGTTTAGGGGTTAGGGCTCATGGGTAAGGGTTGGATGCTTAAGGTTTAGGGTTATTAGTTGTATAGTGAAACCACCTTAGCATTACAACTTCAGACTTAGAACTTTATACGCTTCTAGAAAATAAAAACCTAGAGCTAAATAAATTAATCAAAAAAAGAAAACCAACCCTAGAATGAGTACATGTCCTCATTGTTATACAATATTTTTCTCAAAAGGAATATGCATAAATTCCCCCTAAAACTATCTAAGAAGAACAAGAATGTGGGGAAAAGGATGGCGAGCCCACATAAATGGAATAAAATACTCATCCAACTGAAAAATATCCCATCTTGATGTACCAAGCTAGAGAGGTTATGATTCATGATTGAAATTGTGGAAGCGTACATAATATTCCCTTTAATAACAAACCACTTTTGTCTTTTATTTCTCTGTCATCCTTTTTTTAGATAAGGTAATAATATTTGGTTTTTAAGTGAGAAAAAAATCCTTTACACAAAACAAATCCAAGGGAATAAATGCCAATAAAAAGGAACCAAAAGCACAAATTCAAACAGGCTTGACTAGTAGTTCTCACAAAACAGGGCAGACCACAACCAGTCTAAGTATTAAAAAGATAATGTTTTTTTTTTAAATACAAAATACTTGGATCACCAAGGCAGAAAAAACAAAAAACACACAAGATAATAACACCGAGAAGAGGGAATACAAAGGTCGGCCATGAGTCCATCTTTCTCTCGAGAATATTTACTATTGATTCTCATACTTAGGCCCGCTTCCCTATTCCCTTTGCACTTAATGATGACTCTAGTAGGGGTTTTCTTGGAGTTATTTTCCTCCATATCCCTAATGTCTTCATCATCTGAACTACTCATCTCAAGCCTCATGTTGACCTCATCCTTCTCGACATCCATTTTTGCAATCTGATCTTGAAGGATCAAAATAAGCTCAACGTTCAATGCTCCAATTATATTTTTTGAATTTCAATTTATCTGTGACAGTATTTAACTTCGCATAAGATTTTTACTAACCACCGAATGGTGTCTGCAGTAGACTCCACTCTAAGGATACGGGCTTTCCATTTGATAGTTACTCTAGCTCTCTCCCTATTCCCAACACTTTCATCCCTACCATTTTCACCCTTTTTCATATTACAAAGAATGTCATAAATTCCAAAGCATAACCATATTGTTGCCCCCTTTTTCTCCTTTTCATGTGAGACGTCAGGGTTTCATTATCAGAATCATCACTTTTTCCCGAGGTGGGGAGGGATAAAGATTTTTCCTTTCTTAAATAATTATAAATAAGCCATGATGGACAGGAGTATCCATCTTTTCATTTTGGAAGTCATCCATAGAATTAGTTAGAGACCTACAGAGAAAAAATGGGAAGCTCATCTCCTGATTTCTTCTCAGAAAATTCAAAATGGACAGGTGGTAAGAGAAAATCTTCATGAATTTACCTTTAAGTGTGAGGTACTTCATAACCACAAGACACACATCCACCCACTGTTCTAAAAAAAATTCTAGCTATTCCATCATCATACTGAAGGATATTTTCCCCAGGGCCAAAAAAAGTTGAAATTTCATGCTTTCTTCTAGTTTTGTCCTTAAAATTTTAAGGCCATTGATGGACATACTAGTAGCTTCAGCAATGGTGTCCTCATTGACAATGATTTATGTGCCCCTCAACTTGATGAAACCATCCTCCCAAGATTTCCCAAATTCATTAGCTAGATGTGGATCATGGCCCTATAATTTTTTAATGAAATTAGATAGACCACCCCGACGAAGGAGCCTCTACAAGGTGGTATCCCTTTTTAGATGCAAGTAGGTCATGGGTTTAGTACAACCTCTCTCTCCACTCATGTCTTTCCCTCAAAAAAACCAATCTTGAAATTAAGCCAAATGAGGGAGAGGGCCCAAAAATAGAGCATTAACTCAGTGTTGGTAGTAAAAACCATTTCTAAATTATGATTTAAGTCCACATGTATCATGTCCTGCAAATCCCTATAATCATGACTCCCTATCTCAACATATCTTGTCTTCATTAATCAACTTTTTTATATCATGTTTTCAGCTCACCTTTTCGATAGGTCGTTTCCATGTTTGGTTAGACCATCCGTCATCTTATTTCCATTTCTAAACATGTGTTGTATCTCAACCCTCTTAAAGGATCCAATCAACTGCTTAGCTTCCTTAATGATGTTCTTAAGCTTCCATCATGTGCTTCCATTATTCTTAAGAGCATTTATCATATACAAAGAGTCCCCTTCAATTATTAAATTTTGTATGTTCATAGTGTCACTAAGCTTTAATCCCCAAAGCATAGCTATAGCTTTGACATGGTTATTAGAATGGTGCCCAATCGGCCCTACATATGCCATTAGAAATTCACCCTTATGGTCCCGTATTATCCTTCATGCATGTATCACCAAAAGGATTTTGTTACTTATCTTAATAATTTGGTATGATTCTCCCTCCTCTTTGCCTATTAAAAACATAATGAGTCACTAAAGAAGACGAATAAGAATCTAAGAATAAGGAATAAAGAATATATGCTTAGGATGGGTCGAGCTCAATGGCCTTAATTTCTTCCTATTCTTTTGTCTTGTCTCTGAATGCATCAAAATGTTCAAACATTTTTAAGATAGGATCTTCATTTGGCCTTATGTGATACAAGAATATTATTTCTTGTTTGGACAAGATGATGATACACTTAACAAATATAGCTTTTTTCTTCTTCACCTTTTTGGCCAATTTATTGATATAGCCTTCCAAGTGAACAAACCTCTGAAGGGAAGAATAATTAAATACCTTCTGAGTCTCAAACTTTCCTCCAATATTTCCTTTGAGTATTTCAATCAATTTATCAATATCTGCAGTTCTGAGTCATAAGTTCCTTCAAGGGGAAACATATTCTCTACCTTGGACTCAATGTCATCTACATCCTCACCTACCTTTTCCTTATAGTTTGAATCATACTAATGTAATTTCTTAATGTTTCTATCCTTAATCTGATATATATTTCATACTCAAAATGCCTTCCCTTCTAATCCATAGGGACTATTCCTTCCTTCTCTAATTTTTCTTCATTCATGGCATTGATGGTTTCAAACATGGGCAACATACCATCCCAATGTTCCACCTCATCTTGATATTTCTCAATTAATGCACCACCATCCACTAAATGCTCAATAAATTACTTATAACATGAAATTACTTCCTTGAGGACCTAAAACCCTTAACAATATATTTCCCTTCCCATTATTTTATGGCATCTACACTACATTCATATCATCTACATCTTGTAATGTACTAGGAGTAATAACATCTATAACTTCCTAGTTTTCCTTGGGAGGTTGGAGCCACTTCTACACATAATTGGACAAGATATAAAAAAATTCTTTGACATCCTTAATTTATTTGTCCTTGTCTATCTTTTGGAAGATACCTCCCATGGCCACTAAGACTTCATGTTTCAAGCCCTCTGTGGTAGGTTTCCCAAGGTTATTTGTGTAACTGGTAATCAACAAGGGTGGCCTCATTTCTTAATATATCCCCCTTGGGTGTTGAAATATCTATAGGCCTTTCCCCTTAAGGAACTACAATGTTCTTTGATAGAATCTTATCTTTTTAGGGGCACTTGACGATCATGATAAAATAACACTTTTAAGGCTAACAACCTCCAGTTGAATTTTTACATTTTCTCTTCTTAGAAGGGCTAATTCCAACCACCCTGTGGTTGGAGTGTTTCCTTCCCTTTGAGTTTGTGGCTACTATTAGGAAGTTCTTGGGATAGCTAAAATTTCTTGTGAGATGGAGCGGGTGGTATCAAAATTAAGAATTTGTAATTGTGAAACTTTCACACCTTTCTCTACTTGTTTAGGGTCAAATTGTGCTATGTTTGCATCAATTGGCATAACTTATTCAACATTGATCTTAGGCTCTTCATGTGGAGCTACTTCATGAGCTGGATCTTCATGTTTTTCTTGAAATTTCTCCTCTTCTTGCTCCTTAGAAACTTCAAGAGTTGTTAATTCCATTTCAAATACCTCTAATTATTCTTGAAGAGGATCACTTGGGGTAACTTGTTCTTCATAACTAAAAGGTTTTATCTCAATATCAAGATGTTATTTTGTAGATAAGATTGTCTTTATTAAGGGTATCTCCATTGAACATTCTTCCACTAAAAATGAATCAACTGTAGGTTGTTGAGACAATATGGAAACTTATCCCCACTCATCAATTTACATTTTTGGGACACTTGATTATTGGATGTTAAGCACAGGAAGAACAACTCCTTATTTTCCAAGGCCTTGTAGCAAATCAACAAAAACTTGAGCATGTGTTGCCTTGTTTTCCCCAATATCCACTTCAACTTCCACAACTGGTTTATCATAGGTAACTATTGTAATAGGAGTTTATTGTGTTGTTATGGGTGGAGTAGTATCAACTACCTTAGGTATTTCCACCTCTTTGACATGTATTTCATGAATTGCCACATTCTCTATAACAATTGCAATTGAAATTCCTTCTATTGCAAAGTTTTCAACTTTAGTTCTCTTAATTATTACAATTTATCAAAGCCTAAGCTCTTCATCATCTCATTTTTTCTTGTATGGGGCCCATTGTTGAGCCAAGTCCTAATTTTGTATGTGGAAGAGATCCCCTCATTCTTTCCCTTTGCTTGGGGGTCCTTGAGGAATTGAAGGGGGCACACTTGCATGACCCTCACCATGTGAAGTAGATGTATTGGGATTTGATCCATGTGGGGTATAGAATGAAGTTGAACTACTTGAGTAATGGGTACATCTTTCATGTTTGTCATCAAAATTTGTTCTTCCTTTTGTGTTAGATGAGACAATGAGGTACTTTTTCTACTTGTTGTAGCACTCCATTCATCCACTATCCCAAAAGTAGGCCTCTTGGATGAGACTTGAGGTGCCTTACCTTTTAATGGATCCATGTTAGCTGCACCTTCCTTTAAATAAGGAAGATCCTCCTTGAGAATCCCATAAGCTCTATATTCTTTTAATACCATAGTCTATACCTTTCTACATGAGCCAAGTTAGGGTTATTCTCATGACATCAACAATTCTTTAATGTAGTTGTGTTGATTCTGTCTTGCTCTAATAAATTAGATCAACTGGTTATGGAGCCAATTTCTTATCGTTATAATATATTCTCACTATTTAATCATCATCTAAAAGGCCTTGTGAAATAACCACAACCTTGTATTCAATAAGTTTTGGTAAGATCATCCTAGAGAAGTCTCTAATCCTAACCTCCTCTTCATCCATACAATCCATCCAAGTAATCTTCATAGTGATTTTTATGCTCATATGAGCTCCCTAGGACTATATGCATTATCCATTTGATATCATAATTGGGCCTTGCTTGGAACTTTTGCATCACCATTATATTCATTTCTACATCCAAGAGTCTTGCTTTAACAATAGTTGAGCATGTATATCTCCCAATAGTAATTGGGAACTTGATATTTGTTTTATGCTTTCCTACAATTAGCCTATGTACCTCAAAAAGATGCCTTGACAATTCAATGAGTGCCCACTTGTCATCTAGGTACCTTGACAACATGTATGGAGTGCCTTGGAAGCCACTCACTCTAATGTAGGTAAAGAATATAAATTGTATAAAATAACACCCAAAATCATTGATCACTTTCCTTGCACTAGAAGATATCTTGTATTGTTCTCATTTTGTCTTAAATAATAAGATGATGGGTGAAAAGAAAGCATCATGAGATTTTCTGAAGTCATCCCTTTATTTTTCCAAATTCAACTAAGGGTATACATCATAGAATCTAAAATATGATAACTCCCTCATTCTTGGGATTCCATGGACAGATTTATAGAATGCTACATTGTACAAAAGATAATATTTCATGAATAACTCACTCCTCTATTTTAATCCCTCCTAGATTTGCACAATCATTTTTATGAGTTGATCATGGATTGATTTACTAATGAATTCTTCCCAAAAATACTCTCCTTGAAAATGAGAATAATTTGTATGTACCTAAACATCCATTCATGGAAGTAATAAGAAAAGTTCAAGCCTGCAATTATTCTCAATAGGGTGATTAGATACTCAACTTCCTCAATGAAGTCTGACCTTGTCAACTTCTTGGGAATTATTGTGTAGGAACCCCTAGTCTTCTATAACCATTGATTGTTCATAATTTTAGAGAATGTGGCATTGTGGGTGGCCCATAGATTCTCAGATGATTCTATAGTTATGTACACTAACTCTTTTCTTCTAAGCAGCCTTAACACCTTTTGAAATGTCTCTGGTGTCAATGGTAGGACCTTGACACCACTTCCATCTAGCACTTCCAATGGTTTTCGGGTTATAAATCTCAACACATGCCCAAACCAATTATAGACATTAAATAGAGGGAGGAAAAGTAGAGGCCAAGATAGTGACACTTGCATCAATAGATGTCATTATCTCACTTTTTTTAGGAGCAAAAATCCCTTGGAGAAACCCAAAGAAGGTCAAGTTCTCCCTAAAGTGGTATCAATTATCTCATTTAGGTTACTCATGATGTTGGTGGTATCAATGATGTTGGATCTTCATGGTGGATTTTAAAGTAAAATACACAACCTTTGATGGACAAGGGAGTATAGCCAATAGGAAGGAAAAGATAAATCACACTGAAAATCACTCAAACCCTTAGAACTACAAGAACAAAGAAGTATTGGGCCATTATACTTACCTATGCACATGTAGTTAAAAAAATCCTAATTGCAGATTGAAGAAGGATGTATAGATGTCAATTCTACTTCAGAATTAGTCACTGCAACTCATCCTTGAAATTTATAGATCTTTCTCACGTCCTACAGTTCTATAAATGCACAATCTATTTGAAATTTGATAGAAGAATGAGGGACTTAGTCAAATTATTTAACATATAGCTCATTGCATGTAGCTCATTAATGGAAGAATATTTATAACCCCCACATAATCTCAGCCATTGATTTACAACTCAAGTTTAAATATGGTCCATCCATGTGTGCAGATTTTTTAGGGATCGGGGATTAGGAAGCTTTTGTAGTTTCTAGAACCCGCCAAAATGTAAAGTGAAAACTGCATGGGATTCCCGATCTGAAATACATTAACAAAACATCGTGTGTCCTCTGTCAGGTCTCGGATCTTGAGATACATTTTACATTTTCACATGATATGTAGATTTGTAAAAATAAAGGACGTAAAGAGCACTCACCCACTACTTTCAAGATCCACATAATATTCCCTTCATCAGGCGTTGGAGATTTATTTTCACCTTGCAACTTTACATAAGTTGCATACTTGTTCAAAATGGCCGCATGCGTGCATATTCAACGAATATACTATCTAATTAGGAACTGAATATTTATTTACATTTTGCATCTTTGTACAAGTTGTCCCACATGCGTGGAGATACCTTGAATTAGGTGACGGGAATGGATTTGTATTTACGCATAGAATGTAAACCTACAAATTTACACATGAAACAATTATAAAGGCAGAAGCCATTCTTTTAAGGTTTAAGTATACCATAAGACTGCCACGAATTTGGCTATGTCCTTAGAAACTTCGCAAATCATGAAAATATCATAAAACATGTAAAATGTTAAAATATTAGTTTAAAATACATGATAGACCTGAAGATGGCATGCATTTCTTTAGATATGAAGCTTGAGGCTATGCGAAATAATTTAAGAACCAAAATATCTTACAAGGAAGCACATTGGATCAACTAAGTAGACACACAACGCATGAGGAGTGTTATGTGACAAATTCCCCATTGATAAAATATTAAGTTCTAGAAGTTAGTAAATAATTAAAATGAAATGAGTTAATTTCTAAAGATTTAATCAAGATATAAAGCCATAAAATTAAAATTGGAAAGAAATAATTAAAGGATTAAATGTTAAAGAAATATGTATAAGAAGACCCCCTTTGAATAGGGTGAGAGATATGTACATAGGAACCCCTTTAAAATAGGGGTAAAATAAAGGAGTTATAAGAGTTCCCAAACTCTTTTTAAAAGAAGGATTAAAAGTTATATAATAAACCCATTATGGGTGTATGTAAGTAATGGTAATATGTAATAAATAAAATAAACACCCCAATTTATATGTATATGGGTGTAAAAGTAAATTAACATGAGTAAATAAAGAGTTAATAAAATAAAAGAGTGATTATCATTATCCGTAAATGGGTGTGAATTGTTTATAAATTATAATGGAGTAATATTATAAATAATAAAGAGGTGTGATGATTTGTAACCACCTCTCGAAAATTATAAATAAGAGGACAAACTTTGGAATGGAAGAGCATGAAATATTTTTATATATTTAAAGATCCCTTTAATATAGGGTGGATTAAATAAAAATAACTTCTCATGTATTGAGAAGGGTAATTAATGGGTACCATTTGGAAAATATATTAATATTGGTAAAGTAAATAATTAAAGTTGTTTGAACGGGTATATTGGTTGAAAAACCTACCCGGGTAAAAAGTATTTTATTTAAACTTGTGGTATGGGGTTTTAATACCCATAGGAATATGTGTGATCAAGTAATTGTTATTTGATACCGAGTGAAGGCAAGTGGTGGGCATTGGAGAGGGGCATTCTAGAGGGGTGTCCTAACTAGGGTACGTAAAGTATAACCCAAGATGGTTCCTGGCCAGGGCAAGAAGATTATTTGTTACATATTTCCTCCTGATAATGCAGACATAGCTTGAGGTGTTGAATCTCTGATATCACTTACGAATTGCCTTAGCCACATATAGTCCTCACCTAGATATGTATATATAATGTATCACGTAGGATTGCTTAAGGCACACCGAATCCTCCCCATTGTGTTATGTTTAATATTTGAACTTTTTTTTTTGGTTTAAAATACATTAGAAGGATTTTTATATGGTAAAATATTAGGATAATTAAATGGGAAAAAGGCATATCACAAGGAGAGCATGATTTACTTAAAGGGTCAAATAGGGCACAAATAATAGCTCTAGGTCAGGGATGGACACCCCTATCGGGTGTCAAAAGGACCATAGAACACTCATGGAAGAAGTAGACCATATTCCTAATCCATTGGGAAAGGATTCAAATGGGAAAACACACCTAATCATGAACAAAGTAAGAACACCATGAGAAAAAAATGACCAAAAAAAACTAATCACAAGGGGTCATAAAGGGAACAGAAAATAAACAAACCAAAAACAAGAACAACATTATACATTATACAATGATATACATGAACGCATATTTCAATCAAAAATGCTTAAGGTGCCTTCCATCGATAGGTAACCCGTGAAATTTTCCTTCCAAATCCCATAAGAAAAAGGTGTGTTCTCCTATCCTAATGTTGTCTACGGAGTAAGGACCCATCCACAGTGCATAAAATCTACCATACCTTCCTTTATATTCATGTTTAATATCCCATAGAAAAACCAAATAACCAACATGGAAAGTCCTTGGAATGACCTTTTTTCAAATATCTTCTTGAATTTATCCCTAAATTTAATATGCCTTAGATGAGATTCTCTACTAATCTCATCTAACTCAATAATATGGTTGATCCTATCAAAACAATGATCAACTTCATCACCATCTCCTAACTCTTACATGAACTGATAGACTGAAAATTTTAAATGAAGAGGTAAGAGGGATTGAACACCACATACTAATTTAAATGGGATTTTCTTAGTAGCTCTCTTTGTTGCAACTTTGTCTTCCCATAGTGAAAACTTAAGTAGTTCACCCCACTTCCTTTTATCCACCTCTAATGTTCTTATAAGAATCTTGAGAAAGTTCTTTTTTTATTCAGCTTGCCCATTCACGTATGAATTGTAATTAGAGGCATATGTGAGGGTTGGGTAAGTGCACCAAGCTAGGGGGCCAAAAGGGGGTCTTAAGTGGACGCATTTTTCTGAAAAATAAAAAAATTCAACTTGTATGAGTTTTTTGAAATAGTTACACTCAAAATTGGAAGATGTTGTATGAATATGAATCGTAGAAATTTGAGTCTAGCTTCTAAGCTACTAAATTTTATTAAAAACGGATAAGTTTAAGTGGGTCAAATAATAAGATACCAACGGATGCTCTTATTTTTGTTAAAAAACATAACAGAGTGAATTTTGTGCCCCCGCCATTTTTTTAGCACCATTTAGTATTTTTGAAAACCCTTTTGTAAAAAGATAGCTAGGAGCATCTAGTTTGGGCTACATTTTTTAGATTTTTTTAGCGAGTATTTTTTTATGATTTTTCTAGTACATAAATTTTAAATAACGGAACTCGACCATGCCCCCAATTACCTAAAAAATATCAAAAATTAGATTTTGTTTTTGAATGTGTATAGAATTACGCCTAGTTTGGGCTAGTATAATTTTTTTTCAATTTCGATGAGCCAAAAAAAAGATATATGACAAAATATAGACATGTTTAAACTTTAAAAAATAGCTATAAAAAGGCATTTTTAGAAAATATATAATATGGAAACCTTATATTAGTCAGAAAATTTGAAAAAATATATTTTTAGAAAGCAGAGACTTTGCTCTACATTATGGTATAATTAGTTTTAAATGAATCGATCATTTTATGTCGATTTATGATGTCAATTTTCCTGTAAAAATGTGGTGTTTGCTATGTTTTGCAGAGGTCCATGCCTCAGTTTGGGATCCATCCCCAAGCCTTGAGGCATGGCTTGGAAAAGTAAACAAACATAATTTGTACGCGCTATAATGCGTACATTTTTAAGTATAAGTTTTTCATTTATTATTATTTATATTTTATTATTTATTATACTTTAAATTTATTTTAGTAAATATAAGATGTTAGGGTTACTCTACACCTTATGGAACTAGTCTCATAGCTCCATCTGTCACAGTTTAGAAGATAGTTTTTATAGTATAATCTAGTCAATACATAGGTAATTTTCAGGATTTCAGCATTCAACCTAAAGCTTTTAGCATTTAAATTCTACAATAAAAACCCTAAACCCTAAACCCTAGGCCCTAAACCTTAACCTTAAACCCTAAACCTTGAGCCCTTAACCCTAGATTCCAAACCCTGAACCATGATCCCTAAACTCTAAACCCTAAACCATAAGCTCAAATACCAGTCCTCAAAAAATGTATAGGGTCTACTATATTATGGAATATGCAGGAGGAAGTTTTGAAAGCATAAAAAGAGGAAACACTCACAACACTAAAGCATGGTGGTCTTTCTTGACAATAAATGTTCACTATAGGTTCTGGGAACCTCAACTTGAGTTGGGATCTTAATGAATGGCCAATTTGAAGCACATTGAACCCCCTTCATGACCCAAGTGATATTTTGGTTCATACTTATTTGAAGCTCCTTCAGCAGTTCAGCTCAGTGGTGAACCTTCCTGGGCAAAGTGATGGTTTGAGAAAAATTCATGATGAACTCATTTTTCATAGTTTCTAAATTATTTGATTGGAATCATTGGCACATTTTCAATCAAAATCATATATTTTACATCCCGAAATGGTTAAGTGTGGACTCTTGGGCAAAAAGTGCACTTCGTGATCTAATTTCATGTTGTGTTAATGATGTCATCAAGTGCGCCTAGCACACTTTGGGAGCTTGGAAGCCTTTTGGAGGTGTAATAAACTTAGTATTCTACACTTTGAAACTCCACCTTAAAAATTTCATCTCACTATCATTGGTGGAGACAAAAATTCAAAACGTAATGGCATAATAGGCATATGAAGAGAGTTTTTTACATGTGGGTCCCACTTTCTCCACCCTAGGTGCATTTTTGGAGCTCATCTTCCTAGGTACAATTTTGGAGGTGCAATTGCACCCTAAAATTGTTCCATTTTTTGTTGGAGGTGAATTTTTGAGGGGTGAATTACAAACAAGGTGGAAATCACACTTTGCATTTGCAAAGTTCATTCTCCACCAACATGTGCAAACAACATTCAAAACTGCACTTGGACCCCCAAAACCACATTTCCATTAAAACATAAAGTGCTGACCAAAAACACTAAAACCACTTTTTCTTACACCCCTCATACTACCAAAACCACCATTGTTCCCTAACCCATCCAAAAGTGGTTTTGCTTATAACTTATGATCCCATGGTTAAATCCCTCCCAAATTTTAACCACACAATCCTCCCAAAAGTTCCTTTACATTGATTCATTGATAATTTCCCATGGTTGTATATTTAATTTTCTATGATCTCATGAAGTTTTCAGTTGTTCCAAGCTTGTTTTGCCAAAACCACCCAAATTTGTGTTGATGATTGTGCAAAATCTACATGGAGGAAACCTCTCAAACTTTTTCAACAATCTCCCCTCACCAAAACCTCTATTTTGAGCTATCAAACACGTGTTATGATGAAGGAATTATTGAATTGTGAATGAAACCACTCTCTACCTCCAAAACTACTTATGAAACTCCTTATACACTAAAAATTATTTTACATTTTTCTCTAAAACCTCACAAGATATCTTCGCCAATTTTGGAGCATTGATTCCTCTCCTAAATACATCTCTAAGAAATCAAAACCAACCCTTCTGGATTAATATTTTCTCCCAAAATTAAGGACTAAGTTTTTTTTGCATATCCTTCCTCAAACCCATTTTTCAACCTTCCTTAGCCAAAAATTGTTTCTCCACTTCCCATTGATTCCAATAAAGGATCATCACCAAATTAGGAGTGTCTCATCATCTTGGGAATGCCTTTCCAAAAAATTGATTCATGTCCAATTTGGATTTGATTTACCCCATAATGGCCTAAACATGGATTCAACTACCGAACCCATTAAAAACCATTCAAAATTTTAAATTTTCGGAAAGCGCCTTGGAATATCATTTTACTTACACCATTAAATTCTACCATCATTCTAAGGCCTTTGAAACCATAAAATTTCATTACTCTGGATACAAGCCCATTTCATTCTTGACATCTGAGTACTCAGATGTTGGATACATTAATATGGAACACATGACGACCATTGAAAATGCTTTTATAAGAAGGGAAAACTCATTTTCTAACAATAGTCAACATGTAAATGAGGATTTTTTATCATAAAAACATACAATAGAATCATTTGAATTATTTCACAATGGGAACCATGATACTAGTGTATTCTCAATCTCAGTGAAACCCTCCGTTCAAGAGATTGGATATGATGTACTCTTATTCTTTGTGAAGCCATTTTCCATAGAGTCATTTCTTGGTTACATATCACAAAGATGAAGTTTTTCCATTTTAGAGGATCGTTATGTTGCCATCGAGGTTTCTCAAGAACCTTTGATATCATCAAATCTAATATATCTCATGGTTACTAAGTACAAGATATACATGATGTGGATGCATTTATTCATGATGATTTCAAGATGAGTGTTTTCTCATGTGGAAGACACAGGATCACGTTCATGACAAAGATCTGATTTTTGTATACTGCCATTTTTCATAGGGATGAAGATTTGAAAGAGAGTTTTTTAGGACATGAAAAAGATAAACAATCAAGATAAGGTGTGAAGCATCATTTCTTAGTCACATACAAAACATGCTCCAATCAGATAAGTAGTTGTGAAAGATCATATTGAATTGCAACACTCATATTTGCAGTGAGGGAAGAGTGTAACTTCATCTTGGAACATCTCATTCAAATCACACTTTCTCTCTTTTCTTTTCTTTCTCTAACATTTTGTTTCTTCGTTAAGGAGAAAAAAATTTAAAAGTGACTTAAGTCACTTAAATTTTATTTTTCTTCATTGAGGTTACACTTTAAATTGAAAGTTCACTTGGGAATGTGAAGATTCGTTGTTTCAACTATAAATTATCTCTCCATTCTAAAGGATCTTTTTTTCCCTCTCTAACAAATGATATTCTTCTATTTCCATGCATTGATATTTTCCTCCAGTAGTATCTTATCACTCATCTGAGAACATGTTGGAATTTTTAAGAATTTGAAGGACTTTGTGTCTTATTTTTGGAATGAATAAATCATTATAAGGCTTTGTATTTTTCTTGCATTATCCATTTCATTATTTTGTTATGATGTTGTGGTGTGCTTTCCTGTTTCCTCCAATTGAAAATAGAATCACATCTGGATTGTAGTTGATGAAATTTGTCTACACCTCTCCAATACAATTCTTTTTCTCATTTCTCTCCTCACCTACCTAAAAATTTCTTCATCTCTATTTTATCATTACATTCATAACAAGGGTGTTTATGCACATTCCCTAGAGGCACCTAGGATATTAGTCAAGTATACATATTTTCTAAATTTCAATAAATGGAAGCCACCCCATCTTAAATCGAAGGGACTTAGTCCTATGAGCATTAACGAAACCCATATTTTTTCCTTGAAAAAATAATTTCTCCAACAAGACTATAGAGATAAGAAATTATCCTGGAGAACCCCAAATGGGATAAACTCCAGTGGGTGAGAAATTTTTTCCCTTCTACTATGCAACTCTCAAAAAAATACAATCTTACTATCACTGTGTGGCCTTCATGAAAGAATCGTGTGTGGCTTGAATGAAGAAATCATACCTTTATTACTTGTATTTCCATATTTACAACCCTCAAAACATGGATTCACCCAAAAACTACTTATTTTTCTCTTCTCCTCTCTACCATGGATGTGTTTTCCCACTTGTGTTTAATGTTGTTTTGTTAAGGAAGTAAGGAGGAAGCAAAATGAATTAATTAGGAAAGCATAAACATTTGCAACCTTCATATTTTTTAAACTACCACAAAAATATTATTTAACTACTGCATAACTACTACGTAGTTATCGTGTAATTATTGCCAAGCTTCCTTCTTAGAAAGAACTCCCCGACCTTATCATTTGAAGCTTTTGGATCACCTTCAAACTGACTCAACAATTTTTATGCTACAATTAACATGAAAGAGAGTATATTATATATTAATATAATGAATTACATGAATTGAGCACTTTCAAATCCATTTTTGGATCAGGAGGGTTTTTAGGTGAAGAGATTGGATCCATTGAAAATATTAAAATGAATCAGAAACAATGTAAGAAAAAATAAATTTAATCACTAAAAATACCCTAAATTCAATTATAACTCACCTTCTAGAGTCTCTATCATGGTTGATTCATTCTCTAAACAAGAATTAATCTCTAGAAACCCGCTCGTGTTATTCCCCACTCGTTGTTTCCTCAAAAGCATTTTTTGGCTAAGAAAAATAAAATACTTGGTTCGGTTGAGCCTAGTATACTTTTTCATATGTTCATAATGCACTCATGTTATAACACACTCATTTTAAAGCACAGTCATGTTATAACATGACTGAACCATAACGCAGGCGCATTATGTTCAAAGTAGCCAAAAAGCACATTGTTGGCCACCTTTTGGTCCCCCATCTCCATGCACATTCCCACCCATTTTTTTATACTACCATTGCAATGTCACCTACCAATGTGCTTACATTTAGCTAGACATGTAATAAGATTTAGAAAAATTGAGAGTACATTATTGTATGGTAAAACGGTTGAGTTAATACAACAAGGAGATATGTTACTACATTGGGTTTTTTCTCGAAATTGTTTCCCAAGACATAACTTGCGTATTGAGTTATTTTATGTTTTTCATTTCTCTATATCTATTTATCTTAAAGATTCTATGAAGTATTTATCCTCTCGTATTTTTTTATCGATTGAATTCTATTCATTTGGTATCATAGCTAGGTTCTAGATTTTTGTGAAGAGTTAGGGTTTTTTGACCCTATTAATAGGATTTTATTCAAGTGGGAGTTTTACATGTGTGAATATATTCGACTAGAGGAAAATGAATGAAAGTGTAAGAATTGAGATTGAAAATTTTAATGACCAACATTTTTAGTTATGGAATATCTTCTTGTGGATGGAGATCAGTTGATTGTTATGTCAAGAGTCATGCCTATGGTTATGAAGGTAGAGGATTGGGAAAATAACAATAGGAAGGAAAGGAGTTAAATTATATTTTGTCTTTCATATTCAGTTTTTAGAATATTTCAAATGACAAATTCACAAAGAACTATGAGAGAAGCTAGGGACTCTATATCAAACAAAGTCTCTCGGTGAAAAAAATATTTCTCTTAAAGAAGATATATCCGTTGAGAATAAATGACGATGATTACATTTAAAAATTTGAAAATATTTGTTATTATTGTAAGTCAATTGATTTATATTAATATTAAAATGGGAGAACAGGATAAACGTATTATTCTTTTTTTATTTGCTTTATTCTTGGGATAGTTGAGTTATGGTTATTATTAGTACTATGACAAAATTAATAGTTGATGATGTAGTTGTGGCTTTACTATCAGAAGAAATGAGGTATAAATACATTGAGGATTATCAATCCAAGGATTCCTTATATGTGAGAAGGCGTACCCAAGAGAAAAACAAGAATATTCAAGGACATTCAAATTCCAGAAGTAAATCAAAGACTACAGAAAAATATAAAAGGAAAAGTTGGAATTGTGATCAAATGGGGCATTTCAAGAAAGACTGTAGATATAAGAAGGAAAAAAAGTGTAATTAATCTAATGTTGTTGGATCTTCAAATATGAAACCCTCTAATGAAGAATTAGAAATGTATTCTTGGCAATATCCACCATGTATGCATGTGATGGTGCATGATCAATTAAATTAGGTGCCTCTTTTTAATATAACACGTCGTCGGGATTGGTTCGTGAATATGAAAAGATCAATCGAGGTGAATATTTATCGAGAAAAAATTTCCCTACAAGATCATATGTCGTCAGAGATCCATGTTGAGGTTAAAATATGGAAGGGTTAAAACCCTCCCTGGTGTTCTACACATTCCACACTTTCCGGAAAAATAATATTGATAAGTAAGATGAATGATGCGGTTGTGTAGGTAGTATTTATAAAGTACGGCTTCAATATGGTTTAAGGGAAAATGGTACTACAAGAGGATATTACACAATAACATGGTCCAAGTTTGATGAAATCACTTTTAGTGATGAGTGCAATAGCTTTGCGGTTCTAAAGGATAATAAAGTTGCAGATCTAACTCCTTCATCTCCTATAAAGAATACAAATATGTGGTATATAAGGATGGGAAATATTAGAGAGAAAGGACTTCCGCATTATAAACCAAAGGTATGGTTCAAGGAATTTTTTATTTTCCTTTAAATTTATATTTATGTGAGCATTATTTGTTTGGAAAGAAAACTAGGGTAAAGTTTCCTAATAATGATACAAGATCAAAAATAATTTTACATTTAATACATAGCAATTTTTTTAGACCTTTGAAAGTTCCATCACTTGAAAAAGCTTTGTATTGTGTCACCCTTATAGATGATTTATCAAGGAAGACCTAGGCATATTTTATACATAATAAGTTTGAGGTTTTTCAATAAGTTCAAAGAGTTTAAGTTTATTTTGGAAAATCCGACATAAAATAAAATAAAGGTTTTGAGAAGTGATAATGGTGGGGAATATTTCTCTAATTCCTTTGAGAAATTCTATAAATAGTGTGGAATAGAAAGGAATAAGATAAATCCATATACACCATAGCAAAATGGATTTGTAGATTGAATGAAAAAAACTATGTTGGATAAGGATAGGTGTATGTTAAGAGGTACATATTTGGACAAGAAATTATTGGTACAAGTATTGACAGTTTCTTGTTACCTGATCAATAGATCACCCACATCTTCCCATGGAGATAAAAATCCATAGGAAACATGGACTAGTAAGAAACCCTCTCTTTGGCATTTAAGGGTGTTTGGTTGTATTGCTTATGTTTATATTCCAAAAGAGAAAATAACAAAGTTAGATGATAAATATGCTAAGTGCATATTTATTGTATACTCTAATGGTGTAAAAGGTGTTATGTTTGTGGAGCATGTTTTCATGTTAGAGTTTGGTACACCTTCCATGTGTTACACTTGGATATTTTTATGGCGGTCCCGCTCACCGGTGAATGGGTCAAGGGGTTGGGGGTGAAGCCCCCTCGATGAGGGCTCGGGGTGAAGCCCCCGAAGCAAATTTTCATGGGTGGTTTATCAACCCATGGGTAATGGGTAACCGCTATGGGCTGGTTTTGGGCCCATGGTTTTTTGGTACCCATTATTTTGTAAAACCGCCTCTTTAACTACCTATTGATGTACTTATAAATAGATGGATATACAATAGGATTTATATGAGTGTCTTTGTAAGGTGAATAGTGTGTGCGAATTCAAGTGTGAATTCGGGAGGGTTTGTTGAGCGCAGCTCCTAACAAGATCCGGTTATTGTAATTGTGAAGATTGTTGGCTTGTAATAAAATTTGAGCAAGTGTTCTTGGTGGATGTAGCCCACATTGGGTGAACCACGTTAAATATTGTCTTCGTGTTGTGCACATTTTATTTCTATAATTCTATTCATACTTCTTATTATTGCGGTTCTGAGGAATTATTCCGCATTAGATATTATTAATTCCTAACAAAAGGATACAAGCTATGGAATATAGAAATGCATAAGGTTGTTTACATCGTAATATAATCTTCATAGAATCTAGGGATTCTTGAGAAGGAAAGAAAATAAAGGATGAAAATGAACAAACTTATATTGAACTAGAAGAGGGTGAATTTATGTCTGAGTAAATGATGCAACTGCAGAAGATGAACTAGAGAAAGATATAAAAGGAATATTTAGATGAAGTAGAGGAGAAGGAATTAAAATATTTGTAATAAAAAACTCCAACCTTGAGAAGATCATCTTAGGTGAGAAGGAGCCCGAAAGTTATAGCCCTCCTAATATTTGTTATGATTTTATTTTATCAATATTTGATGTTATTGATGATGGCCCAAAGACTCGTAAAGGAGGATTTTGACTCAAAAGACTATAAGTCTTGGAAAAAGGCTATGGGGGAATAAATAGATTCCTTACATAAAAATCATACTTGGGACTTGGTTAAATTACCTCCTATAAGAAAACATGTTGTCTATAAATAGGTATTTAAGAAGAAGTAAAATGCAAAAGGGAAAATTGAGAAGTATAAATCTTGCCTAGTTGAAAAAGGGTTCTCACAGGTAAAAGGAATTGATTTTGGTGAGATTTTTTCTCTTGTTTTTAAGTTACATTCTATTAGATTTCTTCTATTTTTCATTGTTGCTTTTTATTTCGAAATAGAACAAATGGATGTTAAGACATATTTTTTGTGTGGTGATACTAAGGAGGAAATCTGCACAAAGTAGGCAGAAATATTTAAGGTTAAAGGAAAGGAATATTTAGTGTGTAAGTTAAATAAGTATCTCTATGGTGAAACAATCACTAGGAATGTAGAACCAGAAATTTGAAAAGTAAGTGTTAGGAATTGGAATTGGAAGAAGCAAAATTGATCCCTATGTTTATTATAAACAAGGAGGTGAAAAAATATTATCATTATACTATATGTAGATGACATGTTGTTAATTGTTAACAATAAGAAAATGATCACTCAAGTCTCAACTCTCATATCAATTTGATATGAAATATCTAGGTGCTGCAAATTTATTTTTGGCATGGAAATTAAAATAAATCACATAAACAAAATTGTGGTTAAATCATAGGAAGTATGTTGAAATTGTACTGCATAGGTTTAAAATGTAGGAAAGTAAACATGTTAGTATGCCCTTTCCTATTGGTAAATATTAATTTACTGAACAATGTCCCAAAACACAAGTAGAAATTACGGACATGTCTCAAGTGTCATATGTTAGTTTGGTTGATAGTTTGATGTATGCAATGGTATGTGTAGACACAAATCATGCACTTGGGTACATTTCTAGGTCCTAAAAGCATACTAGTATTTACATGATTCCTAAGCAAGAAAACTAGTGATTGACAACTATTTTTGGCCTCTTTTCTTTGTCTCTTTCTTTTTTTTTTGGTCTTGTGCACTCCATAGCCCAGACAAAATTTTATTTGTTTATCTTTTATGGCTTCATACACCAACGCCCAACCAGGACAGCAGCGCTCAGGTGCTCTTGTCCCCTCTAGGCTCCCCTAGCCCTTTTCTATCTTACGCGCTCCTTTTTGGTCTCTTTTATCTTTCGGGCATATTTTTCACTTATGGGTCGGCCTTCCAGTTGTCAATTATGAAATTAAAACAAGGGAATCATATAAATACATATTTATGCGTTCAAAATCAAGGACCAATCACTAAGCATATACTATCATCACATAAGCTTGCATCCAAAAGCACTAATGAGCACTAAAGGCATCCAACTAACATCCATTCAAGGGACAAGGGACTGCATATTCTACATACACTACATAGGAAGGGGAAGTTCATTCTATTCCATCTACACATGTTATACATTTATACATTCTAGATATAGCCCGCTATCAAGTGCAACTTGTACTAGGGCATCCTAGGCACAGTTCCTACACACGTTCACAAGTACTACATGGCATCTAAGATGTAGTGTAGTGCTTGGTTGTAAGTTCGCTCCTAGGGTGACCATTAAGGTTAGTCCAACTCCCCATATTGCATGTTTCTTTTTTATATTTGATGTGGTTTGTGGGCTTGTGCAGGTGAACTTTTGTTTTGCAAGTTACATGTATCATTGGCAATCACAGTGCAAACAACAAGTGATCAACATGAATTAATTGCGACGACCTTGCAATGCAAAAAAACCATATTCCGACCATTTGCATAGTCACATGCACCCAGTAGCAATCTCCATCACCCTAGGTTCCCTTGCCTTAGTGTGGGTGCCCCTATCCAGCATTTTTCGTGAGATCCTAAATTTACAGAGATCTGCATACAATGTTGTTTACCTCCTGTTTATCACTTTTCCTAGTTCATATTAGTCTTAGGCCAAGCATAAATTAGATAAGCCTTATTTCTCCATATCTTCCTTAGGGTCTTTGGTTTACATGTTTATTTTCTTCCATCTTATGTATCTTAGCATCTATATGTTAGTGTTTACATCAATTACTCGTAATAGGGTTTAAAAAAAAAATCTTATATCGGTATGTACTGCACCTAATAATGGTCATGCGGTGGGAGTATTAATATATTCATGTCAAATCCAGCAAAGGAACATTGGATGACAAGAAAGATGATCTATAGGTATATGAGTGGAACATATGATTATGTATTATGTTATCGTGGTAATCCTAGTGAAATGCAAACACTCAATATACATGGTTTTTCATATTTAAAATGAGTTGGAGACCTAGATAAGTGCAAATCTACCAACAGGTATGTTTTCAAATTATTTAGTAGAGTTGTAAGTTAGATGAGTAAATATCAACCAAGTGTTGTGATATCTACTATAGAGGTAGAGTGCATGGAAGCTACTCATGTAAGTAAGTAATTTATTTGGCTTCAAAGGCTTATGTCAACTGTTGGATTCACTCAAAAAATTGTAAGGATAGATTGTGACATTAAAAGTGTAATTTTTATAGCAAAGAACCCTAAGTATAATTCAGAATGAAACACATACATGTTCAATACCATTTTTTAATAGAAATGGTGGACTAGAAGAAGATACCACTGGAAAAGGTGGACACAAAAGATAATGTTGTTGATTATTTAATAAAGGATGTAAGCACCGAGAAATTTTCTTGGTGTATAAAAATCAATGGGCTTGATTTCCTTGAGTTTCTAACTATAAATCCTTGAAACCACCTTATGGAAAGTATTCATCAAATGTGAGAATGTTGGAAATGTGTCATATATTTATCATGAGTTACACTCTTTTAAATTATATACCTCAATGTGGTTGTGGGGGTTTGAGGCATCGCCCTTGGTGGGGCATTTAGGGGAATCCACCCCCCCATCGGTGTTTGGGAGGCAAAGCACCACCCCAATCATGGGTTTGGGGTCAACCCCTAAGAAAACAAATTTGGGGGGTTCCCCTATTTATATGGGGCCCATATAGATATTTTTAGCCTATGTTAATAATGGGTGGTTAGATAACTCATGTTTATGGGGAGTCATTATGGGTTGTATTATTGGACCATGGGTTTGGTATCCATTATTTTGTATATTGTTGCGATGGTTTCCTACTTATGTGCTTATATATAGCATGAGATGTAGTAGGATTAAGCAAAACTAAGATTACATTATTGTAAAGTAAATCATTTGAGTTATACTATAAGGAGATAAGTTATTGAATTAGGTTTTTTCTTGAAAGGTTTTCCTATGATAGATCTTATGTATTGTGTTATTTTTTGTTTTCATTTCTCTATCTCTATTTATCTTAAATATTCTATGAGGATTTATTCTCTCGTATTTTCTTATCGGATCGAATTCTCTTTAGCATGCATATTGGAAACTCCCTATTATTCTAGTGTATTGATATATTATTTCATAATTAGAAAGAAAGAATAAGATGGTGTGTTTTTGGATAGTTGTACTCTCCTATACATTGGTGGTATATTCTAAGTTGGGGAGTTGTTGAGCACTAGTAAACATCTAGGACTTTGCTCAACCTTCCTACAGTATTTTACTCATTGAATACTACTCTGGCTATATGGGAAATAACTTCCAATTTTGCAAGAATAATATTTTTTGTTCCTTCATTGATTCTTTCCCCTTATACTGTTATTTTTCCTCAATGAACATATATTCATGAAGGTCGCAATGTCTCTATTTAAAATTTTCATGGTTCCATTAAAATCAGGTCAAATCTTCCAATACAAACCCATGAATCACATGTGCTCTTTAGTCCAAAATAATAATAAAATGAGCTTGGTTGTAGGTTTCATGTGCAATCCTCTGCACATTCCTTGTTCACTCAAATATTCTATCCATTTTGCAAATATTTTTCACAAGATTTTTTGGATTCCCTACTACTTCTATTTTATGTTCATACCATGCTTCCTAAATGTGCTCTTATCCATGATTAGTTTCTTAGCTCAAATCCACTAACTCAATTCCATGCTCAACCAAAGTGTTTTGCTCAAACTTTCAGGTGCTTTCATCCATGCTCAAACCACACCATTTTTAGCAGTGGCCCTTGGAATAGAGCATGCTAAGAATAATATTAAATACATTTAATTAAAATATTCCAAACGTGAAATAAGAGCAGCGGAGAATTTAAGAAATATGTAACAAAATTGGAATAGAAGAATGAAATTTGAGGCATCACAATTCTCAATCTTTCATTAAATAAGAGGGATTTACAATAGTTAGCCAAGAGGCTACAAAACAGTAAAAAAATAACAAAGAAAACTCAACTTTGTGTTCTCTTTCCTTTCATCCATATTTATTTGTGGTGGGTTCCTTTAACATTTCATCTCCTTCATGTCTCTTTGTCATCTCTTATGTGATACGAATTAAATATTTATTTAATTTTATCCTTGCTTAAAAAACATGTAATGAGCACCACTAGGCCAAAGGTAATCTAGAAAACCTGTTGTTAAAAACAATATATATTTCAAAATGGTATGAGATTGTGGTTGGTTGGTGTGGCATCCCAAGCCATGTTGGTGTTGGTGTGTTAACACTAGGAAAGTTTATGGTTTTTACCTAACTTGTTTGGTTGTGTTTATGTTTTTACTAGAAAGAAGTAAGCTATCAATAAGGTAGATTAGTTTGGTGGTTTTTTATTAATAAGAATATTTGTATGTATCATTTGTAAGTGCAAATTATTCATCCCTAACTAATAATTTTTCACAAATAAACCATTTGTTGTGAAATAAACTATTGATGTTATTTATACATGGAATCCCTTTGTAAAAATATCTTGGATTTGTGAATATTGAGCCAATAATGAGACTCCGATCCAATAGAGATATATACATGTATAAATAGAGATATACATATATATGTATACATAGAGATATACATATATATGTATACATATATATACCTAGATATATATATGTGTGTATGTGTATGTGTATGTGTATGTGTATGTGTATGTGTATGTGTATGTGTATATACACATACACATACACATACACATATACATATACATATACATACTAGAACATTAAACCAAATATCCAACCTTCAAGTTTTCCTCCTTATTGAATTGATCCATCATGCAACCAAACCAAAAAAAAATTGTTCGAGAGGAATAGAAGTTTTTATTCACCTTGTGGTTTGATATCATTCCATCCACCCATATATCACACCCTATCGACTCACATAAGGTTTCTACATCCTAGATGCACCTACTATGGTTTCATTCTTGAGCCCTCCACTTTTTTTGGAAGCCCTTCACGTAGTCATTCCTTGGTCGATGGGTTTCTCCTACACGTTGACCTACGAATAAATTTTTCCTATCTTTTGATTTTTGCTTAATTGAATTTTAAAACTCAAATGGTATTTACAACATTCTTTTGAACAACTATGAAGTGGTTTAGTAGCATAAATATTTTTCAAATTATCTCCTAATTTAGAAGTCGAGGAATCAACCCCTAGGTTTATCAATAACCTTTAAAATGGGGGTCTAATTTTGAAAGAAAGATATATTTATAAGTGGTGGATAATTCAAAGGGAGAGATTTTATTTTATTTTATTTTATTGTTAAAGTGGGTAAATTATTTTATAAAAGGGAGATTTTTTTGTAAAATGGGGAAATTTTCTTGTGATAAGTAATTGTTTTTGTCATTTCAAACACTGTAAAATGGCTAAATTGTGTTTGTTGATGGGGGTTTTCTCCTTGACTTCGTTCTGTAATGCGACAAGGAACACGAAGGGTGCTTCCCCCAAACCCCATTCGGAGTTACTACCTCGAGACTCTCACTCCTTAATTTTTTGTTCAATATTTTTAGGGACCTCATTATCTATGGAACACTCTTATTTTGGAACAATATAAATGTTAGGAAATTAATGTTTACATTATAATTTAGATGGTTAGTTAATTTTAATAGTAATATTGTTATAAACAATATTAGGATATAAGTTGATATAGGTTGTTGAGATATATTATTATAACAATATATCATCGGTTGTTTGTTAGATTGAGGTGAGATATTGGTGGAGATTCCATCTCCCTAATTGTAGGAAATCATTTTATTATATATTTGTAATCATCTCCAAATGTTTTGATACAGTGAATATTATTAGTAAAGGTTACATTCTTATTATTGTTCTTGCTGTGTTATAATTCTGCAGGGCTCCGACCAAATTTAGATTTGGTTTCAGAGCAAGATACAATCCTAAGATGGAGAAATAGAATGCAAGAGGGGCAATGCCTGATTTTATTACTGCCCCAATTCATGAGAGCCTGATATATTCCTTTTGAGTGTAGGTTTATTTGTTTGTTAGTGTGAGTACAAAAATTGTTATCAGATTTTGTAGAAATTCGCAGCTGTGCCAGGAGCATCCAGTAGTGCAGTCCAGAAAAATGGTGACTTCATTGCATAATCCAGGTCTTACTTGCATGTACAGTTAAGACACCAGCTTTCACGTATGCATCAGTGTCATATTGTCATTACGACAGGTCTGGAAATTGATGTCTCTACACTACTGTAGTTTTTATTCACAAGAATTCCGTAAGTATCTTGTGAACTCGCATAATTTGCTTTTCCCGTGAATGAAGTCTTGTTGGTATCAAAGCAGATATCAAATTCAATTAATTAATTAATTTTATATATATATATATATCACAGCGTCCTGATCTGCACATTATTCTGGACGAGAGGAGGACCTTCCAAGCAATGTTTTATCTCTGATTTTTGTGTCTATCACTGTGTTGTGAGCTTGTTCGACTGGTGTCGAGGTCTGACCAATGTCTTCCAGATCTCTTATGCTATGAACGAGATTTGATATCATCGACTTCAAATTTTGTGATTTATTAACTC
This sequence comes from Taxus wallichiana var. yunnanensis, assembly GCA_018340775.1. Classification (NCBI taxonomy): domain Eukaryota; kingdom Viridiplantae; phylum Streptophyta; class Pinopsida; order Cupressales; family Taxaceae; genus Taxus; species Taxus wallichiana. The sequence continues at coordinate 674,138,580 of CM031244.1, read as the reverse complement.
TATCAACTCTATGCGTTGGCCTGAGTAATGATAACTGCCATCCATCTCAAGATCAAGGTTGGATCTAATATATTTTATAGTTGCGGCTTCAAATTCGACCAAGTTTTAGCCTGCTCCTACCATGCAAATATTGTTGAAGCACAATGCATATGTGGCCACGAAGTGCGTGTACACTAGCGATGGCTGCTTATGTCTGCCTTGGGTTCAATGTTATCGCTGCATATGCCGCATATATCTGTATCTCTCTCTGCAGAGGTGCTGCAAATTATCAAAGTATTGTCTATGTCACAGGTTTTTAATTAATTAGTTATTTGATCAATATAGTGTAAGTCTTCTTTAGTGTTATTTTAAGTATTTCGTGTCATTTCATTAAGAGTCAAGCGTCCATTTGTGTTAAAAAAACATTGTCATCGTCTAGTGTAAGTTGAAAGTTTAAAAATGGCTTCAAGTCTCAGTTATTTGTTAGTCAATTTTATGTTTAAAGTATGAAGAGTCGATTATGTTTCACACAATTTTGTTTTTAGTGGTCAAAATATTATAAGTTGTTTGTTGTGATATTAATAAAAAATTAATAAGTCTGGGTATTATCATAGTATTTTTCATTAAAAGTCTTGCCATCAAAAGTTACTTGTCCATGTGAAGTCCATTTAATTGTAAAGTTTTTTTTTGTTAAGTCAAAATTATTGTTAAATTTGTGGTCAAAAGTAGTGTCATTGTAAAAAGTTTGAAAAAAAAAAAAAAAAATTGCCTCACGGACGAATTTTCGGTGTTACCCGACATCCGGAAAATAATATGTTTCACATTGTGGGGGAGAAAAGAATAAATCCAATGTGGAAACTATTGAGTGTCTAAGTCAAATCCAATTGAGCTAGCAGCATCTTGATGGAGGATGGAGGCAACGGAGGCTGGAGGCCAAACAACAACCTCTCGTCAGTCACCAACGACGGGGACGCACGAAGTTGTGGTGGCATTTTGTGGTGTGAGTTTGTTTTTCAGTTGTTGTAGACACAAATATTGCACATTAGACAATATTTAGCCCGGTCTTATACTACTATTTAGAAGGTTCTCAAGTGTACAAAGTACCAATTAATCCCACATTTTTTCCATCTTTGTTTTATGTTTTACTTCGTCTTTCCCACGTATTTACTATTACTTATCCACCCATTTTGCAACTTCCCCAAGATTCTAGCACCGATTCCGGGCGCCCTACCCTGTACTGGGGCACCTGGTCCCACCTGGGCACCCCTCTCTATGTTTAACCTCTTTCACTCCTTTTTGGGTCACTTCTATTCGTTGGTCTCCTTTATCTTTTCCTCAGTTGGCATTGTCGAGATTAATCTGAAATAAAACTTGAGAGCCCCATAAATATAAAGCTTAAAAGACCATAATGAGGGTCCTAGCTCATTGCATCCTACAACTAATATCACTCCATCTAAGGTTGCATCCATTGCACCATATTGCATCCACATAGCACCATACATCCAAGCTAGGAAGTCTACATCACACACATTCTTAGAGGAGGGATTCTATACATTATATTCTATTGTCTACATCTTTTATAGCTATCATAGCTCGTTATTTCACAAAGTGCAACTAGCACGAGAGCACCTAGGGCACAACATACACACACTCACTAGAACTACATCAGGGTCTGTAATGTAGTGCAGCGCTCAATGATAAGTCCACCGGTTTGGCAGTTGAGGTCATCGACCCATTCTTCTTCTTCATGTGTAGGGCATTATCCAGTTCATCCAACAAATCCGGTCTGCAGACAATGCATGCGACAGGTTTCAGACCTAGTTACGACACTGTCGAACATAATTCCTTATTCCCGCAGTTCACATGCGTATAATCCAAACCAAGGCGCCTGGGATGCCCCAAAACACTCTCAGTGCATGTGTCACTTCAAATAGTCCAAATCTACCCTTCGCATGGTCCCTGAGTAATCGTCCGCACATCCAAGTTCGGTTCAGATCTGCGAGAACCTACGATAGTATGCCTTAATCAGCTAAGTCATTTCCCTTTTCCTCTTGCATATTAGGGTTTTGATTTCACTTAGAATAGTTTGTTTACATTTATTTCATAGTGTTGTAATTCATTTACAGCATTCTTAGTCCTCCTATTTATATTAACACTAGAACCCTAAATCTCCCTTTAGGTTTAGGTATTTATTTTTGTTAATCATTTTGGTGAACCCGCCGTACTTTCTACCACCTTCTCATTCTCTTTCATTCCATCATCATGAATATCTCTATCACTGAGTACCTACTTACCCATCCTGATTTGCTTCATCAAGTCCAAACCCTTTTGCTACTACCGATGTTTTTGCCAACATGCATCCAATTCCCTGTATGACACATTTCGAGGCCTTTTCTCAACATATAGCATTCTCGAGGCAATCCTCCCGCTGACATTCACCCTTTTGACAATGACCCACCACTTTACATCATGTCCCACATCTACAATGTTGTTGTCAAGCGTACTCTTATTGATAATGGCTCTGAGCTTAATCTATGCCCCATGTCCTTTATCCAAGCCATAGGTTTTTCTACCCATGACATTAACCCTTCTTCCATTTCCTTCGTGCTTATGATGGTTCTATTCATCCATGTCTAGGCCATGTTACTTTGCCCTTAACTGTTGGTCCTAAAACTCTCCCCACCATTTTCTTCGTTATTGATTTCCCTATCTCATATAATTTCTTGTTAGGTAGACCATGGCTCCACGCCATGCAAGTCATTCCCTCTACCATCCACCGTTGTGTCAAATTATTACATGAGTGTGTTGAGTATATCATCTTTCGAGATCGTGATCCATTCCAATATTGTGTCCATGACCCTCATACTAGTATCCTTATTCCTCGCATTGACACCACCGATGAACCTCAGCCTTTGGATGATCAGCCACATTTACCGCCACTCGAGGGAGCTATATGTTTAGTAGATGTAATTCCCTCTCCATCACCCATTCCCACCACCGTAGTTCCATACCAGCCACCCCCTCCCTCCATGAACACTATCATCCCATCTCCGCCAATATCGACACCACGCCCACCCTTCACGTGTACCCTCTTTATCTGTGACTCATTTTGGGACCATGTTCCACTCGATCCCACATGTGATGAAACCATCTATTCTCCTACTAGTCTAGCTCACCTTGGCTTTACCTTTGATGACCTTCAACCTTCTACTCATGCCTCTCATCTCTATTACGTTTTGTCACCATCACTGTTGTTTATGGTCTGCGTGTTTTTTATATCCTCGTTTATCTACCGCACACTCCTTGTTTTGATCCACTCACAGTAGGGGACTCATGGCTTACTTACATCGGTAGTACGTTATACCCTCATCACACTGACATCTCATTCCCCATGCCCTTTGGCCATATTTTCATTTGCAATAGTTCCTTTCTTGGCCATTCCCCCAACCTCACTTGATGGTATGCACACGGTTGTCCACATCCTTCATTTACTAATGAAGAATACACTATGGGCATGTACCATTTGTCTCTCACTGGTTCATTACATGATCAACCTCATACTATAGCCTACCAAGTTGTTAATTCCGATCCATTTGAATTTGACCTGAGGATGACGACCTCCTTGACGAGTTCACATAGCCTCTTCTCACATTATTGTTGGGGGGCATATCACCTGACATACTCCCCCCCCTCATCCTACACTTTAACATTGATACCTCTCATACCCATACATGTTTCATTTCCTCACATATCAATATTTCCATCATATGTTATCACACCCTCACTACCCGATGACATACCCTAGTGCTTCGGTTCACACTGGACTGTTTAGGGATTACCATTATAATGAACCTCACACACTACACTACAAGACCTATACATTTATATTCTATGATTCTACATTATATCTTCATGGCATATAATACACTAGTCATCATTGTATATGAGCCTAGTTTTACATTCCATCCTCCCCTTCTCTGTTTACGCTAGGTCACGTTGTATATGAGTCTATCTTCTACCATCGCATATTCTGCATGCACCTATCAATGTATGTTCCACACTACATATACATACTACATACCACATTACATTCATACACCTTACCTATCCTACACGCTACACTAGATTACATTACACATGGGTCTAGTTTCACCTATCATCATTTCATCCACCATTTTTATACATCACTATCATTACATTCGTACATCTTCCCTATTCTACATCCTACACTAAATTTCCTTATACTTGGGTCTAGTTTTATTTATCATCATTACACATTCTATTTCTACCTACCCACATATTACATTACATTCCATACCTACTACACACTCTACATTACATTACCTACACCACACATTCACCTCCCTTGGTCGTTTACACTTCATTGTCTTCTACACGTTGCACTCACCACCCTATGATGCACTTTAGTTCCTCGGTCCATACTAGACTCCCAAGGGTTTACCAATCAAATGGACCTTACTTACATGACATATCATCATACCACATTCATCAGACTCATGACCAACGCTCTAGGCTATATTGTCACCCATACTCACCATTACATACTATAGTGGTATACACCTTAGGTTAAATCACCACTCTTTTCATCACTTCTACATCATCCTATTACGTTCTATCATCTGCTATTCTCTCCTCCACTTACATTTTCTCAATTCCAAATTATTCCATTACATTATCACGCCTTCCCTCATCCTGTAGTGATATACACCTTAGGTTAAATCGCCACTCCCTTCATCCATTCTACATTATTATCTTACATCCAATCATCACACATTCTATTATCTTATCCTGCATCATCCTATTACATCATCACTTCTTCTACGCATCCCCTAGTGGTATACACTTTAGGCTAAATCACCACCCTCACCTTATCCATCATGTAGTGATATACGCTTAGGGATAAATCATCACTCACACCTCCCACACGTCATGGTATACGCTTACGCTATAGGGTCCACACACACCTTTCTATAGGACGCATTCCCATCCATTCATCTTATAGTGATATACGCTTAAGGCTAAATCATCACTCTTCCATTCAAACATATCGATGTATACGCTTAGGCTAAAGGTTCCACAAACATCTTTCCATATATCTCATTCTCATACACTCATTCTATAGTGATATATGCTTAGGGCTAAATCATAACTTCTATGATCAACAAAGTCATCATATACGCTTCGGTTATAGTTTTCATGCACATCTTCTCCCCATGTCACATTTCATCACCACTCCCCCTCCACACTCATCGCAGCACACTAGACAAAACCTACACTACTCGACCATTTCCTGATATTATTACGGTTCATTCTTGACTATTGAGGGGGGAAACAAATTGAACCTCACTACATACACTTCCATACACTCGAGGGGCACGTTTCTCCTATCATTCCATTTCACATTTGATTCCATCCATCCACATCATATTGCATTGTCTTGGTAGCATTTACTTTTGCTTACTAGTGTTTTGCATGTTCATTCTATTACACATGTTAGCTTGCTTTCCTATATGTCATTATCATACACACATGCACATTCACACCTTTGTTTAGTGTGATCACTAGATACATGACATTTACATGTGGCATGGATGCTCACCTTCTACCCTTACTATATTGGTCATTGGGGGCATCCACATTCATCTCATACAGGTGTTATTGTTTCATTTTGTACTTAGCATCTTTTACTACTTGCTTCTACACACTTTGACATATTGGTTTTCACTCTAACATGTTAACGGGTGTTCCATGTGCAACACTTGTTTTGCAGGACTACATGTTCCCATGACTACTTGTATTTCTATTTTTCTACTATTGTATGTTGGCTTTGCCCTTTTTTTGTGCACACTTTTCTATTGTTTATGGACATTATGGCCTTTATGTGTCTTGTGACATCGTGAGTGATGTCCCATGTTTGAAACCCACTTTGTGTGTCTCCTTGTTTTCTTGTATGTTTACACTACTTTTGCTTCATAGTTTTTAACATTGTCTACACCTTTTACACTTATTTGTATGCATGTGTTCGGACTAACACTTATATTGGCTAGTCATCCCCTTTTTGCATGCCTTGGTATCTACCAAGCACTTTCCCTTTCCCCACCTGTAGGGTGGAGTTGGTTACAAGTTCATAGTGTGGTTGGTCCTCTATTGGGTCCACATTCTCCTTCCAGGGTCATTGCATGCACCCCCAAAGAGGGGGCATCATTGATGGTTTATACTAACACAACGTATCTACACCGGTTCACACACAGTGAGTGAGTTCAGACCAATCTACGAACTCCATACACAATGGCCTTAACATGACATGGTGTCCTTCTTCATTCTGTGGAGCAGTCACAAGCTCAAGGGTTACAGTGGGTGGCCTCTACACTTCTCCATCCAGTGGCATAGGATCACCCAAAAAACCAGCGTAGTACAAAGATCTCTTCAAAAAATTACAGCAAAAGCGGTTAGAGTTGGAGGACACCGAGCATTTCCTCCCTACACTTCTTCAGCCAGGGTGGTGTGAGATCACCTAAAAATCATGACATCACAGGATATCCTTCTACACCCTTTTTCTTAACATGGATCAAGTGCACATGTTCCATTTTTCCATTTACACTTTCTATTCTAGCGTACTTTACATTTGCGTACTTTACACATCGTTTTTACATACATACATATTTGACTACTTGATCATTTTCTCCTTGAATGTCTGTTGTATGAGAAACAAGTAGTCAAATTGGGGATAACAACAACAAACAATGACAACGACAATGACAATGAAAACACACCACGATGGTACTTTCCATACTAACCATGCAAGTACACCACACACATGCAACAACTACACACGTGTTCCACCCTAGGTTCACTCTCTTCACCTTTTCACATTTTTCATCTTTAGAATCCATGCTCCTCCACATTTTATCTTTTTCTTTCCATGCTTTTCATCCATCGACACATTTTCTTCTACACTCTGCACGGACATCAGGTACGTTTCTTTATCTACTTTATGTTATCGGGTTATTCGCTCACCAACATAAAGTGGGGGGAAATGTAGACACAAATATTACACATTAGACAATAATTAGCCCAGTATTATACTACTATTTAGTATTATACTACTATTTATAAGGTTCTCAAGTGTAAAAAGTACCAATTAATCCCACCTTTTTCCATCTTTGTTTTATGTTTTACTTCGTCTTTCCCGCATATTTACTATTACCTATCCACCCATTTCTCAACGTCCTTGAGATTTTAGCACCGATTTCGAGTGCCCTACCTCATCCGGGTGCCCTGGTCCCACCCTGGGCGCCCCTCTCTATGTTTAACCTCTTTCGCTCCTTTTTGGGTCACTTCTAGCCATTGGTCTCCTTTATCTTTTCCTCAATCGGCATTGTCAAGATTAATTACAAAATTAAACTTGAGATCCCTATAAATATAAAGCTTATAAGACCATAATGAGGGTCCTAGGTCATTACATCCTATCACTACTATCACTCCATCTAGGGCTGCATCCATTGCACCATCTTGCATCCACATAGCACCATACATTCAAGCTAGGAAGTCTTGCATCACACACATTCTTAGAGGAGGGATTTTATACATTCTATTCTATTATCTACATCTTCTATAGTTATCATATCTCATTATTTCACATAGTGCAACTGGTGAGATAACACGTAAGGCACGGCATACACACACTCATCAGAACTACATCAAGGTACGTAATTTAGTGAAGTGCTCAAAGAATAAGTCCACCAGTTTGGAATTTTATTTCAATCTCACCGCTTCTTCTTCTTCATGTGCAGGGCATTATCCAGTTCATCCAAAAATCCAATTGCAAAAATAGGCGGGATTTGAGACCTAGTTGCAACACTTCCAAACATAGTTCTTAATTCCTTGTATAGTCCACAATGCCGGAATCCAAACCAGGTGCCTCTCAAGTACACTCTCAGGCACTGTGTCACTTCATATAGTCCATATCTACCCTTCACAAGGTCCTTGAGTGATCATCTACACAGCTAAGTTCTAGTTCTAGATCTGCGAAAACCTGCGACAGTCTACCTTAATCAGCTAAGTCGTTTCCCTTTTCCCTCTTGTATATTAGGTTTTGATTTCACTTAGAATAGTTTTTCTACATTCATTTCATACTGTTTTAATTCACTTATAGCATTCTTAGTCCTCCTATTTAGATTAACACTAGAACCCTAAATCTCCCTTTAGGTTTAGCTATTTATTTTTGTTAATCAGTTGTGCACTTCAGTTTCATAGTACATGTTTTGTAGTATGTTCATGTTTCCAGTTTCCATTGTGTAATTTTCAGCTTATCAGTTTGGATTGAAAAATAAGAACAGAAGTTCACTCCTATTCGTGTGTGAGAGAGAGAGAGAGAGATTATTCTTACATAATTCCCCAATGTAATAACGTAGTGAAGAATAGATAGCATAATGAAATGCATCATCATGAGTCTTGAAGAGGTTGAATAGTCAGATGTGTTCCTGTTCATACCTAGGTTTTTGGTTAGCCTCTGGAAAACCATTGAAGATTGTTCAGATGTGTTCCTTCTTGAGTTCCCACATTGTTAGGTCAGATGTGTTCCCTAGAGTGACTAGTTGATAAGTAGATGATTCTTGAGCATGTTCCCATCCTCGTCAGTCAAATGTGTTCCTGATAGTGCATGGTTGATAAGAATTTGATGTGTTCCTTCTTCTACCTTAAATTATAGTGTTGTACCAAGATCATGAGGAAGCATGGGCGGCAGGCTGCAGAGGAAGAATGTAATTTCTTTTGTTACCATGTAAACATTGAGGGGGAATGTTAGGAAATTAATGTTTACATTATAGTTTGGGTGGTTAGTTAATATTTAATAGTAATATTTTTATAAACAATATTATGATATAGGTTGTTGAGATATATTGTTATAACAATATATCGTCGGTCGTTTGTTAGATTGAGGTGAGATATTGGTGGAGATTCCATCTCCCTAATTATAGGAAATCATTTTCCTATATATTTGTAATCATCTCTGAATTTTTTGATAAAGTGAAGTGAAGGTTACATTATTATTGTTGTTGTTGTTGTGTTATAATTCTACAGAGATCCAACCAAATCTAGAATAGGTTTGGTAGCATAGTTGTTCTTTTTCTATATATCATGTTTTCAAAGACTAGAAGGTGAGGTTTGGTCTAACAAGGGTTCGAACCCCCTCACGGGTGAACACTCTTTCTTGCATCTCTTTATCCTTTTTCATAGCTTCTTGCCTTGACTTATTTGTTTTGAAATCTGAAAAGTATATGTTTTCTAAAGTTTGTGTAGGAATATATGAACAAATTTGTAGAATAGAACATGAAGATCAAAAATTAGAATTCCCTTCTCTTCTCCCTTGTTTTGGAAAGGATGCCCTTACTTTATCCCTGCTAAAGAAACTTATTAGCCTGAAACATCATATTACTATTGTGATCCTAAATAACCCTACTAGTAGTACACCTTTAGTTATTGCTCTTACACCTATTGAACATCATATTACTATTATGGGCCTACATAACCCTCGCTAGTGGTCTAACTTCAATCATTTATCTTGCACCTCATCGAACCCTATTTTTCCAAAGATTTGATTTTTATCATGTATTTGATGTTCATTTTATTCTAGCTTCTACTTTTTTACGTGTTGCTCCTATTAATGCAACACATTTTGTTCATCCCACTTCAAGTCCACTTACTTATCCTCTTCATTCATTTGAGAATCATATTACTTCCTTTGGTTCTCGCATGCTTCATTCTATGGGATATTTTAGAAAAGGTATTAGAGACATTGATAGGGTATAGTTGTTCCCATCAAACTTCTATATGGAAAATATCTCCACGGTATTGCTTTTGATGTAAATATTTCACTTTGGGATCACTTGATGATAGATCTCTAGTTTATGTTTGCTCCACTCTTCATGAAAATTTTGAGCAACACGCGAGTTTTGATGTTCCTACACTCAAACATGAGAGTCCTAAACCTATTAGACATGAGCAACCTAAGACATTAAGATCTTATTGCTTTAATTGTTGTGTCCCTTTCCTTGGTGGTTGGTTTCTAACATTTTTTGCACCACAAATTATGAAAATTGATTTAATTAAGTGTGGTGAACTTTTACACTATCGACACCACTGATAATATCCTTAAATGGATGTATTCTAGTGAAATATTGTGTCACTTTTTCAGTCATCGAATATTGGATGTAGACCACTAGTACAAAAGTGAGTTTTGTTTTCGTCTACCAAACACTTTCTAGTTAGTAGAAATTTATCAACGAAGTTGTGTAAGTCCAACATCCCCAAAACCTGTCAACTCTTCATTGAAGAGTAGTGGATTCAAACTTCACATATTTTGTAATTCAGACATCCATAGCACTTTTCATTTGTTTAGTATTAGCTTTAAACCACTTGTTATCACCAAATATTTTGTGACATTTGAGTCCACCAAGTGCATTTTTGTTTGATGGCCTTTGTTTCATCCAGTCCACTTACTTCAGCATTATGATTAATTTTCTTTGGTCATGTTACTTGGGACACCTTGCAACATATATTTTCTCTCTCCACTTTAGTTGTTATTAGTTTTTGGGTTATCTTGTAGGGATACATTTCATCCATGGTTCTCTTTTTCCCAATTATTTGTAAATGGTACTTGATTTGGCTTACATGCCCAGGAATATTTGAAGATCTATCTCCTAATTTTTCTCTTTTCTATCCCAAGGTTTGTGTTTAAGGGAGGATGTTGGTGTTGACATGTTCACACTAGAAAATTTTATAGTTTGTATCTAACTAGTTTGGTTATGTTTTTGTTCACACAAGAAAAGAATTAAGCTTAAAATTACAGAGATTTGTTAGGAGGTTGTTTTGTTAAGAATATTTACACATACTATTTTTTGAGAAAAAATTAGTCATCACTAACTAATAGTTTATATTCACAAACCATTTTTTGTTTTTCATGTTATTTATACTTGGACTCCATTTTTACAAATATCTTGGATTTGTGAATATTGAGATAATAATGAGACTTGGATCTAATTGTTGTGTGTGCTTATGTATTTTCTTAATTTCTATGGTAATGATTTCTAAAGGATATCCTAATATAAGATTCTTGAACACTCCCATAAGCCATTAAATTTGGTGGGAACATTCTATAAAATAATACTTTCATGGAATGGTCCTGACTAACTTCACAAGTTTATAGTTTTTATCTAACTACCTTGGTTGTGTTTTTTTAACACTAAGAAAGAGGTAAGCTTGAATTTAAAGAGATTTTTTAGAGGTTGTTTTGTTAAGAATATTTACACGTACTATTTTGTAACATAAAATTAGGCATCCATAACCAATAGTTTGTTTTCCAAAACATTTGTTGTTAGAAAAAAATCATGTTATTTATTCATGGACTCCTTGTGTACAAATATACTCAATTTGTAAATATTTGGGGTAGATGCAAGATAATAGGGTCAAAAGGTGGGGGATAAGTGGCCACCTTTTTCCTAAAAATAGAAATTTGTTAACTGGAGAGAATTTTAGAGGAACCTAGTCAAATAATTATTGGAAATATTGTCATTGATGTCAAAGGCTTAATCATTGATGTCTTTGGTTGATGGAATGTGTAAATGTGAAGTTGACGTAATCTGTTGACAAATTTTGATGGAAATGGTAGAAAGTAATGAAATAACCATCAATATAGAAGGGAAGAAAATGAAAGTTTAAATACATGAAAAGAAGCATTTTTGCATAAGGATTATCATCGTATAAGCGAGATATACACAATTGTACATAAGAGAGATATATCAACATTTTAAGTTGTTCATATGCCATGTTTGATGGTGAAAAAGAAGATTTACTGATGGCTAGCAATGATTTAATGATAACAACGATTTGTCTAAGGAGGGTAGCACTTCCATCAAGTGGTTAATTACAATGTTTAATGTGCATTTAATAATTGTGGGATGCATTAATTATTATTTTTATTTTAGCCGACTAATGCACTTAATTAAGTTGTGTTAATGGAAAGGTTGTGTTAGTTGGAATGATGTGTCTTTTCAAAAGGATGTGAGAAGGATATATAAGAAGATGGAATCAGTTGGCTTAGGTAATCAATTTGAGTGCTTCATTCAAGTTTAAGGGAGAGAAGAAGAAGAGCAGAATATGAAATATAAAAAGGAGTGAAGGGAAGATTTATTTTTAATGAAGAGTTGCAGCGATTTATATATGTGAAGGAACTGAAATAAATCAGAAGAATATTCTTAGCAGCATATTTGTTCTATCATCTATTGAAGCAATAGCAACATAAAAGATAGGAAAGAGTTTTTTTTGTAAGGAAGGTTGGTGCCTTCATATTTGAAGAGATCGGTGTCTCTTGCTGAGTTGGTGCTTAGAAAAAAGGGGTTGGTGTTCCTGTAGGTTGGTGCCTACAAAATTGTAACTTGGGGATTGGTGTCTCTCATAGGTTGGTGCCTACAAACATTTGAGAAATATAATAAAAAAATATTTTCTCCATGGTTTTCTCCCGAAAGGGTTTCCACATAAATTTGTGTCTATTTGTTATGTGTTGGTTTTCTTTGCATTCATTGATTGCTTTGATATATTCACTGTGAAACTGATTAATTGTGATTACAAATCTGATATTAAGTGTTAAATTTAAAATAATATTATAATACTGATTCACCCCCCTCTCAGTATTATCTTGTGCTTAACAATTGGTATCAGAGTAGGTGCCTTCAGGAACAATCTAAAAATTGGAAGGTAGATCTCAGAAGCACATATGGCTACTCATCAATTACAAGAAGGTTTTTCTTCGAACAAGGCTCCATTGTTTGATGGAACAAATTATGCATTTTGGAGCATAAGAATGAAAACATATCTAATGCCACTAGGGTTTGATATTTGGCAATCAGTAACAGTTGGATATACAATCCCATCAGTTCCACCGACAGATCAAGTTGGAAAGAAGGCTTTTGAAAAAAATGCCAAGGCAATGAATGTTATCCTATGTGGCCTATCAGAATCTAAGTTTGTTAAAGTAATGCAATGTGACATGGCGAAGGAGATATGGGACAAAATTTGAACTATCTACGAAGGTGATGACAAGGTTAAAAGGGCTAAGCTTCAAACTCATAGGAGACAATTTGAGAGCTTGAAAATGAAGGATGAGGAGAATGTTTCAGCCTATCTTCTTCATGTGGATGAGGTTGTCAACGCCATAAGAGGGTTAGGTGAAAATATTGAAGAATCCATGATCGTTCAAAAGATTCTAAGGTCTCTACCATTAAGATTTGATGCTAAGGTGTCTACCATTAAAGAAATGAAGGATCTTGATAAGTTGATCATGGGCGAACTACATGGAATATTGACCGCATATGAAATGAGGACTAAGTAAAATAAACCATCAAAGAAGGAAGTTGTAAAATAAACCATCAAAGAAGGAAGTTGCATTCAAAGTCTCAAAGAAAGAAAAGATCAAAGAACCTGATTCAAATGAGAAATCAAATAGCGAAGAAGATGAGAAAGAAGCCTTATTCATTCGAAAGTTAAAGAAAGGATCTGGAAAGTACAAAGGTAAGTTACCATTTAAATGTTTTAACTATGGTAAAATTGGTCATTTGTGGCCAAGTGGCCAAAGAAATAAGATAGCGATGATGAGGAAATCAAACCTAAATTCAAAAGGGAATTCAAGCAAAGAAAAGGCAAGAAAATATTTGGAAAGCAAAAGAAAAGCTTATATTCAAAAGGAAGTAGTAGATCATCCGAAGAAAGTGGGATAAGTGACTCAGATAGCGATAATGAAGAAATATTATTCATGGCTATAAAAGATGACTTAGAAAGAGATGAAGACATGGAAGAAAAAGGTGAAGTGAATCTTGAAGAGGAACTTATATGTGCCTTGGGAGAGTTGAAAGCTCTTAAAAAGAAAAATCAGAAACAAAAGTTACACTCCTAAAGTATGAAGAAGAAGATTGTAACTTTGAAGCTAAGATATCACAATCTCTTGAAGAATCAGGAAAGATGATCGTGGATCTAAAAACCCAAATTGAAGAAGAAAAATGAGTTGAAGAAGAATTAAGAAATCAGTTAAGGACTAAGGAAGAAGATTGCAAAAAGCGTGAGTCAGAGATCGTTGCTTTGAGAAAGGACTTGGAAAAAGCAAATGCTAAAGTTACAAGTAATCTAAAATTTGAGAAAAGTACCGAGATACTAGATGAAATTCTGAACCGACAGAAGTCAACATCCGACAAGACTGGTCTTGGATATACGGAAAGACAAGACACCGCTAACACAAAAGGTATAGAGTCGTCGAAAGAGACAAGAGAAGAGAAGTCAAAGACCTATGCAGAGACACTCAAGGAACCTATGAAGAATGAAGAGTTGAAAAGGGAGAAGAGATTTATGAAGATCAACACTTCTTACAAGGAAATTAAAGATGAGAACAAGTTTAGAAGACCAAATCCTCTAATATATACTCACATGTCCAGGTTTGAAAATTCTTTCTATGGCTATTGCTTCTATTGTAATCATTTTGGTCATAAAGCAATAGATTGTAGAATACGGGTGAGAGACAACAATATAAAGAACAAAGGTGTGTATGGATTCTTAAATATAAATTACAACTCCTTTGATCCTTTATTGAACTATGTTAAAGATATTGTTTGTTATAACTGCAATAACTATGGACATATGGCAATATTTTGTAGAAGTGGTTTTGTAGAACCATATAAATTGAACCAGAAGGTAAATGCTCTAGAAATAAAGAAGAAAGAAGCTACAAAATTTTGGAAACAGAAGAAAGAGGATGATGGGAAAGATAAAGAGAAATATATGCTTGTTCAAACATCATTCCATGCACAGGATGAAGGGCAGTTGTGGTACATTGATAGTGGATGTTCAAGACATAAGACCGGAGATAAAAGTAAGTTCATCTCATTGAAGAAATTAAATGAAGGTACGGTGAAATTCAGTGATAATGCTAAAGCAAAGATCGCTAGAAAAGGTACACTGAGTCTTGATAATGGTAAAAAATAGAGAATGTTTTATATGTTGATGGATTAAATCATAATCTCGTAAGTGTAAGCAAAATGTGTGATCAAGGACACACACTTAAGTTTTATGCTGAAGGGTGTGAGATAAGGAAGGAAAACATGGCAGAGTTAGTAGCAGATGTACATAGAACCACAAATAACCTATACATGCTCGAAGAATTAAAAGGAGAGAAATTTTTTCTAAGTCAGGTTGAAGAGAGTTGGCTATGGCATAGAAGGATGGGGCATATAAATTTTGATAATCTTGTGAAAATCAGCAACAAGTAGGTTGTGCGGGATATGCCTAAGGTAACAAAACCTACAAGTACTCTATGCAAGCAATGTTAGCATGGAAAGCAAACCAGAGCAAGGTTTAGAACAAAGGAGTATTCGACCACCAAACCACTAGAGCTGATTCATACGGATTTATGTGGACCTACCAGAACAGAAAGCATACAAGGTGAGATTTATTTCATGTTATTCATTAATGACTACACTAGAATGAAATGGGTAGCCTATCTAAAAGAAAAGATAGAAGCATTTGAGAAGTTCAAAGCTTTCAAGGCTTTAGTAGAAAATGAAATTGGATTGAAAATAAAGTGCCTGAGGTCAGATCGTGGAGGTGAGTTCACCTCAAATGAATTCATTGAATATTGTGAAGATCATGGAATCAAAAGACGGTACTCAGCTGCAAGGACTCCACAACAAAATGGAGTGGCATAAAGAAAGAATCAAACTATCTAAGAGATGGCTAGAACCATGTTGAACGAATCTAAGCTATCAGATAGATTTTGGAGAGAAGCGGTAAATACGGCTGCTCATATCTTGAATAGAGGGAAAATCAGAGTTAATCATGAAAAAACTCCTTATGAATTGTGGAAAGGAAGACCAGCTGCTGTAAAATATTTCAAAGTGTTTAGGATTAGATGATTTATTAAAATAAATGAAGAGAACTTGGGAAAATTCGATTCAAGAGCGGATGAAGGAATTTTTCTTGGCTACTTTATTAAAAGCAAAGCCTACAGATGCTATAACAAAAGACTACAAACTATAGTAGAAAGTGCAAATGTGAGAGTGGATGAAATCGTGAATCAAAAAGCTAAAGAACCTGCAGAAGAGCCCTTAGAAATACCCGAGGTAGTAGAAGAAAATAAAGAGGAAGAAGATGTTGAAAAATTAAGTAAATCTGAAAGGCATGACACCAAAACACCATCTCGTTTTGTTAAGAAGAATCATGTTGAAAGTCAGATCATTGGAAACCTTGATGATGGAGTACATACAAGAAGAAGAATTGTAAGTACATCAAAACCAGTAATTTTTTCCTTATTATCCAAAATAGATCCGAAGAACTTTACAGAATTCAGCCATGATAAACATTGGATAAAGGAAATGGAGGAAGAGTTAGATCAAACTAAGAAGAATGAAACATGGGAACTTGTACCTAGGCCAAAGGATCATAATGTGATTGGCACTAAGTGGGTATTCCGAAATAAATTGAATGAAGATGGACAAGTCACTCAAAACAAGGAAACGTTAGTATGTAAAGGGTATTCTCAAGTAGAAGGTATTGATTTTGAAGAAACTTTTGCTCATGTTTCTAGATTAGAAGTAATTAGAATGTTTATTGCTTTTTCGGTATTCAAGAACTTCAAACTATATCAAATGGATGTCAAATCAGCATTTCTAAATGGTAAGTTAGAAGATTAAGTATACATAGAACAACTGAAGGGTTCCTGCGTACGTACCCAAAATTGTAAGGTAACTTTATTGCCAAAATAACGTAACAGGTGCCCCAATGATGATACAGGTCTCCTCGCAAGGTGTTCGGGATCAGAAAAGATCTCCAAGTATGCGTTAACATCCCGCATGCCCCGCTTAGCCCCCACGTGCTTTGTTTTTCCCTTTTCCCCTCTTTTCCTGGCCTTTTTCTCTTCAATGACGAAACCGCCACCCTGACTAAGCGGCAGTCTCGTGACCGCCGCCCTGCTTAGGGCGGCGGTCCTTTACGCGTTTTCCAGAAAGCTCTTTTAACACGACTCATGTAATTTCAACATTTTACCAGCTTTCTTTCACGCCATAATCTTGCATTTATGATTTTGGTTCCCTGGAATAGTGTTTTGCCATTGTTTATAGTTTAAGAGTTCTATTTGGTTTTTACCTTGGGTAAATGCAAATGCTATAAATAGTTGGCTTGTGCTCAAGCAAATGGCCCCTCAAATTTGCCTCTAATTTCTCTTTGCAATAGATTTAGTTTTCATTTTGCTTAGAATGCTTAGTTTCTTTCATTGCATGCTTAGTTAGCATTTTTTACTGTTAGTAAGCCACATATCCATCTTGTGCAAGTGTTGTTGTTATTTCATCCAATCCATTAGAATAGGATAGTCTTTTTATCAATAGGAAGCCATTAAAGTTGCAGGTTTTGTTCTTCAAACAGGATAGTTTCAGGTTCTGGATGTTTCATGTTGCATGACTCACAATAAATCCCGCTAGGAATTGCATAAGCCAAGCTCTGTACTCTTGCGCTATCCCTCTCCTACTCGCATTGTATTCAGTCTGTATCTTGAGCTGCCTTTGTCCCAATATCTACTTCTATTGATGCTAGCATTACACACTTTTCTGGATCCACGTGAACACGAAGGAACAAGGAGATCACACTGAGGGGACAAGATCACACACACCATTGGATTTGCCACTATTCTACGGAATCCAAGTTCTAGCTTTCAAAGTTCTAAATTAGAATCATATCAAATAGAGTAGTTAATTGCTTTATTTCAGTTAATTTTACTTTCGATATTGCCAGGGAAGTTGTGGGGATTGATAGTTTCTGAGAGACTATGATTCATTCCTCACTTCTGAGGTAGGATTGAGAGTCTTGCAAATATATTAGATCTACAAATTGCACAAACAAATAGCTATACTCGGTTATCTTGTTTGTTTTAAATTGTTATCTTAGTTGTCAATTTCTAGATGTATTAAATTAGTTGCTAAATTCATTCGAATAGTTCATCAGAAAATACAAAAATAGAGAAATCATATATGCTATAGATATATTCAAAGTAGTTAAATTTCACTTTTCCGTAGTTAATTTACATTGTTACTTTTGTATGACAATCACGGGACCTAGGGAGCCCAGAGAATACGTATTCGAGCCAATCGTGCCCCAGCCCAATCTCATCATAGCAATAACTGATATAGATCAAAATCTTAGGATCCAAGTCTTCCGAACAATGATAAGCTTGCAACAAATCAGTTTCCAGTTGAGCAGATTAAACATAGAAGACGACCAAGCGCACACGTTTTGGTCGAATCAACCAAACTACAGATTACCCTAGGTAACATCCATATGACTGTAGAAGGGGTTGAAAGAGAACAAACCTTTGGTTGTGATCCTTTGGTCCCATAGCCAGACGCAGGAGACACTCTTACGGATATAGATACCAGCCTAAGAATTCAGGTTGCAAGAACGCCTATGAGGCACTCTGAGAAGATCGCACAGCTATTAGTTTTGAATATAGAGGCTGAGAAAGTATACGATTACTGGGTGTTAGGGATTAGGAACTAATTCTACGCATGACCATAGTAGGACCGCAACAACCAAGAGTCTACGGTTGTGATCCACAAATCCCGCAACCCAACAAATCCATAAGTCAATCAGACATAGACACTGGCCTACGCACACTAGTATTCATATCCACTCCACTTCCACCTATCATCATCGAATAGTTATCCTTACTAGATACAACAGCTAACAAAGATAGAGAGTTCTGGACTAGGCCATAGAATCGTCCATAGAGTCAACTATATTTACCATCCACCATATGACCTTATCTGGAGACATACATGAAACTATCCCAGGTCATTTTCCACGTATTCCACAACCCATAGATCGAATCATGCCAGAGCTCGATATTGATTGGAGCCTTCGAGCAGTCATCCTTTCTGATCGATCTATCACACCAGTTCAAGTTAGAAGGGCCTTCTTTGCCTTAGATTCGTAAATTCCACTAGTGCGTATTGAAGACTAGTGTTCCAAGAATAAGGGAATCTAGGCTACATGTTTAAAATGGTTTCATACCATGGTATATCCATTTGGAGGTTTGCCCACGCCTAAAGCGAAGACTTGTTTTTAGGCCTATTGGCCATCAGATGTTTTTGTTTTCTTACTGATGTCAACCCCCATTGATGGAAAAGGGTATCATGGTGATTTATGAGTCTCTCTATGATTTTATTCAGTTGTCATGCATGTTCTATGATTTTATTCAGTTGTCATGCATGTTGATCAAGTCATTTGTTGAGTTGTCATGGTGTCCTCGGTGCATAGTTGAGCTAGTATAATCAATGTTTGAGCTTCCTAGTGTTTATCGATGTTTTCATGAGGTAATTCATGGTCCATGAGGTATGTTTCAGTTTTATATGTGTCTTCATGATGTCATCATGGTCATTTCATGGGTTTTCATGGTTGAGTCAAGTCATTCCAAGCTTGTTTCTAAACTTTGGTGCATGCAGAAGGAAGTGAAGAACTGATTTTTGGAAAAATAAGTCATGGTGAAGCATGGTAATAGTGTTAATTATAGTGTACTAGAGGTTTATGGTGAGTTTCAGGTCATAATTTAGAAGTTAGATGCATATTTGAGGTCCTTGGGAAGCTACGGGTGAGAATAGGCGGTTTAGCACAAGCAAGTCGTTGGATCGAAGAGTTTGAGAGCTATATGAGATATATGGTGAATTTTAGAAGTTATAGGATGTTTTCATGGTGCTTCATGCCAAATTTTAGGTTAGTATGCTGAATATTTTTAAGATATGCAAGTTTTGGTGAAACTAGGTAAGTTTGAGTGTGTTTTTCAAGCAAAGTTGGACCTTCTGATGCTCGTTGTGAATTGTATGCTTTGCATGGGTACCTGATATATTAGGCATATATTATAAGGTAATTTATGAATATTTCACAAAAATAATGAGGTGGTTTTATCATCACGTTTTTATGAACAATCATTAACAAGATAAAGTGGTTTGAAACCCTAGCTAAACCCTAGCTAGGAGTAGTTTACAGAAGGAGTTCTTGTATCAACCCAATTTTGATTGATAGTACAAATTTTGTGATTTTATATTGTATAAGACTCTTTTATATTTCCAAAAATGTAAATTTGAGTCTTGTGACCATAAATTCTAGTTTCAAGAGTTTCGGTTTGAGGAGAAAGTTTCAAATGAGGTATGAACTAGATTGTTGTTGTGTGATTTATGTGACTTTTTTTTATTTCCATAGATTTTTCTGGACATTTCAATGTATCTTCATGTTTTTGAGGTCCAAACATGTTGATTCGTCAAAGGGCAATTTTGGGATCTCAAATAGTAGGTCTAGTAAAATAAGCATAACTTGAGCTACATGTGGAGATTTTAGATGATTCAAGTTTTTTGGAAAATATATTAAGATATATTTATATTGATAAATTTATTTTCTCTGATGAGGTAATTTTATATGGTTCC